>JAMAFY010000015.1:195119-643645 GCA_023625915.1 Talaromyces sp. PB3603 | reverse complement strand
CTTCGGTGGCTGGTGCTTCAGGGAGGAGTCCGGCTTCGAGGGCGCCGGGAAATTGACGATAACAGATTTCCTGGTTATACGCCTGTGATTGATAGGTAGATAATAGACCGTGTGTAGGGTTTGGAGTAATATTGTCGGACTGGAAGAAGCCCCATTGCGAACAGTATTGCCATGTCCAGGCAATAGAAGCTGGATCGGTGAGTCTGCCGCCCAGGTCGCAGTATTCAGAACCAGATTCCAAATTACACTCGGTAGCCGCGTAGGAATTGATGAGGGGAATGAGCTGAGGCCATGATGCGAATTGTTCCGCAACGGCTCGGCTTCCAACGAAAGGAGCCCAACCTGTCAACGGAATCGACGTAGCCGCAGTCAGCTCGTCTACGATTTCTTCCGGCATGATACGCGCTCGTCGTCCCAGTATCCTTGAAACTGGCTTGCTTTTGTGCTCTCTTTTGACCGCTGTTGCAGTCGAAGTAGCAGTCGGTGCTACCCTAGTCGTAGTCGGCACAGCCTCCATCCAGTCACATAACGAGCCCAAGCCCGTGTCTCCTCCACCGGTTCCATATGACTGAAAAGTTCCATAGATGTAAGCCAACGCGGCCGTGAAATCGCCATTAGAATTGATCTCTCCCCCCTCTCCAAGGAACATTTTCTTAACGTCATCGCTTGCAGTGCCGTTCAATGCTAGTTGAGAGTCGATATAGCTCATAGCTGCGTGTAGATCATGTGCACAGCCTTCATAGCCATTTGCTACCATGCCACGGTAGACTTGTTCAAAGTATACCTCCATATCTGCGCGTGCTTGCACGGGTGCCGAGGAGGCAAAGGCTGCGTAAATGGTGTCTGGGTATTCGTCACGAGTGAATGCAGCTCTCATGCCGGAATAAGATCCTCCAATCATGATCCATGGCGTGCCTTTGGGTGACAGATCGTCGAAAGGAAACTCGGGACGACTGAAGTCTTGCGCAAAATATGGGATGTCGGCGATGGCTTGGGCGTGAGTCAGGTATTTGTAGTCCTCGGCCGGTGTGTCTACATTGACGGGGCCCATGGGTAGAGAATCTCCATAGTACCTATGCAAATGGCTCAGATTAGCACTTATCAAATTTACCAGATGCAGTCAGAACAAACCTGTGTTCCCAAACGATCCCAAGACCCCCAAACTCTTCCAAGTACTCCCTGAAAAAAGACGACTCTCCTAGCATATGTTGCGCTGAGCTATATGCCGATGACTCCCCAACATCATATAAAAACACCGGGCCACCTGTTCTATAATATTTTGTCGTCACCCAGTATCTGTTCTTGTATGTGCCGATTGTGTGATTGCCATGATCGATTGGTATCTATTTTCCAGTGAGCATTGCGTACTACGTTATATGCAGAAAGTCATACATCAGTATATTCAGTAGGTATCGTCCGCGCATAAGACGTGTCAGCCATCTTCCGGAAAGCGACTGGATTTAATATGACGCTATCCGCACTAAGCCCTAATGCCGCGGCGAGGTGGAGGTCGCGGATTGTGGGTGTGTTGACGAAGCCGATGCTGTGCACATGTTGGATGAGAAGAAGGCTGTATGAGAGGAGGGTATTGGCGGGTGACAGCTTCATTGTGGTGGCGTATAAAGCTGAATTATAAGCTGTCAATGTATATGATAAGAAGAAGAGCAAATGGTCTTTTCTCTATTTCTATCGAGCAATATTGATGGAAGGTGTATTTATTTATCTATCTACGTATCGATCACTCTCCTCGAATAGATACACATCATACTACATGCGGAAATCAATATACATCAGTTTATGTGACGTCCATCAAAGACAATCGCCGTTCACGTCGATACTTTCAGGCTTATTAGGGTTGTCGTCGTGCCCTGGTCGCCGGAAGAGGAAAAGTTCAGTCCCGACCCCTGACCATTCGATCTAGATCGGCTACCAAACAAGGCAAACATATCTTATCAGACACTGAGAAAGGGCTTTGCATAGTTTGCTTACTATGTCTAGTTTGTCTGCTATGTTTTGTTTGTGCGATTTGTATGGTTTGCTTGGAGGGGCTGAGTGGAATGTTAACGAGGCAAGGGGTCGTCGATGGTGGCTCGTTCGGGAATGCTGTGGCTTGAACAGCGTGGTTGTGGTATGTCGGGCATGTCAAAGGAGGACAGCCACTCGCAAGATTGGGGGCCCTTGCTTGAGTCTGAGTCTTGGTCTTCAGGAGAGAATGAAATGTATAGGGACTACGTGGTACGCTCCAATCATGCTACAACGTGCTCGATCTACGGGTTATCTGGTGCATGATGAGATGTTGAATTCAAGCCACTGGTTCCTTTTTCCCTGTGATGGGTTGAGATCTAAAGAGTGGCTGGTGAAAGGGACAGGGATGAGAGCTGGGCCGCTGACTACAGTTTGGTGGTACCTATCTTAATTATATGGACTGTTGATTAGGTTGAGTAGTCCATTTAGTTCGTTGAACATACTAAGGAACAAGCTCATATATCCGAAATACAGGAAACCCACTCGAACCTATGCATGATCATGAGGAGTAATCATTTTGCCTTGACTGGGTTAGCTACACCAGGCTACGTACAACCGTTCGTAGATCTATGAGTTCTAGAAATATTCCTTGTCCTGATCTGCAATGCAAGCTATACACTTGGCATTCCATCGCACGGTTGGACGGACTGCCACGCTTCTCGGGAATGTGAAATGGCCAGTGGCTGGGTTATCGTATGATATGAGGTCTGGGTCTTCTACCTGCTGCAGCAAGACAATAGGTCTAATCCCATGCTTGATGATAAAATGTTCTATAGTCTATGTATGCACGTATTGTACACCCCTCGTATGTACCAACCTCCCGCTAACCCACACAGCCCTAACATTCCGATCATCTCCATTCCACACCCACTTTGCAATCTTCTCTTCCCAATTCTCCCACCCAAAGACATCAACGTTTCCCGTATCCTCGGGTGCCTCTACCTCACAGTCCGTACCACTCGAGACACTCTCAACGACGGGCCCCAGTTCAATGAGCTGCGCATCGAAATACATTCCTGTATCAAACCCGCCTATCTGATCTGCCATATCGACGACGTGCGCACCACCTCTCGTCGCGAGATACAGCGCTTCTTCGACGCTCAGCGTCTCCCGACCCGTCGTGACATCAGCCTGAGACGAAACCAAACGCGAGACTAGACAAGCCTGCCGCGAAGCTTCAAGGATACTAGGGGAGTAACCGCCACTGACATCCGTACCCAACCCGACCGTGATGCCTTCATCCATCAGTGTCCTTACGGGACACAGACCCGATCCCAGCGCGCTATTCGACGCGGGACAATGCGATATTTTCGCTTCTCGCCGCTTAATGAGCGTCCTTTCCTCCGGTGTGAGATGTACTGCATGCGCTAGTATCGTCTTGGGTGTCAATAAGCCCGTCTCCTCATAAACATGGGCGTACCCTTCTGATTCTTGGAACAGTTCCTTCACCAACGTAACCTCGTTCTTATTTTCCGATACGTGCGTCTGAATGTGTAACGGCGGCGTATATGCCGCCGCCAATCTCCCCAGTCCACACAACGCCTCATGCGAACACGTCGGCGCAAACCGCGGCGTTACAATTGGCGCCACAAGTCTTCCCTGAGGGTCAAGGGTATGAATGTACTCGATAACCTCTTTAGTCGCACTAACCGATTCCTCGCTCGACTTGTCGTGATAGCTCTCCGGACAAAAGACGAGATTATCCATACACACCCTACCAACAAATGCACGCTGACCGCGTTGATGGCACAGCGTCGCTAGCAGATTCGTCGCTGGGACGTGTATCGTAGCAAAGTACGAGGCTGTAGTGGTGCCGTGTGATAGTGTACGCGAAATCACTTTATTGTAGACTGTGTATGCCTGCGGTGGAGCCTCATTGGGCCCGTCGGAGGACTCAAATGATTTTTCCATGGGAAAGGTGTACTTTTTCAACCAGTCTAGTAACGTTGAAGAGCCGAATATGCCTGCATTCGGGTATTGCGAGGCGTGGATGTGTGTATCTTTCTCGTCAGTTTCTTTCCATTCCTCCCTTTGGTAGAACAGAGTGGAAAATCAGATAAAACTCACCGATGAATCCCGGAAAGAAGAAGCCATTCCTTCCCTTCCTTCCACCTCGCACAATTCTCACCGTCTCTTTTCCTTCTACTTCGCCATCCTCATCCCTCCACACCGTCCACCCTTTCCTTTGCACAAACCCCTCCAACGCTGTCTTCCCTCCATCTTCATCCTCACCCCTCGCGTCAGGTCCAACACTCCAATCATACCCGCTGATCCGTCCATCACAATTCCTCACCCACAGAAAGCCCGTATTGACCTCAAGATGCGGCTTTGTGTCCTGCTGCGAATAATGACGTGGTAATTGAATGAATGTGCCGTGATAAAGAGTGTATGTCGGCGGCATTTTGCATCTCTCCATTGGACAATCAATCTCAGACTGGGGGTTGTCTCTGAATGATCATGTAAATAGTCGACCACGCTATATGGATCCCTGCTCTTAACAGCTAATAAAAGCTATCGCGGCGATTAAGTTAACCCCGCTAAGAAAGTAACATGTAACTCACGAGATTCAGTCGCGCAAGCCAAAGCCAAAGAAAACCCAAATAGAAGAAAAGTCTTCGATCATAGGACACGGGGTACTAAAGTATACATATATACATATATATATATATTAGTAAAAAACATGGACAGATCCGTCCATGTGCTGGAGAAGAGCTGCGTTTCTCCCGACGACTTGGACGACGGTATCGGCCGCTTCCGGTGGACGCCTGATGTCTGAGGCAGCAATGATTATCGCGGGGCAATCAACTGGTTCTCCGATTAGGGCTGGGGTTGCTGATCGAATGTCTCATCTTGATTCGAGATAGGTTTGGAACCATGTAGATACGTAGGAAAGGGATATTGAATGATGTTGAAATTGTACTACCACCTGGGTGAATAGTATGTATGCCAGGACTATACCTACTGCAGCATCAAGTCTAGACTTCATACATGCGTCCAGGCTGTAATATATATGTTAAACCTAACAGTAATAAAACAAAACAATCCTCTTATGCATGATGAATGCATCCTTCCAGAACCCAGTAAACGCCTGATTTTGCAATAATTTTCAAATAAATATTATCTAGGGTATCGTATCACTCATCGCTCACAGGTTTAGTCTGTATCCTCAACGGGGCCACAAGTACAGAAGAGGTTCTGGTCGCCGAATGCTACAATCCATTAGTCAATTTCTCCAAACAATAAGAGAGGAAAGGAGACTCACCATCATCGACCCGGGTAACTGTAGGCCAGAATTTCTTCTCCAACAACCACGGCAACGGGTACGCAGCCGCTTCCCGAGAGTACGGTCGTTGCCAGTCACCCAGCAACAAATCGCGTTGCGTGTGCGGCGCGTTTTTGAGCACGTTTCCCTCACGCGGCTGCTCGCCCTTTTCGACGGCGGCAATTTCCTGACGGATCGATATTAAAGCGTCGCAGAAGCGGTCGAGTTCGGCTTTGTTTTCGGATTCCGTCGGCTCGATCATGAGGGTGTTGGCCACGGGCCAGGACATGGTAGGCGCATGGAAGCCGTAGTCTTGGAGACGCTTGGCGATGTCAATGGCTTCGATGCCGCAGGTATCTTTGAAGTGGCGGACGTCGAGGATAAATTCGTGGGCGCAGCGACCGTTGGTGTTGGTATACAGAACAGGGTAGTGGTCCTTGACGCGAGCGAGGATGTAGTTTGCGTTCAAAAGAGTGATCTTGGTTGCGTGTGTCAAGCCCTTGGCGCCCATCATGTTGATGTAGTTGAAGGTGATGGGTAATAGACTGGCGCTACCCCAGGGAGCAGCGCTGATGGGGGACGACGCGGTGGAGTCGGATCGCTTGGATTGCAAGTACTCGCTGGACGGGTGAGAAGGAAGGAAAGGGCGCAAGTGCTCGGCGACACCGATGGGACCGACGCCAGGACCACCACCTCCGTGAGGAATGCAAAAGGTTTTGTGTAGGTTGAGATGGCATACATCGGCACCAATCTCGCCAGGAGAGCACAACCCGATCTGAGCGTTCATGTTGGCGCCATCCATGTAGACCTGACCACCGTGCTTGTGAACGATGTCGCAAACTTCCTTGACGCCAGGCTCAAAGACACCAAAAGTACTGGGGTATGTGATCATGATGGCGGCGAGCTCGTCCTTGTGCTTCTCGCATTTGACTTTCAGGTCTTCAATGTCGAGGTTACCCGTCTTGGTGTCGCACTTGATAGTAACGACTTTCATACCGGCCATGGCGGCACTAGCAGGGTTTGTTCCGTGAGCAGAAACGGGAATCAAGCAGATGTTGCGATGTCCGCCAGAAACAGATTCCTGGTATTTTTTAATCAAACGCAGACCGGCAAACTCTCCTTGAGCGCCAGAGTTGGGCTGAACAGTAACTTCGGCCATTCCGGTAATGTCAGCAAGTTGCTGCTCGACGTCGTCGATCATCTGCGTGTATCCCTCTACAGCGTCAGCGGGCATGAAGGGGTGGATCTGGGAGAATTCAGGCCAAGACACGGGAATCATCTCAGTGGTGGCGTTGAGCTTCATGGTGCAAGACCCAAGAGGAATCATCGAGTGCGCCAGGGACAAATCCTTGGATTCAAGGTGGTGGATGTAACGTAGCATGTCGGTTTCGGAGTGGTAGGTGTTGAAGACAGGGTGAGTCAAGTAGGCAGATGTGCGCTCTAGACTTGCTGGAATGGAGACAGGAGCTATGGCGGTATTGACGGTGACATCGCCGCCATTTGCAGACTGAGCAAAGATTTCGAGAATATCACGAAGCTCGCTCTTGCCGACGGTCTCATCGAGAGACAAGGCAATTTTGTTAGCACCAACCTGACGGAAGTAGATTTTGGCGGACTTTGCAGCTGCGAGAAGAGCCTCTGCAGAGGCACTTTCTGCTAGCTCAACGGTGAGGGTGTCGAAAAGAACACCTTCGTCGCCTGTATTGCTCCGGACAGGGACATTATATCCCAATCCGATAAGCTTCTCACGCAACAATGCAGTCATGGCCATAATTCGCTGAGCAATAACCTTGAGGCCTTGAGGTCCATGGTAAACAGCATACATGGCACTCATGTTGGCAAGCAAAGCCTGAGCTGTGCAAATATTACTGGTAGCTTTCTCACGACGAATGTGCTGCTCACGGGTCTGCAAAGCCAATCTGAGAGCACGGTTGCCCAATCGGTCCTTGGACACACCGACCAAACGACCGGGAATCTTACGCTTGTACTTGTCGGTAGTAGCAAAGAACGCAGCGTGAGGACCACCGAACCCCATAGGCACACCAAGCCGCTGGGCACTGCCGAACGCTATATCAGCGCCGAATTCGCCAGGTGCTTTGAGAACAGTCAACGCCAGAAGATCAGTAGCGACGGAGAATGTGCCACCAAGCTCATGGACCGTTTTGCCGAGAGATTCAAAGTCAAGAACACCACCTTCGGTATCAGGGTACTGTGCCAAAACACCAATCAAGTTATCACCTTGCTCCTTAACGATCTTAGCACCGTCTGCGAGGATGTCTCCAATGACTAGGTTGATTCCGAATCCTTCGGCACGGGATCGCATAACGGCAATAGTCTGCTCGTGGCAGAGATGCGAGACCACGAACGATTTCCCGGCCTTCTTCTGCTTCGCCATTGGCGCCGTAGCCATCGACATAGTCATAGCCTCCGCCGCAGCGGTACCTTCATCCAAAACAGAGGCATTGGCAACGGGTAAACCGGTGAGATCTGTGGTCAAAGTCTGGAAATTCAACAACGACTCCAGTCGTCCCTGACTAATCTCGGGCTGATAGGGAGTATAACTGGTATACCAAGCCGGGTTTTCCAACACATTTCGCAGAATCACGGGGGGGACAACAGTCGGGTAGTAGCCGCCACCGATAAAGGACTTGCCCGCCGTGCTGATTTGTTTGCGATACTCGCCTAGCAATTTGAGCATATCGCTTTCACCAAGCCCACCATCGATAGGGTCACGGTATAGAGCCTCTTCCGTCGCCGCGGGGACTCGAGGGGGTGTAATGACGAGGTCCTTCTTTGAGAGGATATCAGCCGGCAAAACTTGTTTGACAAACTCGTCTAGCGTTGCAGCTGGCGGACTGAGTGCCGCCAACATTTCTTTCGCTGCGTCTGGTGAAGGGCCGATATGGCGTCGGGGAAAAGTGTCCAGAGGCTGGAACAAATCTCTTGGGTTAGGTTCCCCATGTTCGTCTAGAGAAGTCGAGTATACCGTTCGGCGAGATGAAGGGATCGTTTGACTGGCGAGCGGGGAGAGTCGTGGACTGGTGGCAGATGTTGAGAATGCCTGTAATTGGTGTCGCCGTAGAGCTACAGGCACAACTGTCCTGCGCAACTGTGTTGATGCTGTGAATTGGCGGCGCGCTGCTCGAGCGGCCACGGAGAGAGCCATCCTGCTGGAAACAGTAGGCGGGAAAGTACGTGAGGGGAAATTGAAGGAAGGGAGCTGTCAACAGCTCAATTGCCTCTCAATTGGGCTCAGAATGGTTTAACAAAGAACCTGGAGCATGTAAGACTCTATATGACAGTAGGAAGAATAGTATGAAGAAATAAAAAAGGAAGAAAGAAGAAGCATCAGCGAAGTTGTCATTCCGTACGTTTTCTTATTTCCCTTTCCTTTCCTATCGATAAAAAAACGTGAGCTCCGCGGCCGTTGTGTCGTCACACCATGGTACGCTGCAGGTACTGTAACGTAACGCTCTGTAATCGGTAACCTGCAGGCTACACGTTGCGCACCGCGCGAGACAGCACAGATGAAGCTTGGCAGCTCAACGACCAATGAAAGAAGATATACTCCATATCGTTAGGCGGTCTGGTATCGGTAATACCAACGGGAAAGCTTGACTGATAAGATAAGGCTTGTCCGCGGGAAACTGGAGGGGTGCAAAGGGTAAAATCGGAAAAGATTTCGGTGTCCGACCATTATGCAACTAATGGCATTTGTACTATGGAAAGAATCATTGAGTTCTGTACAATAAGAAGAGCTTTCCTAAACATAAAAAAGCCGTAAGGAACAACGCTCAGTCGAAATCCTCCTCAGACTCCTCCTCCACTTCATCTAACAAACGCTGCCGTTCAGCCTCTGTCTCTTCAGCTAACCATCGTCGACTCTCAAGTTGGACGAAAACCACAAGGATGGTACCGATGATAAAGCTGAGTACCGCGAGAATGCCGTTGATTGGGGTTGGGTTGCCTTGCAATATGCCCTGAGTCAAAGCATCTAGCCCAGTTTGCGAGAAATTGATGACGCCGGAAATGCAAATAATTGCGCCGTAGACTCGTCCAAAGGTCGAAAAGCCAAACACCTTCGTGGCGTAGTCACTATCTGTTGTTAGATCATCAGGAATATCAGACATCAAGATGAGACTTACGACATGGCTGAGTAGTACAACGGTCGCAGAAGAACAAACAATACTACCGTGATGTAGCCAGCCCAAAGATAGGGCAAACAATTGAGGATGCCCACGGCTGTCGTCAAGAGAACGATCAATGCAAGTGTGTTTGGCACGCTCAAGTGATCGAGCAAGAAGCCGATGAAAGGTGTAGACAGGACTCCACCAACCGGCAGAGCCACATCAAAGAAATTGTTGATATTCTCAGCCAAAGCCTCTGAGTCGAGCATGTACTCATACTGAGCGCGAATAGTGGCAATAAAGTAGTTCATTCGCAACATTTGCAATACGGTCAGCAATGTGATTAGGATGAACCATGGTGACATAAACTGCTTCTGCACCGGCTCGCCGTGAAGGACACCCCAAACTCGTGCTGCAGCTTGCCGCTCCTCTTCTTGTTCTTCGCGGTGCTGTCTTTCATCTAACCCACCGAGGACTTTATTGATTTTTCGGAGCTTGTTCTGTCTCTTCTTGCGACGTGCGGCTCGGATAGACGCTACTTCGTTATCGTCTGAGATCTCCTCGTCCGAATCATGGATGTCTCGCGTAGGATCCCGTGCTGCTTCGATCTTTTCCTCCAACTGAGACATAGTCTTGTACGGCTTCGTTGGTAGGAGAAAGATTTGCGCAAGAAAAATGGCTATCGGTACTGCCAAATAACCTAAAAAGAAGTGTTCGGGCCGGATAGCGCGATTTGTGGCTTCGTACGCAATGCGATAGAATAGAAACACGGCAGCGGATGCATCAAACGCTCCAGTTACCAATGCAACGATAACACCGGATTTCTTAGGAAAAGCATTCGCAATTTGAAAGGCTGGCACGAAGATACAAGTACCTCCTAGTGATAAAAAAAAGTTTCCCAACACGTAGCCATCGAATTCGGTTATTCTGAAAGCAAAGTACATGAGCAGGCTGCCGATGACGAGACATAGACACCCTGCGATGTTACAAACCCGAGGACCAAAGCGGTCGAGCATCGTGCCGATCGGCAGGGCAGACACATTTGCGGTAATGGAGGCAACGGTGAAAAAGAGGTTGAGTCTATACTTTGTCAGTAAATACTGTCATAGTCATGGGAGAGGCAAGCTTACTGTAGCTCTTGCTTGAAGCACACGTCAACTCCATCTTCTAACTCTTCCCCATCACATAACCACTCGTAGACTCCTTCTGACAGAAGCACGGGCTTGAGCGCCGCAAACCCAAAGACAATGCCCGAAGCGAGCCAACACGCTAGAATAGTCGCAGCAACCTGAGCTAAAACCCAGTCAGTAAAGCGGCCAACACGAAAGAGAGAAGCATAATATGATTACCTATTCTTTTCGGCACCGAGACCTTGTATGCAGCAACGCTGGGTTGCAGATCATCTTCGTTCGGCCGGGGAAATGCATCGTAACTTAGCACTTTGCGGACAGTCTTGCCTGGGGGGATTATTGCATCGAAAGGCGGCTCGCGGTCCACGCCTTCGATCGACGAGACATGTTGAATGAGGGACATTGCAATGAGCTCAGTTGGTCAAAGGCAGTTGATGCGTAAACGATCAAACAATCAAAGTGGGACGTTGCAGAGAAAAGAGAAGAAGAGGGTATGTTGCAGTGGCAGCAGTCGCGGCCGAACCTTCTCGACAGCAACGAGCCGGGTTGTTGCTCCACATGATGGGCCTGTCTGGATTCTGGGTCGACTGGGGGGGCTTTTGCCGGGGTTCAGCTGCGATGATAAGCTTCATGCGATCTCTGGATGTTGGTAAAGGCAGTTTGGCGAAGATATAGGATAGATTGAGCCGCGATTGAGTGAGACATTGACTGAACTGGTCGATTGTGAGTTGGATGGACACAATTGGGCAGGTCCACGGAAGGCACGAGGGCAAGAGGGGAGCTTCTTTCCTTTCTGGTATTTCCGCTCCACTGCGGGGCTGCTCTTTCCTCTTTGCTCTTGACAGCCGCCAAGCCTGATTTATGAAAGCTAACGTCAACAGCGACACAACGTCTCTTCGTTGTTCTCCCAACTTACAACTCTTCTTTCTTGAGATGTCGCTGAGTATCGAATCATCACTGCTTGCTCTCGTTTTGATTGATCACATTCAAGCAAAGATATCTTCAGCAGAGCAAAGTTCACCGGAGGCTCCTAGGTATTTCCCATCGTGTTTGAGGTATCCACAGTATACTCTCGCCGGCAACTGCTCGGAAACGCTTGTTCGAAGAAAGCCACCACAATTTCTTTCGGGGCAGAGAATCGCAGTGGCTGGCCTGGCGTGCAAGAGGTCGTCTGCACAAAGAGTCGAGTTTTGGCAGAAGTGGATAGCTGCTGGTAATTACTCAAGAATCACTTCAGGAGACACTTGTCGTCGTCGTAGAGAAGTGAGCCAACATCGAGGATGCGTTGCGAAAGTGTGCTATCGCTAGGGTAACTCTTGCTAGCACTGTGAAGTGACGACGCTTGATTTATGAATGGATGAATGCATGTATGCATGTATGAAGAGCCACCAGGGTAGACCAATATAGAATATAATGGTAAAAAAGGTACTATCGAAACGCACACTTAAAGGGCAAGTTTGATACAGATTCGGATGGCAAAGGCATGATACCCGTTATTTTCCGATACTCTAATACTACCTAGCTCAGTCCAGCGATGGACATGATCCCGCTCCCAGCACAACAAATATCGGAGATGGATCAAACAAGCAATAAATCGAAGGATCTGTTCACTGGAAGATTTTATGTGTTTGTTTGTGGTATAGCCAGATGAATACCTGCGCTAAATTGAACGTATCTTAAAAGCTACGCTGGAGGCAGTGATTGGTCATCAAGTTACGCAACCCACCAGACAGAATGAGCCAGTTACATACATGATATTGATTGAACCAAGCAGATTTCTAGGGATCTGGTAACGATCTAGTTGTCGATGATGAAGTCAAGGAATTAGTTCAAGCGTTGAGAACGATACAAAACACATCACGAAAGTCTACAGTTTTTACAAGTGGCAAGGAGAACGGCCTCATCCTTCTTCTTCATAAAGCACCCGGAACGCAGGGGACCTTCACTGCTGAAGGGATTGCTGAGTGTGCAGAAAAGCCGCTGTTTTTGGTGGTATGTGGTGATGCTGGCGTCGAAGCGATTAAAGTGGAAAGATACGTGCAAGCAGCTTTAAGCCTGGGAACTTTGGACGAATCATTCAAATTCCGCGTGCAGCTCGCCTTACATTACGAGAATCTAATTTTAAGCCAACGACTGCAGATATGGCAGAATCTCTTGACTAGACTCAAATCAGTCCAAGTCGAGGACGTGGATTATGATGAAATCCGGAATCAATGGAGAACCTGGGGAAGGTTGATATCAGCAGCCGAGAGATTCGCAATGCCATCACAACTGCCCGACAAAATCGCTCAATTGAAGGAAGAGAAATTTCGCTACATCCATCTGCGCCGAGCGATTCCAGTAAGCGGAGATTTTGGCGAATACTTAAAGGAGTTGAGAGATGGGCTGACGGAAGATCATATCAAGCATGATCTGGGTGTCCGCTATTCATACCACCTGAGAAGATCGAATACCATGTCGTGACTATGATCAATCTCTTTATGGAGAGATTTCGGTTTTCTTCTACTTACGTGGCGCTTACCTTGCCTCTTTTCCATGTCCTAATCCAATAGGTACAAGATGGAGTAGGGAAATTACTGAGATTGTCGGGTCTCTGCGGCGAACTGTTGCTACCTTTATGTTTTATATATAAAGAACTTGAGAATAAAATTATTGGAGCCACACCTATTTACCAAAATTCTGGTCTCAAAGTCATTACGCACAGCAACCTGCATGAATTAAGTACCGAGCGAACTATCCGCAATTCAACAGTCCGCTGAGCCAGGACAGGCAAAAGAGCTTCTTGCCATACTCTGCAATAGCAGTGATCGAGATAGAGAGGTCATCGAGCGGAAAGTCGATCATCTGTTGCTACGACCGTGGAAGTCGAAAGAGATACGCACACTGGCGGCGAGGATAGAATTCCGTCCTGGTGCATCATTCGACTCCCAAGACCCTACCAGTTTGTTCGTGTTGAATTGAGGTTTTCCTCAGATACTTATATTTTCAACCAAATTAGGCGTAAGTGTAGCCTATTTCTCTGATATGACTTAGATTTCGTAATGCCAACGGGAGACGAGTGGTGGTGTTATTACAATATCTGGTTGATTATCGCTTGCTGAGATACTTGGGTGGTTACCTTGAACCATATCCACCTGTCAATTGATTAACGATCGGTGGGCAACAATTGAATAGTAGGTAAAGCTGCAACATGTAGTTATTAACCCAACTGTAACGAACGCAGGAGATTATGTTGACCACTTATTGTATTTGATACTAATATAGTCAGTATCGTGGCGCAATTAGTTTCAGCCCTAATAAACCCAATTAAAAGTAGGGACTACACGTGATACCTTAGGCATCAAGATTCTCACTCGGCTCAAAAAGCGCCTTCCTTCGATGTTGAAACCTCAATCCCAAGAAAACATAACCATACAAGAATAATACTTCTATCTGGCCCAGAAATCCTTGTATACGTCATGTCGGCCATCCCCAAAGCACGCCAAAGCAACATCACAGGCTTGACCGTGACGCCCGATAAATGGGACTCGTACCCCGAGATATCGCGTTCAACAATCAAGAATTGCACCTTCAAGAACCTTAGCGCGACAACCAGCATCGACCGGTCGACCATGTCCGAGTCAAGTATCACTCAAGAGATGGAAACTTTGCCAATGCCCTTAGAAGTAGCGACAGCCAAAGCAAAGTCGAAAAAGGGAGCGCACATAGAGCGTTCCACGGTTGACAGTAGTCAAATATTAAACTATGCAAAGGTGGAACGCTCCGAGATCAACGGGTGCACAATCGCAGATTCGACGATAGACCGGAGCAATTTGAACAACTGCAATGTCTCGGCAACGCCTAACTTGGAGCGCACAACGGCCAAAGCCACCAAATTCATCAGCCCGAAACGTGTCCAGCGTTCCGAGCTGAACGAAAGTGTAGTTCTTAACGACAGCATCGTCGAAAGAAGCGTCATCCGCGACTCCGTAATCGCCGACAAAACTTTCGTTGAGCGAACAGAGCTCGAAACTGCTGTTATCACCCGAAGTCATGTGGAGCGATCGAAGGTTTCGGATTGTGATGTCATGGATTGTGTCATTGAACGGACCGACTTTCAGGGGGTGATTTTGCAGTATGGAATTTGGAAGAGAGGTGATCTGGTGGGAAGGACGTCGCAGGAGCACGAGGTCGTTATTGAACCGAGACGCAAGCCGATGGCTCCGATAGAGAACGCAGACTTATCCAGATCAGCAACAAAGTCTGTGCAAGATCCGGGGTCGGGGTGGAAGGCGGCTGAAGCGGTATATTTCGTGCCAATTGGATTTGTTGCCTGTGGCTAATAGAGATATGACAGGAACGAGAGAGACTAGGACCTGAAAGTGATCACGAAGAGGACTCGTCGCCTGATGATCTGGAAGAGTCGAGCGATGATGAATTGCCCGATCCATCTTCGAGGCGCAAAATGAAGCATAGTCGGACGCAAAACAGTGGTCAATACACTTCGACTCCAGCTGGCCTTGGGGCTGACTTCCACGATCCCCCGCCACCTTATGAGCAGTAACTATCATTGAAGGTATCGCATTGTGGTATATCTATAATGGGCACCAACTGGTTCCAACTTGTCATCACTATGACTTTCATGCCTGGATATTCTCGGTCACCGAGCCAGCAAGGATTCAGTGGTGTCACTTTTCATACATAAAGCAGACCGTGCTTTATCGGCCCCAATTCATTACTATCACGCAACTCAAATGTCAACTTTGGCATCGCCCCTTTCCAAGTCTCCGGCCATGCGTCTCTCACCTTCATCAACTCTTCGCTCCATTGCGTGGCTGTCCTCACCCGCCACGCCTCCGGCAGAGCATACTGAAGTCTAAGAGTACGAACAAAAACAACCACCGCTTTCAATCGCACAAACTTGACAATTTTCTCCACCGGAACCCAGCTCGCATCTGCCCCAATAAGTCTCCACTTATCAGACATTTGCGAATTATGCCATGTATATGCCCGTAATGAATAGTCAATCTCTAATAGGAATGTTTGTACTCTAGCAGTAAAGGCACCATCGTGCTGTGCAATTGAAAGAAATCTATTCACGACGGGCAGGCCACGCGTTCGTGTCAGAAGATAAATCTTCATGGCGAAGTGATCAATTGACGGGTTGGCATAGAAACCCTTTCTTATCGTTTTTACGGTGGCGGTCTCGACGTCCTCTACTGTGATGCCCTCTCTGTTGTCGTCCAAGGCCCATCTTCGTTTTGGTCTAGTTGTCCAAGCCGATACATAGGGTGCCATCCATGAGTAGTCTGGTTCTTCTATACGTAATCGAAGATCCTTTTTCGGGGATCGAGGTTCCCAGGGACGGTCGGTAGTGGTTTCATACAGTTTGTCGAGATACACGCCATACCCTTTTCTCCGAGTGAAA
The DNA here is from genome assembly GCA_023625915.1 of Talaromyces sp. PB3603. Taxonomy (NCBI): domain Eukaryota; kingdom Fungi; phylum Ascomycota; class Eurotiomycetes; order Eurotiales; family Trichocomaceae; genus Talaromyces; species Talaromyces sp. PB3603. The sequence continues at coordinate 627,694 of JAMAFY010000015.1, read as the reverse complement.
GCTCGACTTTCGCGGCAGACAAAGAGAAGTGGAGGCAGCTTTATCTCGCTGGACACGTGTTCGAATGAAGAGCATTTGCAGCCGCCGTGAGCTTGAGAACATTCCGTCATGTACCTGACCACAGCCTCCGAGGTGGCACTATCTGCGTTGTCCTCGAGAACCCGCTCCACTTCAAATACATGCAAGTGTATTGGAATTATTCTTGGGTTTCTCACCAGGCCTAGTTCCCAGATCTTGAGCCGGAGTTCAACAGGCAAATCATTGAATCGTGGGAATGTCGGCAATGACCGCTTTGGTAGATTGGACTCGGCGAGAGACTCCATCGAGCTGTGTGACGACGAAATACACAATGTGGAGGTATAGAGTCTGGGGAAGTGTAATCTCACATTGGCGTGGATAAGCACAGATATGCATTATCCATCGAAGGTAGCTATTATGCCAATGTTCAACATTTGGATGAAGCTAATGTTCTATTGGCGAGAGAATATGTGGACACTAATACATTATTGTCCTAGCGCCAGAGCCAAGAGTGGCGACTAATCCGGACCAGGTATAGTGCCAGACCACGTGCGCTCGTTGCATCCTCAGGCCAAGAACACTCCCCTCAACTTCCCATCCAGCCTTCTCTCGCCTGCTCACTCACCCCATCCAACCCCATGTCAGATTCCATCGACGCATCCCTCCAGCTAGACGCCTCAGTGGAACCCCGGATCTAGAATCAGAACAGAAAACATTCCCATTACGTCGCCCCCATCGGACGCCTCGTCATTCAGCTGGGACTTTCTTTCAGCCAACGTCGGCACCCAGAACCTTTTACTCGCGCGCTTATAGTTCCTCCGAGATCTCGATCCTTCCTCCACGGTCACCGACTCAAGGATGTCGTCGTTGTCTTCTGGAACTAGTCTCCGCAGGTCCTGCCAGGGCTGCGTCAAGGTGAAGCGACGATGCGATTTGCTTTTCCCGGAGTGCAGTAGATGCTTTAAGAAGGGCGTGCGCTGCCAATATATCAATATTCCTCTGTCGAGCCGAACGAGTCCGCCGGGAGATGGTCACACTCATAATGGAAGGGTCGCCAAGCTGACAAATGCGCGCCAACACCAGCAGCATCAGCCGCAGCAGCAACAACACCAGAAATTGCACAATGCCGTCGTTGTTGGCACGATCAAGGCGGAGATAGTACAAGAGAATAACATCGAGACAATCGCCTTTAGACCATCAAAGCGAACTTCGCCGTCGAGTGATGAAGCAAGTGATGAAGGCAGTGTCGCCAGCGATGATAGCACGGGCAGCAGCGTCAACAGTATCAACGCTAGAAAAGATACCCCGTGGATACGGCCGGCATTGGATATGGAGATTCGCAAACAACATTCGCCGTACATAGTCGACTTGGTAGCCAACGTTGTGCGTCAAGCTCCTGCCTTGTTCGTGAAGGGTCAGTCAATCTTCATCCATCCTTGCGTTTACAGCAAGTCTCTACCACGGCCGGTGCGCGAGATGCGTGCGTTATGTATGATGTATGAAAATGAAAGCGACGACTATCAGTTATCTTCCGTGAAACTGTCAACTCTCCTCCAACGACAAATCGTTTCCCTGATCCAGACCGCAAAGAAAACAACGGACTTTGAGGAATTGGTCGCCTGCGTCCAGGCACTTACGCTGGCGCAATGTTTGCAATTGTCGGAGGGAAATATTCGCGGTCCCGCAGTTGAAAAGTCGCTCGAATTTCTCGCTGCTCTTGCGCATCGAATGTGGTATTTGGTGCCTCGGGAATTACCGAGTAGCATGTCACCATGGCACGCCTGGGTGTTTGGCGAGACTGTTCGCCGGACAATCGTGTTCTCGCATCTCGTCATTGCTGCGTTTAGTTTTTTGACCCGTGGCTATGCATGCCGCACACCCTTTATCGATGCACTTCCCTTTGATGCTCGAACGTATCTCTGGGACGCAAGATCAGAGCAAGATTGGGCCAAGTATAGTACACAGCGGGATTTCCCCATGGTATCTGTCATTGAGTACGCCGACCTACTACAGTCCGGGCGTGCTCTATGCTTTTCTTCCTTCGAGGGCTTGATCATAGCCACGTGTCGAGGAATAGAAATGCCTATTCACGAGCCTTCGAAAGTGATGCAAATGTGATTTTCTTTCTCACTTTTTCTTTTCTCGACATTACCTTTGCATGGTAGCATATGTCATATATTGTATGTATGTTCACTTGGTCGGTGGCGTCGGTGTTATTACTCACTAGGTTCTGGATTTTTCTCTTATGTACATAATTTCCCATGGACGTACACGTTCTCATGCATTAACATTATTTTTTTTTCTGAACCATGGCGATGTAGCCAACTCATGGCTCAACGTAATTCTGTATCTTTCATCGCTGTAGGATCATGATTACATGGACAGTCGGGATTGCAGTCCGGTCAGACCAGATGACTATATACAAGGCAGGCTTCTCTCTGGTCTCGACTCTTTCGGTCTGCATTACATATCCTCCTGGTCAGCGTTTGCAGTGCTCGAAACATGTCATCCTCAGCAGCACCACTTCGTGCGACTCTGGACAAACCTCCGTGAGTATGCCCATCCACTACTTATCGGCCGCACCTAATACCTCCATAGCACCACCACCCTTCCAGATCCTCACCACGCCCAATCCGCCAACCCGACCATCCCTGACGTCGAAAAAACCAATGACCCCTCAGACTCGGACCTCATAACCCACCGCATAACCCACCTGCAAACCCTCCTGTCATCTCTACACGCCTACCACGCCTACCGCGAGACCCTCCCCGCCATAATTGACGCTTACCGATCCGGTCACCTCACAATAGAGCAAGGCCAATTGACCTTTTGGGCGAGAAGATGCCAGCTCGGGCCCGCGAGAAGGTTTGACGTTCCGACGACCGAGGATGAGAGGTTGACGCAGCAGGTCATGGTTATGGAAATGTTGGATGAGGTGCTCAAAGTACAGGATCGAGGGGACTTGTTGTGGATTGAGAATGTGAGTATACACCGCTTACCCGCCTGACTGATATAGCACGGCGCTGATCTGAGTGAAATGTGCATAAGCCGTTGCCATCCGAGGATTGATTGTATAGAATGTCTATATCAGATTACTTGACTGATTACCGAGAAAAAAGATTATATTTATATAGGCCCTCTCTCCAAACGGGCAACACTTTGTTGTTAGAATTTCTGTTTAAAGCGGTTCAATAATTTCCCGTTACGGAAGGTGGTTGACGGATGCCGGAGTAGTTGTTTGTAGTATCAGCTTAAGAGTCAATCGAATCTGCATATATCATTTACCAGATAATTGTCATCATGCCAAATTGTGCACACTTTCCCACCGGAAATCGTCTACGAGAGGGATGTCTGTAGGTAATATAAGCATAATAGCCTGTGGCCAATTCCAGGTCACGACAAGGTGACATCACACCCCTCTGGTTCGACCAGCATAAAAACCCCGAAAGGACTTTCCAACCCGACTCAGTTTACTACCGCTACACTCATCAGACACTCAGATAACATATCATCTCTCTCATATCTACAAAATAGGAAAAAAGGAAACATCATGGTCGTCAACGCTGCCGTGACCAATGCCCTAACCGCCGGTGGTATCATCCCCGATATTCTTCCACCCGGCACAGTCGTGTCACGGAACCTCAAAGTCTCTTTTCAATCCACGACGCTCCTGAAGCCAGGGCAGATGATTGACCGCGAAGAGACGCAGGTGAAACCGACTGTATTTGCTGACCCTCCGGTTCGTCTCCATCCTTGCTTGGTCTCTGCGAAATTGACTTGGAATGGATGTTGATGACAAGTGTTTGATATATATAGCCAGAGGAGGACCTCTTAAAATACAGGTTTACGCTATTGATGGTTGATCCGGTATAAACCCATCTCAATCATCGTTCTCGAGTTTGGGCGAATGAATTTGAACTGACGGCTGAGTGTAAAGGACCTGACCCATCGACACGACACAATGTTCGGACAGGTCAGACACTGGCTCGTAAGCAACTGCTCAATTAACAGTGAGGGCGAGGTCATTGAAGCTAAGGGTAAAACGTACTCACCTTGGGTTGGACCTGCGCCTTTGCCGGTTCATGAGTTTACCGGGTATGTTTACCGTACCACTGCAACCACTAAGCCTCTTTTTGAGCTGGTGATAGACATTGACTGAAACGCACGAAAGGAAACCCCATCCCTCACGATACACATTCATCCTCTGTAAGAGCAAGAGATCGCCCCCCCTCGGGGACGACGCAGACGGCTCCGAAGATATGCACATCACGGAAGGAACGCAATACGCAGGAGTGGCGAGCGATCTCGGGAAACCATCGCAGGATCTTTTTGATCGGTGGAAGTTCAATACGGCGCAATTTCTGACGGACAATAATCTTGAGGTAGTTGCTGCGACGTATATGCTTGTGGAAGGGAATTTGAAGAGCGGTGCTGCGAATCTGGGGCTCTTCGCGAATGCGGTTGGGCATAAGATTGGAGAAATCGGTCATTGATTCACGTCAGTCTATGGTTGGGGTTTACAGGGATGTAAGTAATTCGGAAAGGCGGGTGGTAGTCTCTTTCTGTTTTTAACGATATGCGAGTACAAATTGTAAAATGAATCCTGTCTATCGTCGACACCATTTATGATTTAAAAGAGGTCTTGACCGACTTGTAAACCACGACATGCGTTCCATCCTTCAAGGTCTCATGTCTTGGCTCCAAAGTGTACCGTCCAAGCTTAGGCAGCAATACCCACCAGACGAACCAATACACAATCGAACCCGCCAAAATAGCAATACCGACGACAGCATACAACCAATACGGGAGGGATGTGTCGCCCTTCCCACCTGGCGGGCGCAAGAAGGGAGCAACTAGTTGAAACGCCTGAGCAGCCATGAAGAACGCTGCAATAGGCCACCAGACTTTGAATGGACGATGGGTGTGTGGTTCCTTGAATCGCAGATAGAACAGGCCGAGGACGACGAGAAAGTTGATCACGCTGCTGGGGTAACCTTCCAGATCGAGGATGAAGTTGTACGCATCGCCAAAGGGGATGGCGACGATCACGATGAAGGATGGGATAAAGTGAAGTAGCAGACCGGCAGATGGAGAGCCAAAGGGCCAGCTCGAAGCCCAGAATTTGGGCAGAGGGATCACGCCTTCTTTGGCGAGTTCTTGGTTGACACGGGATTGGGCAAAGGTCACGGTGAGGACATTTCCAAAGGCCGATATAGCCAAAAGGACACTGCCATTGTCAGAACTTTGTGTATAGAATGATAAATTGAGAGACATACCTCAATGCGCGCTGAGCTGCATGGCCAAACACTTTGTACATGAAATAAGCTGCCACAGTCACACCACTGTTTGCGATTTCTTCAGGGGTGGCTGCTGCATAGTACGCAATATTGGCGAAGATATAGAGAATGCCGCAAATGAGAAGACCGAGAGGTCCTGCAATCTTCACTGTGCGTACGGGGTTTTTGACCTCGTTCAGCACATACATGGCATTGCTCCACCTAGTCACACGTCAGCCTGGTAACTTCAACGGATTCGCTCTGAATACGTACCCGGCGTATGAATTGAGAACCTTGAACAATGCAGAAGCGTAGAGATTTCCCGAATGACTCGATCCCGCAAATGCATTCCGGAAACTGGCATGAGGATCAGGGACACTCTTCACCCCGCCACCGAGAACAACCCATCCAGTGACGACGATGAACAGCAAGACTATAATCTTGATGCCAGTGATGATATTCATGCCTCGAACACCCCACTTCGGAAGAAAAGTATGGAACAGGGTGATGAAGACAATGACCCCAATTGCGATACCACGCTTGCCCCATTCGGTGACGGCGACGTCGGCGGCTGTGAGGATGTACTGCGCAAACACGACACAGCCAGATGCTATGCCCAACAGTCAGAGTTTGAATTGATCTGAATTGGTACATGTATGACGAACCAGTGAATCCCAACGCGATCGCTTGAACGGCAAAGAAAATGGTGATCAACAGCTTCGGCTTCTTGTACACAGCTTCGAGATAATTCTTTTCTCCACCACTGCGCGGAATCATCGAAGCGAATTCGAGCCAGACACAAAGACCGGAAGCAGCCAGGAAGAAGCCGAGAACCCAGAACATGAGCGATGCACCTACGCTGCCCAATTCCGAGGTGACGGAAGACGGCGTGGAAAAGATACCTGTACCGATGATTCGGCCAACCCTAATTATGTGTCAGTCTTGTCAATCAACGTCCACAAGCTGGCAGTCAGTAGACGTACACTAGAAACGTCGTCGATAAAACACCCAAGTGTCGTCCGAGACCGCCAGAGGTGTACTCGTCGAACGCGAGTTCGCCAACATTCTTCTGTCGGGCTTCTTGGATTTCGGACCCTTCGCGCGGCGCAGAATCAACCTCGACTGAAGGCTCGAGCTCTTTGCCATTTCCAAAGAGCGCAGAGTCGTTCGACGGCATGTTTATTTTGTGACTTGGGGATATTTTGTCAAACAATGATTTCCATGCAGTATTCCAGAAAAGAAAGGAAAGAAACAGTCCCTTCCGAGAGGAATGCTAATCTCATATAGCTGCACGGCATCCTGTACGTGTAACCCACTCCCCAACCAACAACGATACAAGCAAAAAAGATAAAAAAAAAAAGAAAGGAATATCGTGCTTTGCTATAGGATCAAGGTTGCATGTGCAACGTAAACCTTCAGTGATAACACTGCGGGCTCTGATTGCGTGCTTGACTCCATCTACAATAGCTTCCAGCCAACGAGAAGCGTCGATAAGCCGTGCTTTAAGCTCCCTTGACCCTTGATATGCAGACTAGGCGATGATCGCGCGAGCCACAGTAAGGCTTGAATCCTGTAGGTTGCTTGGCGATAATCAATTGATGCGTTTTGATTTGTAGAGAATGGTAATCGAATGGGGCTAAATGGTGTTTATCTATGCTCGTCGTAAGCAGACTTCTTCTAAGCAGATCCTTGAGTTGCACGAACATCTACCCAGGTGGTTATACTCTGTCCTCTGGGTAAACGTGGTGATTCTGTGGGCTTCTCGAAGGAACAACCTTCACGCCCATCCCATGTGTGTCATGTCTCGTTTTCTCTACATTGACTATCGTTGTTGTCCTTTGTCTTGATTCGGACGACTCCGGGCCTAGGAACGTCTCAATCGACCGGTGGGTCTGTCGCGTGCAGAACATTCTCCATATTATCGTGCGTAAAAGTCACTTACTATTTACAGTACGTATAAAATTATACCCTTCGGCCGACTCTGGTTTAGGACCCGGAATCATCAGTCGGTGAATCTCGTTTCGGACACAGACCTTGCAAACTTGCGACAGGATTAGGCTAAAGTTTTGCTTATTCTGACGTGGAACATCGCCACAACTCACAGCCTCGCAGTCTCAATTGTACATGTACGTTGCTCTGCTGCTATTCTGATGAGCGTACGTAATTGAGTTGAATTGTAAAATCTTCGGTTGGTGGGTCGATGATGACTCGTATTTCCAACCCCGGCGAGCTCCACGAGTTCAGAACATGACGTCTTTGACTTTCTATAACACTTCCATGATATTTAGCATTTGCTTCGGTATTGGGCGTCTACGATGCTTGTTCTCTTGCTAGATACTTTTCTTTTTGTTTCATCTGTCGGACGGGTTCAAACTTGAGCATATCACGACCCCCCGGAAAACGTGTATATCGTCATAACAGAAGACAAAGCATAATCACACCAATTACCAGACAGTCCCTCGCAAAACCAGGTTGATCATACCTTATTTCATAAAATCAGTATGGGTCTCTGCTTCAGCTCTCCGCGAAGCCGCATGTTCATGCCCGCGCCGCGAATGCGACCTGTGCCCGTATACAATGCATACCCAATGTCAGGCGGTGTGCGCATGAACCACGGATATCGAGGAGGCTATGGGGGAGGTTATGGAGGAGGTTATGGAGGAAGAATGGGATATGAAGGACCACCTATGGGAGGTCGTCATCATGGTGGCGGTGGTGGTTTTGGAGGAGGGTTTGGCGGAGGAGGTTTCGGTGGAGGAGGCAGACATGGAGGAGGCGGCTTTGGAGGTGGTGGACGAGGTGGCTTTGGAGGACGAGGAGGGTTCGGGGGAAGATGTTAAAATGTAAATCAAAGTGGTGGGTACTTTTTTCTCGCTCCTCATGGCAGGAGTTTATTGGCTTACAATGGGATGGACAAGTAGTCTCGAATCAACGAGCGACACCGGGATAACGATTTATGGAACTTAGCTTTAGGGCGGCAAACTTTGTTGATATCAATAAGAATATGCGAGGATGATTGAAATCGTTGACGTTGAGGCGAACATCTTTTGAGCTATAGCAGTCCACCCCAGAAGTTTTACTGGTATACTGTTGACTTTTCTTCATATGATGCAGACAGACCGTTTTATCATGTTGACGCGATGCGGACGGATAATCGGCTTCGAGGTATGACCTGATCCTGTCAATAAAAATATGTTTGTGTTTCGCGTAACAAGAGTTCAATTGACAGGCTATATAGTCGTTGGCTATCGAGGCCAATGAATGTATCGCCCAGTATATGCCTCATTCGAGATCAACGTAGTTCACCAGAGAACCTTGAAATTGAGTTAGTGTTTGACGTCTCACGCCTTGAGACCCCAGATTTCAAATATGTTAGGTTAGCCAAGATTCAGACACATGTCGCTGTTCACTAGTCTTGCAGATCAGGGAAATTCATCCGAGGGACGCTTTAGCGTACATCATGTTTTCAATGATACGATTGTTCTCATCCAAGGTGTGTCTGCGCTAGGGCGATTTATCCGAAGCTTTTATGCTACTATAGACCTCAAAGCCTTGCCCTGGGGGCACATTTGAGAACTAAAGACCGAAGCATTGCCTTTTTCGGTAGCTACTCCATGCAATGAAACTCGCTTCGATTGCTTGTCTTGTGTTTCAGTTTCAGTGAATCTAATGCGGCGCTTAGGCATTTGCAGTCACGTACATACGTAACTCGCAAGCAGTCATAAACCGCTCGGACTACAGTTCTGCACGTTGCGTAGCATCTGATTCCCGAAGACTGTCTCAAAACCGCTTTCAACCACAAACACTACTAGTTTTCGTATAAAGCCTAGCTCTGCACCCCGCAACTGCCTACACCATAAGCACATCGCTCAGACCTCATGCATCCTCATGCCGGCACTTCATGTAGCCCCCGGCACGATCAAACCGGGCGTACAATTAAGACAACATGTAATTGTCAACCGAGAGACCCGACATATTTCCTTGCTTCAAGTGAAGTACTCCGTATTGAATACAAGTGAAGCATGAACTCAAGGTTGCTGACTAAACAAACTTGAAACTCGGGGATGCCGAGATCTGGCTTCTTTCCAGTCGAACTAGAACTTATTCCAAATTGGGCAAATTTGACCTCACGATGCAACCTCAACGGCGAAACGAACTGTTAGCTAAAATTTTAAACTCCATTTTCCTTTCCTAGCCTCGACCCTTAATTAACCGAAAAGAGCTTTCGAGTCAGCAGATGCTAATCAAAAGTCCGGTATGCCCGGCCTGATTGTCTAATTGGTTCACTCACCTATAGAAGCATTGAAGAATACACAAAATTAAAATCTTACACGCGTTATACATACCCAACCACTCGGTACACAGTGATGGAAGGTTATGCAAAGAGTGTTCTCATTGAGGAACAATTGGGCCATTCTCCACCTAGATGGATGAGTAGACTTTAAGCTAGCGAAGAAAGAACACTTAAAATCATACACGTGTGAGAAGAATTATATGCCCTCGATATCGCTGCGCCATACTAGTCCTGAATTATGGGGCACCTGGCATTTTTGATGATGAATTAAAGCGCCCAGCGTTACATTTTCAACGTACTCACCATGAAGCCCTGAGGATTGTACGAGATATGCCGACCAGTGAGCATGCTGTCCTCTTGCTTAAAAATGGTTGAATCCAGTACATGCACACAACGTAGCAATACTAGCAGTATCGTTGGTCATGTGGCGTTCTCAGCCAAATTTTTACTATCATCAATGTCTTCGAAACATGGTTGCCGAGTAGGGGATGCCGCTGGTATATGTGCGGACTCGGCCCATTGAGTTGTATAAATCCGGACGAATATCTCCTTGGTCTGAAGCAAAATGAAAAGCCGAAGCAAGAAAGCAAGGTGAAGAGGCTGTATATAAAACGTCCGAAGTGATACAAAAAATGCTGTCTACTTTACTGGCTGCTCTCGCCGGCCATGTCGCCCTTACCGGTGCCCATGCCATCCACAAACGAGTCACAACCCCAGCAGCTTACGCTTCCAACTCAGATGGCAGCTATGCTTTAACCTCCATTACAGCACCTGTCCAAGGTGCCGGTTCCCCGGGCTCGGAGTCAACATGGCAGCTCAGCATCGACGATACTTCGTCTGGATACAAACAGACCATCACCGGGTTCGGCGCTGCCGTAACTGATGCCACTGTGACCTCATTTAATACCTTGTCAAGCACTGAACTTAGTCAATTGCTAAATGTCTTGATGACATCCTCCGGCGCCGACTTCAGTCTTATGCGCCACACCATTGGATCCTCGGATCTATCTGGAGATCCCGCCTACACCTACGACGATAATGGCGGTGCTGTCGATACTTCCATGTCTGGTTTCAACCTTGGAGACAGAGGTACCGCAATGGCTGAGATGCTGGCCAAGATGAAGACCCTTCAATCGGACTTGAAGGTGCTTGGATCCTCCTGGAGCCCGCCCGCATGGATGAAGTTGGACAACGCCATTGATGGCACTACGACAAACAACAACTTGAATGACGGTTACTTGGGTTCTGGAGTTGGAAGCGCCGGTTACTCCAGTGAATTTGCCCAGTACTTTGTTAAGTACATCCAAGCATACGAGGCATTAGGCGCGAATATTGATGCTATTACCATTCAAAATGAACCCTTGAACAGTCAGTCTGGATATCCTACGATGTACATGTTCGACTATGAGCAGGGAGATTTAATTCAGGAATACGTCGGTCCAGCTCTTGCTAGCGCAGGACTGGACACTGCGGTTTGGGCTTATGACCACAACACTGGTACGTTTAAGTATAGACCACTGTTGACCTCACCTGAAACGAACTGATTATGAGACTTTAGATGTTCCATCCTTCCCTCAAAATGTCTTGGATACTGCCAGCCAATACGTGGATACTGTCGCATGGCATTGCTATGCCACCGACGTTGACTGGACCGTCTTGACCGACTTCAAGGATAGCAATCCAGACGTCACCCAGTACATGACTGAATGCTGGACACCCGCATCTGGAGACTGGTATCAAGCCTCGGACTTCACTATCGGACCTCTTCAGAACTGGGCTTCTGGAGTCATGGCCTGGACACTGGGCACTGATAGCTCTGACGGACCACACTTGTCAAGCGGTGGATGCGACAACTGCCAGGGATTAGTCACTATCAACAGCGACGGTACTTATACATTGGAGCTCGCATATTATATGATGGCACAGTACAGTAAATTCATCCCACCTGGTGCCATTATCTTGAATGGCTCTGGAAGTTATACCTACTCCGGCTCAGGTGGTGTTCAGTCTGTTGCCTCGTTAAACCCGGATGGCACTCGCACCGTTGTGATTCAGAATACCTTTTCTAATGATGTTTATGTGACTGTGAGCACCAGCAGCGGCCAAGAGTGGAGTGGCAATGTTCCCACTGAGTCTGTTGTGACATGGGTGTTGCCTGCTGTATGAGCGATGTACAGGACTGTCAAATAGCTTTTCTGTACAAACGCAAGTTTTGTACATATCTTCGCAGTATATATTCACATTTGCAAGCACATAATACCAATACGATGCCATCTTTCGAATTAGTACTCAAGTATATTCTCCTTCAAGAATCTAGATTGGTGCCTTTTCAGGATGTCGACTTGCATCCATAGAGCACGGCTATTATTGTCGACGCAAATATACTGCATGGCCATTATATACCGTATTTATGAATCTAAGTTGTCGCAAAGAAGTTCTAGCAATTTCATTGCGAGGGTTGAATCACCTGGTGCAGCGTGCTCAAATCAATATTTCCGAAAATGAAAGAATGTACGTGTCCCCCAAAAGCTATACCGATTCATCATGTCAGCTGTCAAGCAGATGGATAAGTGATTCATGATCTTCACTGAAGTCCAACCGAGTCAGTAACCACGGGGTGTTCTCATCGTCATTGCCCCGTTTAGCAATAGACCCTATCTGATGATTAGGTACACCGCCTTTCAGCTCTCTCTTCATCAACCACTTGACCAAGAGTGATGTTATACCTTATCCCACTCAAATCAAGCAGAGTATAGAGGGTCTGTCTCAGTTGTCAGGACTAAAAAGCCTGCGGGGAAGTCAACTCTGATGATTGAATACGTATGCACGTACCTTGATAGTTTCGCCCCAATTGCCTAAAATGAATTCGATTTTACGTGTCCGGGATCATGACTAGTCAAGTGTTTCTGAAGAAGAATATTTTCGCAAATTGGGATCCAGGGCAAGTCTAATAGGCTGAAAGCATTTAGTGCGATGTAACATGGATTTTGATAATGACGACGTTCTGTTAATTTACCAGCTGACGTATGTAACCGGCAATTTGCGCGGTAATGACAATCCTGATACAAGTCCTGTAATTATATAATACGGTACCAATACCCGACCAGAAACACCCCGTACGTGCCCGATAATGATCAAATTTACTGAGTCCGATTAACCTACAGCTATATATATTGCATGCAAAGACAAAGTGGCTCTCCTCACGTCTATACTCTATATAAGAGTCAACTCAGCAACTGTTGGTCCAAGTCTCTGCTCCTCACCCTGAGTTCCCTCGATCGTCAGACTGATTCTTGTAGCTTCAAAAAATTCCGCCAGTTGCACAACAGTCGTGTTTCCTTCTCGAATTTTTATTCTGTAAACATCACTTGCATTAAATGGTGCAGATATCTTGACATGATCGGTATCGTAAAGTAGTGATGTTGCTGGTTCTCTTTCATAATCTCTGTGACCGTGGATGGTAAAACTGCGTGCTGGCGCGGAACCCCAGTTGACGATTATTCCTGTAACGTTAACTTTACATCCCAGATTGACTGTGACAGATGCTCTTCTAGGGCTCAAAGGCTGCCAGACCGTCGCGTTAGAACCGTCGACTATGCTTGCCGGGTAACGGCCAAACACCCAACGCTGCTCTTGATTCTCGGAAAACGCAGTAGTGACATCTACTGGTTTGCATAAAGCATGATTGATATTTCCACTGTATGGAGTATCGACTCGATCGGGTCGCCGAGTCGGTATTCTCAAGGTCTCACCGACAAGTAAGTTGTAATCTCCGCGAGAAGGGTTCTGCTTTCCGATTCGTATAAGTGCAGGAGCCTCGTCAGCAGGAACCGACAGCTGCTGTCTGGTGATAGTCGTATACTCCATTTGAATGGATATCTCGAAACTTGCCCCTTGCCACTTCAGGCCTTTGATGATTATTCCATCTGGAATCTGTGGCGGTAAAGTTGGATCGAAAAAGAGGTGATCCAGATGGGATCGCATTCCTGTCAATCCATGAGTGAAAACCTGCAGGTAGCCTCCGGCTCCGGTGAGGAATGGAAACGCAGGGTAAAGTCCGAATGGGAAAGCGGGATTGAAATCATCCGAGCTCTCATAATTATCGATTGCCGTCTCGCTAAATTGATAATAAGGTGGACGAAGATAGGGCTCGCCACTACGCAAAAGATACGTGTATGCAGCGCAACCACTTTCTTGCAATTGTGCTTCCGAGATGGCAAATATAGACCATGTCATAGCAGGACCATCGGGTGTGTTGACGGAAGAATACTGAATATATTAGTCTCCCGAGTAGGGGTTTCGCTGCACGGGACTACTCACGTATGCAATATCATTTTTTGCATGTTTCTCACTTATCTGATATCCCAGTGGATAATTCATAAGAGCGACGCTGGCTTGTTTCACTTTCCAATCTCCCTGCATTCCATCAAAGCCGAGGGTAATATTACTCTTGTAGTCGACTGGTATCCTAATGTTCTCCGCGATAGTCGACCAATTGCGAGGTATTGCTTGATTGACTGCGTTCGCTGCTGCCGGGGCAATAACTCCAAGTAATTTCTTGATGCCGGCATTGGTATAGGCACCATCATTCTTGAAATAGGCAAACTCATCCTTGATGTTGTTGATTAGTAGCTCGAATTCCACGATACAGGATTTACATCAAGTTTTGATCTTACCGGCTCTCCCATAAGTATAGTCTCGTATTCCTTCGTTGTTTGATTGAGCACAACATACGCAGCGAACATATCAGCCACGTTCTTGATGACCGGCCAACCCTTCTCACGTAACCAAGAAACGTTCCCAGTACTTTGAAAGTATTGCCAGTGTGCCAAAGCAATGTCTGTATTCAGATGATACTGATAATCCTTGCAAACGCCGGTTCCAGTACAATTCCCGAAACGACCACTCGTCCATGGGTAAAGGGCGCCTGAGTAATTATAGAATCTCGCGTTCTCGATGGCTTGTGGTAGAAGGCGACTTCGATAGTTGTTTATGCTTGAAGCATAGCTAGGATGCAAAGCGAGCATGCTTGGATATACCCACGTGTCTGCATCCCAGAATACTAGGCCTGCATAAGAGTCGCTAGAAAGGCCGCCAACTGTAATAGAGTTGTCAGACATACCATGACCGGGCTCATCTTCAGATCTCAAGCTGCTAAGTATATGGAACAGCGATGCGCGGACGCTTGTTTGAAGTTCATGGTCACCTGGAATGACAATGTCGGCGGACTCCCATATCTTGTCCCATGCCAATTCGTGCTCTTCAAGGAGGAGATTCCAACCCTTAGCCTTGGCCTCCAGAGCGCTTTTCATAGCCGTTTGATATGTATCTTGATGTAATGCATCATCAGATGCTATACCGACATATTTGTAAACCGTCACAGGGTTTTTATCATTGAGAAAAAGATCCCAACTCTGAGCTATAGTGCTAGAGTTACGAGAAACCCAAGGAGAATGGGTTGCATCCTTTCTTGTCTGATTAATGTGGTCCAACAACTCTCCATCCAAGGACTCGTATACCACCGTCGAGTAAACATGAGCAGTCTTGTAGCCAATTCCAATTGGCTTTACACTCGTCCAGATCGCATTCTCTATTGTTTCAAAAGCCTTGTCGTTAAATTGAGCACGAACAGCCCCAGCACCGTCTAAAACATCAATAACAGTACAGTTAACTTCTTGGTTGACAGAGAGATCCATTCTCACGATGGCAACATTCGGATAACTACGATGAGCCAGCACCGTAAAATTTATTTGATAGTGGAGGCCCTCGGTAGGTGACCAGGTCACGTTTGTATGTATGAGACCATTTCTGATGGAAAGGGACTGATAGAAATTTGTCACGGTTGTTTGATCAACTCCTGGTCTGTAGGTGTTTCCATCACTTGTGCTCAAAATCAAGCCAGTCCAATCTGGAATTCCACTGATGACCGATTCTCCTCCCCGTTTGAGGTTTTCTGGTAGCAGCACATGCGTCATTCGTGCTTGCAGGTTCCAGAATCCTGCAACCGTGCCAAATGTGGCTCTTGGTTGGTCTAAAGGCCAAGCTTTGTATTGTTCGTCTGTTAGCTACTTTGCTTTACCATAGAATAGCAGCGAACACGGCTTACAGTTGTTCACATATTCTCCATTCTCATCCATGTCTATCCAATACCCCACACCTTCTGCTGGGAGCCGTTGACCAATATAACCGTTCGAGACATACGGAGTTCTTTGATATTGATTTGGCACAAATTCATTTGTTTCTAAGACCCACCGCCAATTGCGCGTCTTGGGCAAGGAAGAACATTTCAGGTCTTCATTATTACCCAAGCAGAGGTTCCAATGTATCGCATAATCCGTGAATACTTGTTGATATTGGACTATGTCCGATACCTGGAAGGGACGACACAACCAGGCGTAGTACAGCAAGACCCCTATACCAAATATGTACTTGAGCATCACGAAAGTGGGCACTCGTTTTCCTGCTTTCTACCTAGGTACGCGTCACCTTTCTGTATTTTCTTTGCCCACGCGTCAAGTGCAAAGTAGCTGTTGTTGTCAGCGAAACGACACTTAAGTGAAAATTGTATAGTAGTCTTGTTGGCAGGCTTTCAGCATGCCTCTAGTCGTAGCTAATCGTAACCCAGCATGAGTTGAATGCAGTTCGGGATGCGCTACGGATTTCGACAGTCCGACGAGAATGGTCGATTGTGTATTGGGTACGGTAATAGCAGTATTGCAGTATTGACACCGTAATGAATACAGACCCATGTTACTGGTTTCTTACTCATCCCGCGCATCTCCACATCTGTGTACCATGAAGGTTAGAGCATGCAAGCATGGGCCCACTTCGGGGGCTTATTTTAAGGTTACATTCATACATCGATTCCATCAAGTTTGGAATCTCGTACCTTCTTTTCTAAACTTCATATCAAGCTAAGACTGATGAAAGTGCCACTGACGTGGGTGCAGTCCTCACGCAGAATCGGCCAGATCTCGAAATGCTGCACTGATCTGCTTCAATAACTGCGCTCCACGTGGGAAGTCATGACCGAAAGGGTGATGTATCTCTTTTATTAGGTCCGCTTCACATAATGCCTGTGTATGCGCACCATTGTCATGTGAGTCGCCACTTTCTGGGCATCGAATATGCAAAGTTGGTATAGTGATCAAAGTACCATGGAAGTTCGCATCATACCGAGTCATCCCATACACTCCATCTGTGAAAAAGGGAGTGCCATCTTCCAATAATCTTGTTTGCAGGGACTCGACTTCTTGTCGAATTGCATCTGAGTCTGGCATGTCTGCTCGCTTGTGGAACGATTTCCTCGCACGTGTCGCACTCGGTCGCAGGTATTCATCGAGTGCCGTTTTTACGACTGGGTTTGTGACCGAATCTAACTCAATAATACCATCTTGTATCTGTTCGTCTTCGAGTCGAAAGGCCTTAAGCGGACTGATGGCGTTGATAAAGCATGCAAACCGAAACGGTCTCTCGTCAGGAGATTTGAATGGGTATTTCTCGAAGTCGGAACAGACAATTTGCCCAGCCAGTGATGCGCCAGCCGAATAACCAAGTACACCATCGAATGGCCCTTCCTCCTTTATGAGTTCCAAAAGGGATTCTTCAGTCTCGAGTACAGATTGGGCTGACAAAGGGTTGTAGTATCCATAGAGGGGTAGATCAGATGCAGCCGTCGTGTAGAGAGACCAATTTCCTATGCGAAAACAATCAGCTTCCCTTCGGAATTCCACGGTAAATTTTGTATTACAGTTCAGTCTTCGCGCACCTTCTGTATGCAGAACAGTTCCTTGTACAAATTCGAAGTCCATATCATTTAGGTCCGCCCGGATGGCCGCTATTCCACGATCCATCAGTAGCGCTACTTATTAAAAAGTAAACGGAGTGATGATACCAGTTTGAAGCTTGAATATCTATACAAGAATTTCTTAGTCACATGCACGATATACTTTTGTAGAAGAAGTACCAACCTCGTTGTTAGAGCCTCTTCCATGCAAGCAAAGGATTCTCATTTTGCTTCCTTGGCTACAACTTGGTTACAAGGCGTTTCGTATTAATGAGGACAGCAGGAATGCATCAGCTAAAGTCGTACCAAGGAGACTAATAAAATGTCAACAAACAGCACCCATGTCCACAAAATTTTTATATGTCATAGACAATCAAATAACACGAAATCACCCCGCACGTTATCTCACAGAGTTCCATTTAGCTCCGCTAAATGGCCCCCACAATCAGTTGACAGCTGAAAAGCTGAGTTTGCCTGTCCGCATCCTACTTCGGAGCTTGACCGGTTTCTGCGGGGTTTTCATACCTGACTATTCGGTGGTGTATTTTTCGAATCTCCAGCTTGGTCTTTCTTAGCTTTGCTACGTGGGTCACATACAGGAAAGCTGACCATTTTTTGGCCGGTGAGAAAGTCCCTTTACAATGCACCTGTTGAAAACACTTGAAAGCCTCTTTATCAACATCCTTCATGGTCATTACCGAAGCTACTAACTAATCGTCCAACTAATGTGACTTGAATAGAGATGAGGATCATGGGATCTTTCATTTCGAACATCCAGGCTTTTAACCTGTTCCCAATAGGCACATTCGTCTTAGGAGCAGTTTTCTTCATCATTATCGGCACATGGTGTTATTCATGGTTACAGTCGTTTCCGGCCAAACCGTACACAGGCCATGAACCACCACTGGTTCCGTACTATCTTCCATACCTAGGCCATCTCCTTCAATTTCTGATCAATCCGGGCGACCTTGTCCAACAATGCAGGTAAGTAAATCTATGCGAAGAGAACAATTTGTCCTACGACAACTAATGCATGCTTCAGAAAGAGGTATCCGAACACCCCTTTCTCTCTGCAGATGCCGGGAGCAAAATTTCATGTTTTCAGCTCCCCAGAAACAGTATTTTCAATTTTCACCAAACCGCGAGACTTCGTTTGTGAGCCAGTCGTATCCTCCATGATGAGTAATGCTTTGGAACTTGATGGGAAGGATCTAGAAAAGTTTGACATTCCAATTGAGCATGATCGCAAGTCATTAAGCCTCACGCCAGCGCAGAGAGAGTCGTACGTGTTTACATCTCGAAACCATGCGCTCTATTTGAAGTTCCTCTCCGGTAAGACACTCAATTCCATCATGGAAATCTACACAAGGAATTTCTTGTCCTTGATGAGTCGGACTATACCACTTTCTCAGAATAAATCAATTTCGACACCTATTTCTCTTCATAAAACTTTACAGAAAATGGTATTTGATACATCATGTATTACATTCTTCGGCAATCGCGTACACGAAATATGCCCTGATATCTGGTCTCATTGGGATTCATTTAATGAAGCAGCCTATATTGGGGTTCGCTCAAGGGCTTCATTTTATGTACGCCCCTGGACGCTTCGAGGTAGGCGTCTCATGTTGGCGGCATTTGACACCTGGTGCGATACTGAACTTGATCCTTGGGATGAGAAAGATGGGGTATGGAATGAGAAATGGGGTATCAAGCTAAATTGGGAGCGAGAAAGAATGGCTCGTGATCACGACATGACTCTTCGTGGTAGGGCTTGTGTACAGGTTTCCTTTCTCTGGGTGTAAGTATAATTATAAAGTTGCAGCTTCTTGTGATTGTACTTGATCAGTACTTACCATCTTCTATAGCATTATAACTAATGCGGCGCCTATGTTGACATGGCTTGTTACCGCACTTTTGACCCATCCTGAGCTACTCCGACAATTTCGATCTAAGTCTGAGCAATATATCTCTAGTCCCGACGAATGGTCACCTACCGATGTCAAGTTTGACATTCCGGGATTTTGTGCCGAACCCTTCATACAAGGAATATGGAAAGAGGCTCTCAGGCTAGGGGTTACCAGCGCATCAGCTAGAGTTGTAACACGGGACTCTGAACTAGAAGGCTACGCTGTGAAAAAAGGAAGTGTTCTATTGCTTCCCACTCGCAATATGCACTTTGAGGATTGCGTTTTTCATCAACCATATGAGTTCAACCCGTGGCGCTGGGTCCTTTTCGACGACAAATCAGCGTCACCTTCAAGCCTTGGTCAAGTCTCACCAGAGCAGCTCAAAAGGCAAAACAACAGCCTGCGACCATTTGGCGGGGGCACGGGTGTTTGTTCCGGTAGATACATTGCGGAACAAGAAGTCATGATGGCAGCGGCTGTCCTGTTACATCTTTTCGAATTTGAGTTCGAGAAGAATCAATCCATCCCGAGTCCAAATCTGAATCCCCAAGGACTCGCTGCCATGTATCCACTTGTAGACCCAAAAGTGATAGTGAGCCAAAGGACAACGGCAAGGCCATAAATCAGATCTGTGGATAGCACCTCATTTATGAAGATTTTAGGCTGGATTTGTGTTCGGATCTACGCTCGAAACCGTCTTTCACAATTTACATACGTGATTGTTGAGAACAGGTACGACGGTGTGCTGTGGGAAGTAGCTCCGGCAAATAGACTGTACTTCCCATTTAGGTACCTATAAAAACCATCACAGGGTCCTCATTTCTCAAGCTGCTGCCGCTTTTATAAAGCGCTGACGTTCCAGCTCATCGATTACTTTTCAATCCGGACTCAAGTGACAGATCTTGATGACCTTGTTGTTGCTCAGCGAGCGTTAATTGAGCATGATCGAATTTACATTGTTCATTGGGTATTAGCCACACTCTCAATGCCTGTTCAAACAGTCGAGAGGCCTCATTATCTCGTATTCCACAAAGAAGTAACTTGTCTTATATGATAATCGTTGTCTATATGAGGTTGCATGAAGTCGCATAAGGCCGTATGACCATAAGTACGTTTTGAATGATCCTGTTATATCAGTAGAAGTACCCTTATCACAAAAAAATTGGATTAGATTATTGAATCGTGAAATGGTTGTCAACAGTAATAGGGACCATTATAGAATTGTCTTTCTGTCATCCAAACGTTAGGCATTAAAAACCTTAAATATCGAAGAGGTTCAACAAGCCTTGAGGTAAAGGATTAATTGCGTTTCATAGAAAGCTGCGTCTTTTCGATATGTCTGCTATAACATTCCTATACGATAGATCCTCGACGAATGGATGATTAGGAAGGGTTCCAAGCCAATTTGTACTAATGAGTCGCGGCGATTGAAGAGAATAATAAGCATGGAAAGGGAAAAAAGAAGGCTAGAGATCGACATGAGCGCCGGAGCCATATCGAAAGATACCAAACATGCCACGGGCCGAGCGAAAGACGCTTCTTTCGAAGACTCATCTGACGGCACTTCTTCTTTCTGCCATTATTGTCGAGCTCGTCGGGACTGACTCTGACTCTCCTAAACTGATCATTCTTCTGTGCCATGTCAGTCATGAAATCGGATGATTTTCTCAAGTGTAATTGAGAGCGTTCACTGCCAGGCTCACATATCACATGAAGACTAGACAACAAAGCGTGGCCTGGTATACGGTTTCTTACTCGAAATCACATGGCCACCACCATCCATCGCGATTTCAAAAAAGAAAAAAAAAAGCTTTGAGATTTTCCCATAACTTTTATATTTCTACATTTCAACTCGGCTTTCTGCTCGTGAATTCACGCAGGCGTACTGATCGGAGGCCGTGCTCAATCCTACTCAGCGGCTTATAGCGCCGAGGGGGTGGCACTGGAATAGAAGGGGAGGGCAGTCGAGTTCGCAGGGTGAAATGTATATCAGTGTCTAGCAGATGCTCAACCCTAAGTAATTTAAGTACTCTATCCATCAATCCCTGTGAGGAGACTTTCTTTAGAATCATGCATTGACTTAATGTCGGAAAAGTAAGTTGTGATCTTCAAGTGTATTAATGAAACAAAAGTGCATGTATTTTCAGAAGTCCCACGAGAAAAATAGTTCTGTATATTGCCCACAGCGACTTCTTAGTTCGAGTCGGGAGCTTCAAGTTGATTATCCCTGTAGTTTCACTAACTTGCTGACAGTAGCGGCCTTTTCACTAATTGTTGCCAAACTTTCGGTTCCCATAATTTCAAGCAGAGGCACCTCCGCCCCGAGATCCTTCACTAGCCATGTTCGAAATTCCATAGCCACAAGACTGTCAACACCATTGCTACTCACGCTCTTGTTTGAATCGATATTATCGACCGGTATAGCGAGCAAGGATGCTAGTTTGTGTCGAATACCGTCGCGCACAATAGTGACTGCCTCCTCTTTGGTAGTAGCGTACGGCAAAGCAACAACGGCCAAGTGTGCCGGATCTTCTCCCTTATTGTGTCTATGAGACACTGACGTAGTATTCAGATGGGTAAATAAAGGATAACTCAGGTATGACAGCGGTGGTACTCCGCGCTGACGAAGATATTCCGCTGTGGTTAACCCGACAACTAATTGAGCCCTCTCTGGACCGGGTTCGTGCTTGCAGCGTGGATCAATTACGTATTCAAGAAGAGTATGTATCTCATCCTCACGAATGACTTCCAAGACGTTTGCTAACGTGGTCATGTTCTCACGATGCTCAGCCACGTACCCTACTGACAAGACAGTACCAAGATCGATACTTGTACCTGGCAGGTTCTGTGAAATACGATACCGTGCAAGGCAGTCTTGATATGTATTTCCGGCAGCATAATTAGCTTGCGATCTGTTACCGAGAATGCCAGTAGCTGAAGATAGCATAACGAAGAAGTCCATGGTTCGGGGGAGATATTCGTGGAGGTTCCATGATCCTTGAACCTTCGGGAGAACGGCAGTCTGGAAGTCATCGTACGACATATTCTCAAACATACCATCCTAGAGAGCCTTTGTTAGCATGAATTGATGGAGAAGGTGTTATAAGGATGAGGTAAGAAAAGCTTACTCTTAGAACCATTGAACCCTGGACACAACCTTTGATAGGGGGCAGGTTCTTTGTAACCTCTTCGACCACGGCCTTGACGCGCTCAGGATCGGAGACGTCGCATGCAAAGATATGAGCTTGACAATCCTTGCTTTTAAGATCATCAACCATTTTTTGCACGGGTTCCGTCACCCTTCCAGTCCTCGACAGGAAGACGACGTGCTTCGCGCCCTTGGAAGCCATCCATTGACCAATACTGCGACCAATTCCACCCAGTCCACCAGCCAAGAAGTATGTTGCATTGCTGTCAAATTTGTAATTTGCGGGTTGTTCAGGGACGATAGGCACTATATCTGTCGGGGAGGGTACAAGCACAATTTTGCCCATTCCTCTTCCTGACTGAAGTGTACGCAACGCCTCTTCAATCTTGTCGTAGCTCAAGACCTGAGTGGGCTTTGCTTGTTTGATCTTTCCTTCAGTGTAAAGCTGGACGGTCTGACCGATAAGACGTCGAAAAACAAGTGGCTTGTGCTTCATCATCATAGGCAATTCGACACTGGCCATCATTGCCTGTCGAAGGAAGGGCGCAAGCTCGACTCGGCCGCCGAGCTGTGAATCTTTCTTACCAATCTCAATGAAGCGACCAAAGGGTGCAATAATGTCCCAAGATTTGCGGAGAGCTTCTCCTGATAACGAATTGAGTAATACATCTACTCCACGTCCGTTCGTCTTTCTCATGATACCCTTCGCGAAACTAAGGTCTCTGCTAGAGAAAATGTGATCGTCCGGTATGCCATATTCATTCATCAGTAAAGCTCGCTTCTCGGGAGATGAGACTGTCGCGAAGATCTCTGCACCCACGTTCTTGGCTAAGTGGATGGCAGCTTGTCCAACACCACCAGCGGCAGCATGAATGAGGATGCTTTCTCCCTCTGATAGTCTAGCAATGTCGTACAGACCGTACAGTACGGTTGAATAGACACATGGTAAACCTGCAGCAATTTCATAACTGAGACTGTCCGGAATCTTGACCACGTTCTGCCATTGTACTCTTCCGTATGTATGGAAACAACCAACAGACTCGAATCCGCACATGTAAACAACACGGTCACCCACTTTCAAGTCCGGCACACTAGATCCAACCCGGGATACAATGCCAGCAGCTTCATTACCCAGTGAGTAGGCCATGTGTTCACCCATCGCAATCATAACATCGCGGAAATTCAAGCCCACGGCCTTGACTTCGATTTCGACGAGATGATCATCCAGAGGTTCGTTGTACACGGTATCAGTGACGAACTCGATCTTGTTGAGCATACCTGGAGCAGACGTGCTTAATTTAACTGGCCTGCCTGCCTCACTCAAAGGCGTCATTTTCGGCGCCGGTCTAATGAACTTGGAGTTCAAATAATCGTTTGAGAGATCTAGATCCCTTAGGCGGTTAGTGTATATGATGCCGTCCCTTAATGAGTATTCCGCATTCTGTCTACTTCCAGCCGCTCCGCTAAGGAACTGTGTCTCAAAAACACGCATAATCTGTGGAATCAGGTCATTGACTGGTGGTCGAGGCTCGGCTATCGATAGGGGGATGAGGTTCGCTTCGTCGACATCACGTTCCCAGCGAATGGATCGCATCATGCCTACAATCATTCCTAGAGTGGGCTGACATTCAATATCACCTGTGACCCATAACACTCCAGCTGCGTATGATAGTAAATGACGGATGCTCAGATACTCCTCCTCTGTAAGATGCGACAATGTCTCCCGTTCTATCTCGACTAAGCAAACACACACACTCTTTGATAATGACTGATCGGATCGAAGATTCTTGTAGTCAATGATGCGGCATGGGACTTCACCGATTCGACTCTTCACTGCATTTTCCACGGCCTGCACAAGCTCGGGAGATGACTGGTTTGAAGTCACAATCACGACATCATTTTCCTTCAATTTCTTTTCACCTTCAATTGCTGTCGCAACAAAAAGACTCTGATTATGAAGATCGGGATTATTCCAATCGGGGAATTCCAAGTAAATGCCGTCGAACCCGGACTCTTTAAGGTGAGATTCCCACTCTGTCGCTGAGACCCAAGGACTCCAAGCGCGGCTGGGTTCTGTGCCTTGCCACCAGCCCGGCAGTTGTCCGAAAGCGACTGGCGAATACAAAAAATTCTGGCGAACACCTTCTTGCATCAAGAGCTTACCTCCAGGTTTGAGCAGCGCATGAATCTGAGATAGAGTCTTCCGGAGACTGGCCGTCGTGTGAACCACATTTCCAGCGATAACAAAGTCGTAGGTTCCTGCTGCAAGGCCCTGACTTGTCGGATCTTTTTCGGCATTGTAGACCTTAAACTCAATAATATCACTCCAGGCGCTGAATCTTTCTTTTGCCTTTTCAAAGAATCCGGCAGAGACGTCGGTAAAAGTGTATTGGAGAATCCTTGACGTCAGGCTGGAAGAAGTGTCATCGTCGCGGAGAGGACTCAGGAGATCTAAAATAGGAGCAGTTGAGGCTCCGGTTCCAGCACCAATTTCCAGAATCCTAAGGTTTGAAGAGTTGTGGTGCACATGACGAAGGTATTCTCTGAACAAGGCGGGTATATCTCCGAGAGCCACTACTTCATCATAAACGCGATCTAGGATATCGTCACCGAACATCAATTGCAATGGATCTGACTGTCCTTTCAAAAATGGCACTATGTTGGCGCCCATGCGAATCGCAAGAGCTCCATCTCCATTGTACCCTGCGACCTCTTCATAAAGCTTTTGCTTAAAATCTGCGTCGTGAACACTATCCATCCACTCCTTGTGGGTCAAATGAATGATTTGGTCCTTCTCCATGTTCTCTTTTTGGTAAAGCAGCCATTCATAGTATCGACGCCTGTGTCCTTCTAGGGCACTTGGGTCGAAGTCCACGGCGAGTGTGTCGAGTGCATCGGTCACATTAAGCATCACAGCCAACTGCATCCGATTGATCTGGTGCAGGTACGACTTTTCAGCTTCAGAAGAAGATCTGGAAATTTCTGAAAAGAGGTCAGGTGTGAGGAAGTCGACATCGATTGGCCACTCAATAGTGTGACATAGGTTACGTTTTTGTATATCTGCAGTAACATTGGACTCTAGCGGTGTGGCGCGAAGTCCTTTGATTGAAACCAAACCTTCCTCTCCAGTACTATCCCATATCATGATATCGGACTCATATTTCTCATACGCTATCATTGACGATTTGCCAAAGCCTTTTAGTTGTGAACCGGCGGCAGACGGAATTTTGGTCGAAAGCCAGACTTCCTTCACAAATACTGGAACAATAGCACATTCCAAAGTGGCCTTGCCCGTAAGATCAAGAACCGACAATAAAAAGTGATGGAACATGCTATCCATAGTACTGGGATGGATCAGGTGTGGGTGCATATATTGTTTGGGCATCACGTTGGCGATGTCAGGAACCGTAACCGTTGCAGCAATCTCCCCAAGATTTTGACCACTTCCTTTCACATCGCCTAAGTTTCTAAAGAGAGGGCCGAAGTTGAGACCAGTTGTGACCAGATTATCGTATATACTGTTGATATCCATTGGCGATCGGCATTGCTCGTAAGTTTTATTAAGTGTCTCGCGCCACTTCGCAGCTTCACAGCTGGCTTCACGACCGTTATCAATCGGATTGGTCTTAGCTTCGTATTCAGTGCAGATATATCCAGTACAATGCTCAATCCATTCATTTCCCACGGTGTTGTATGAAGAAATGGCGAAGCGATTCCATATTTGGGACGGCTGCATACTAGCTTCATCCATCTTGGTGATTGAGAGACTAGTCTCTATTCCATCTTTAGAATCAGGAATAATCAACGCACGCTTGATTGAAACGTCTTTCAGCCGAAAACCCGTAGTACACAGGGCTGGATCAGCAAGTTGACGGCAAGCTTCGACGGCCATGATGATATAGCCAACACCTGGGTAAACTACATTCTCTGTCACAATGTGATCCCTCAACCAAGGGAGCTCGCTGAGACGTATAATCTGACGCCAACGAGGGTTCTCCTCGTTCCAGTCTGTAACAGGAGCACCAAAAAGGTCATGCCTAGGGTGCTTTCTCAGCCGGAAATTTCGACTTAGTCTGCTCTCGAAGACAATTCTCTCCGCATGATCGAAACTGTACGGAGGGAGGTCAACCAACATCTTAGGAGTATTCTTGCCAATTATTTGATTGACAACGTTAATTTTGACAGGAAACCCCCGAGAACTGAGGTTTCCAACTGCATTGAGAATGACATTCGAGCCTGGTGCTGTTCTATCGAGAACATTCATATACGCCACAGAGCTTCCTCTTATCTGGGTTGCCATAGTCTCCTTGATAGCGCTCCTCATAGCACCATGTGGACCGATTTCAAGCATAGCGTCCACCAGATATTCAGAGTCGGCATTCAGCTGAAGCTTAGCTTTTTTCTCTTCACGCTTATATCCCATAGCAACCAATGCATCGGCGAACCGTACTGGCGAAATCATGTTTTTGACCCAATAATTAGCATCAAGGAGGGATTCCGTAACTAGATCGCCTGTCACGCTGGAATACATTGAGACATCTTGAAATCGACTTTCTGGTGGCTCGGTAGTCAAGTCACCCATCCCTTCGAGATAATCAGCTGCCACATAATTCATGTGAGCGGAGTGGTAAGCATTTGCAACATTGAGTTTCCGTGCAAAAACTCCTTCTTGATCAAGAAGGGCCTTGAGTGCATCAATTTTGGTTTCGTCTCCGGAAACAGTGTTGTTTTTAGGGCTATTGAGGCAAGCGATCACCAATTCTCCAGGGAGCTCCTGATTGACCCGGTCAATGTAGGCGTGGGCATCATCCACAGAAAGTCCAACCGCCAACATCGAGCCTTTGACATGCAGGGGCTTTGCAGATGCAACTCCACGCCAGTATGCAGCTTTCCAGGCAGCTTGTCTGCCAATCTTACCGGCAGCATAGGCAGCTGCGATCTCGCCTGAAGAGTGGCCCACCACGCGAGAAGGAAGAATATCCCAAGTAGCGAGGAGATCAACAAGAGCAATCTGAAGAGCAGCGCAACATGGATGTGAAAGAGCAGGTGAATTGACTTGCGACTCCTCCTGGGGTTTCAACAATTCCTCCAGCACTGACCAGGGGGCCCCAATTGACTTCATATACTCAGAAGCTTCTTCCATGCTTTGGCGGTAGACAGGATATTCCAAAAGCTCTTTTCCCATGTTATGCCATTGAGCTCCTTGTCCAGTAAAGACAAATCCAATTCTCGGCTTGTTACCAGCTCGGATAACCACTAAGGATTCATCACTAGTAAGCTTCTCATACAGATCTTTCGCGGAGTTTGCGATCAAAAAGGATTTCCAGGGAAACGTTGACCTCTTCTCCGATAACGTAAATGCCAGTCTGTCAAGGAATTCTGACTCAGTCGCAGCACTAAAAGTGCCAGGTTTCTCTAGATGATGTGCCAACCTCGTGGCGTTTCGTTTTATGCCCTGTTCGTCAAAGGCACTTAGGATGAAAATCCTGTTCTTCGATTTCGGAGCAATGCCATTGACTTTACCATACCCATCAAGATCTGACACTTCATTTGGCCCAGGTCCACTTGGTACTTGGCCATTAATTTGTGGTTCTTGAGTCCCTGTGCCGTTCGCTGTCGGTTCGTCAGGGATCGCCGGCTTCCCCAATTCAATCAATTTCTGACGAATTTCGTCTTGAGTCGGCACCGATTCGACGGTGTTATGAGCCGCAACAATGTTATAGGATTTCAAATAGCTATACGCATCATCCAGGATAACATGTGCATTAGTACCACCCACACCAAAAGAATTCACTGATATTCTCCTTGCGCCCTCAGTTGGCCAGGGTGTATTCTCCAGAGGGAACTTTAGATTCCATCTTTTGACAGGGACCTTCGGGTTAGGTTTCTCAAAGTTGACATTGGGTGGAATGATGCCTGTCTCAAGAACAAGAACTGATTTGATTACTCCAGCAACACCAGCGCCACCCTCCAAGTGGCCAATACCTGACTTGATGGCACCGATATAGAGAGGGTCAGTTGCACTTCGATGTGGGCCGAAAATTTTGGCCGCTGCACTAGCTTCGATGGGATCACCAGCTGATGTTCCTGTTCCATGGGCTTCTAACATCCTGGTATCTTTTGGATTCAAACCTGCCGCAGCGTAGACATTGCGGATGAGGTCTTCCTGCGCACTAGCACTAGGAAGTGTAATACCGGCCGTTCGACCATCTTGATTTACACCAGAGCCTCTAATAACAGCCCTGATAGTGTTCCCGTCACGAATAGCATCTGAGAGTCTTTTCACAACAATGCTACCGACACCTTCCCCACGTGCATATCCATTCGCTCGGTGATCGAAGCTGTAACACTTCCCATCCGGAGATAGAAAGCCATGGTGGGCCATTCCCATAATATCCATTGGATTGGCCAAGTAGTTTGCACCGGCAACGATAGACTGTTGGAAATTGTCAATAACTCAGTAGCTGAAAACCTCCAAAGAGTCTATACTCACCATATCGCTCTCACCTAGTTGCAAGCTTGTACAAGCCAAATGTAATGCAACCATACTACTCGAGCAAGCAGTATCGATGGTCATACAAGGACCTTTTAGATCATAGAACCAACTCACACGACCAGCAATGATCGAGTTTGTGGTACCTTGCGGTCTGTATTTGAGGGTAGTTTCTGGATCTGTGTTCAAAAGAGCGGCATGATCGACATTGAAGCCAGTGGTATACACTGATGTCTTACTTCCAGTAACATCTTTCATGGGGATGCCGGCATTCTCGAGGGCATGATACGTGTTCTCCATAACAAGTCTCTGTTGGGGATCGAGCGTATATAATTCAGTTTTGGTCACTTTGAAGAAAGGTGCGTCAAAATCTACGGGATCATCTAGGAGGAAATTTGCTCCTTTGACGTGGAACTAATGAGTACTTGTCAGTATCTGATGGACATATCGCTCGTCGATCTTTGTGAATAGGGAATTTCGGACATGTTGAAAGTATGACATTATGGAAAATAAATGTTACTTACAGTCCCACCATGTTCGGGATCTGGATGATAATGTCCATGTCGATTTATCCTATCTCTGGGAAAATCCGTCATGGCTTGTCGGGCCTGCAATAGAAAATTCCATAGATCTTCTACCGTTCTTGCTTCCTGGGGAAATTTTGCCGCCATGCCCACAATGGCGATTGGCTCTTTTTGAAAGGAGCCTGTCGCCTTAAAGGTGACCTCATCCAATTCTGTCGAGGCCATGGCAGAACCATTGGGCGCAGCTGCACTAGTCATTTAAGAATGTGTATGTGTTGCGTGGACTTTTTTATCATAGGTACGGAATGCAGCTTAGATAGTAAAAAGGTCAACAGATCACGCAATCCAAGAGCTGGTAGGCTTGATTGCTAGTCTTAAATCTTCCTTGTCAAGAGGTATTGTACCTGCAGGAGAAGGGGGGAACGAAGTGAGGTGAGGGGTCTAGGTAAACTCTGGGAAAGCAGATGACATATGTAATCATAAAGAATAAGGGCCATCCCAACAGCGTGCAATGGCGCTTTTAATAACCTTACTAGATATAATTACGTGTACGTACATTTGATTTGTTGTCGAACGGCCACTGTTATGCTGGTATTTCCTCTCTATTGATACTCCTTCGACTTAGCTCAAGGTGGTTCCAGATTTCAATCAACCCGTCGTTCTATACTTGAACGTTACAATACCCACCTGACCAGCTGCCAATAACCGTATCTTAACGGGTTGAGCCGACTTCGGAAATTTCATTCCACTTCGTTAACATGAGGTAGTGGTGACCGATAACAAGGCTGATTAGAAGAATACGAGTAGCTGGCACCAAGCAAGCCCCGCGGGATGAGCAACGATAGAAGATGGAGTAGTTGATACATCGGGTCCAAGCTAAAATAACTGAATCAGAGACATGCTTAACATGGGAGCAAAACAAGACCACTGACTCGAGATTATCTTGTGATCCAAGCAATGTCACCAACATGCAAATAGAGAACTAGCTTCGCAATGGAATACCAAATGGTGGATTACTGTAGCCATCTAAAGCAAGAATATCCATATTAAACTCACTTTAACAGAAGAGACCGAACAAATCAGAAACTCGGGTTTCTAAGAACCCCTCTCAGCTTTCAGCTGGATGATAAGAAACCGGCAACGCGAGCATGCAAATCACCCAATAGAGCAAACTTCGGACCACATGGAGACGATAAAACTCACCGAGCCTGAAGAAACAGAAGTTTAAGTATTTTACCCCACGGTGACCCCGGTCTGGGTGTAACATCAAGTAAACTCTGGACGATTGTGGCTGAACCCTAATTGGTTTAAGGATTTGACTTTACTAAGATAAGGTTTTTAAAAATGCGTTGATGGGGCCACTTGTAAATATTCAGCCCCGACTTGGCTATATTGTACCGTATTCAATACAGCCAGCTCATACGCGGTATTCTCCATGTATTACATGTACCTGTATTGTAACCTGTTGTTCTACGGCATTGTTGCGAGGGGTTGATTACAGATGAGGGGTACAAGCTTAACATAGATGTTTGCTAAGCATGAGCTACTTGAGCGGTCATTCAGATTGTATCGGCTATCTAAAATATCAGAGCCATACAGCATGAAGTGCAACATCATGAAGCGCATCATACTATACACACATCGTAAGTACTCATTCGTATCTAATCGTAAACGAAAGACTTCATTGACTAGACGGCGTGTCGGAAATCGACAGAACTAGGCACGAATCCATGGAAATGTGCTATTATCCTTGAGGAACTTAACCTTTTGTATGAAAACCGATTTGTTGAGCCCCAGGATGTAAAAAAGCCTCCATTTACAGATCTCAATCCCAACGGACGAGTTCCATGCATCGAAGATCCAAACACTGGTATGGTGCTGTGGGAATCAGCGGCGATCAATGAGTATCTTGTACAAACATATGATCCCTCCGGGAGACTGTGGTGTCCTCAAGGACCAGATCATTTTATCATGAAGCAATGGCTGTATTTTCAAATGTCGGGTCAGGGACCGTATTACGGGCAGGGTTTGTCTTCGATTCTTGATCGCCGTCTTTGGTAGGTGACTAATTCTCTACTTAGCTGGCTGGTTTGTCTTTAGACACGATGAGTACCTGCCATCAGCAATCAGACGCTATCGGCAAGAGATTCGACGGGTTATTGGAGTGCTTGATACTGCACTTGTCAACCAAGAATATCTTGTTGGTAACAAATGTACAATTGCAGACCTAGCTTTTGTGACATGGGATGACGCAGTGGCTGATATGTGTGAGGGCGAGTCATTTATGAAGACGTTAAATGAAGACTGTCCCAATTGGACCGCTTGGAGGAAGCGTCTTCTTGCGCGGCCCGCTGTGCAACGCGCTTTGCAAGCGAAGGTAAAGGCATTGCAGGAAGCAGGGCCGAGTATAATCCCTAAGAATTGGGAATACGAAAAGAAAGACCAAGCCGCAGCGGCTTCAGTATGACCTAGAAAACGACCAAGCACTTAGCGTTTGTATATTGATTTCAATGTATCTGGAACGATTCTATCTGTAATCATATCGCAGCCGTTTTAGCTTCTCGCTCGGCCTTTTCTCTGGCAAATCGTGCCCGGATCTTCTGTAACTTCCCAGCATCTCGAGCTACATGCCATTTTGCCGGAAAACCTTCGACCCGTCGTGTAGGATCACTGGCATTTATCTGCGCTACTAAGTCCTCCACATATGGCACCTCCTCATCCTGTCGACCGTTCATCAGCCTTGTGTCACCCTTCTCAGCCAGACGTTTTTCATAGATTTGCCTCAACTCTTTCTGGGTTGGTAAGCCTGCTTTACTTGAGAATACCGAAGCAATGAACATGGCTTGGTATTCGAAGAATGAGAAAGTGGCGATAAATTGCGAGATTCCCACAAAGGCCAGTGTTGGATCCGGTATGTAGAACATGTCTTTGTGTAGGTTGAGCGTACAACTTCCATTTGTAACCAGTACCTTAGAAGTATCCACATTGGTAGATTCATCGTCTGCATGTAATTCTGGTAGGAAGGGATAAGCGAAGTGGTAGCCAGTACACACAATGACGATATCTAGGTCTTTCAAAATCGTGCCATCTTTCAGCGTCACCTCGCCCGGTATATGACCGTCCCTGGTCGTCGCATCTTCAGCGTTCTCTTGGAAAGTTTCAAATGACTTTATCTCGGCAACTCGATGACAATTGTCCGGAATGAAATCAAGCGGTAGGTCGAACGGCGAACCACGTCCGGACTGGTACATCTTTTTGACGAAAGGAGCAAGCTCACGCGCTATCTCCGTCGAAGAAGTACCGGCTCCAACCAACAATATATTCTTGTAGCGTATCGTTTTCATCAGCCATATTTTCTTTCTAAATTTGTCGGTTTCAAGATACTCACCTTGCCTGCGTACTGCTCAGGATGTCTGTATGACTTGGAATGTTCAACACGGTCAAGATACGCCTCGCGCCATTCAATCAGACCAGGAATGGAGGGCAGTCGTGGTACATTGTAGTGTCCAGATGCTACTACTACGGCATCGAATTCCTACAGATGTAAGCCACTTATTTGTTACCTTTAATTGAGTGTTCAACAGGCTATCCTTACCCAGTTTCGATGTGATATACGGAACAGCTCCTCGTCGGTATTTTCGGAATCTATTCGATTCAAGGTTCCCGTAGTAACTTTCCATTTATCGCCATCTTTCTTCACCCTTTCCGCCAAAGTGCGGTAATGAACTCTTCCTTCCATTCCTGCATGAGTCGCCGCGTTCTGAACATATTGCAAAATATTGCGATGTGTAGTCCATTCACTTGCATGGTCAGGACACTCGGCTGTGGTCATTGGGATTTCCCATAACCATGGGAGGTCCTTCAACTCAATTGTGACCAGCGAGAAGTTATTTGTGAGACCCTCGTAACACGCTCCTGGAGGGGCATGTTTGAGTACATCATCCGCTGAAATAACGCCGTCTTGCTGATTTGCTTCGTGAAACCACGGACATAGCGCTTGAGCTGTTTCCAAGGGCTTTGTGACGGTATACGGCGGCTCAGCAGCTTTTTTCTCATTGTATAGCCTGAGCGCTCGATCAGTTAGAGCAAGCTTTGTCCATTTATGCATTCAAACTAACCATACGCCGCCCGGCTTCTCGTTTCGTTCAAATACAGTCACGTCGAGGCCAGCTTGAAGTAGGTATTTTGTTGCGAGAATACCGCTGATACCAGCGCCTATGACCGCCACAGATCGAATGCCTTCGAACCGTTGTTGCTGTTCGTCCTCCATGATTTATGTATAACAACTCAACAAGCAACACAACCAGACGCAAGTTGGTCAGGAAATTTTCAATTACTTACTGATTCAATAATCAGAAGCATCGTATGACCGAAATCATTATTTTCATATAGATGACTAGTTCTACGAGATTCGAAAGAGCGTAACAAGAAATGTGAATACATGGTTCTAGCTTGATACATGACAACAATACCTCGTCAAGCCTGGTAAAACAGGCCGTTACCACTTGATCCATTACCGGGAAAACTTGACTCGTGGTAATGGATCGGTAAATTGATTTCAATGCGACTAGGTGCGATTGCGGACAGTGCGGAGAATTGACTCGCCTCATATCAGGATTTCACGCAGTAAATAGGCGTTCCACAAATCTACACTGTATGCACATCGTCGTATAGCTTCGTTCCTTTGTACGCGAGACCAGAATCATCACACATGATTGTCTCGTACCGATATCATATACTCCGATACGGCATATTGACTCAGCTTCGGCGACTTTTGCCCCGATGTCGCTGTATCTACTCGCGATCTACGCATAGGCATTGTAGTCATCCACCCCTCTTTTCCCGTAAAAAGAGTCATAGCTGAAGGATGAGCATTTTCCTCATCTTCGTAGTTCTTGTTTCTGCCTCTGCTAAAGTTGTGCAAGATGATCATCAACTTGATGCCTTAGGCCGCTACTAGGGTTGGTTCTTAGCTCTAACCCTATCTAATGGGGCGTGGATACCAGTGCTCCTTTATATTCATACATTCACCATAACTCATACACAGTTTCTAGGACATATCATATGACTCAGCTTTTGGCGATCGAAGGGTATATCATGCTCATCCTTGATTCTTCATCACAGGTATCACCCAACCCTGATGTAACACCGAATCTAGGGGCTGAGTATTTCGAAGGACTACACATAAAAATGTTTATGTACTCTATCTTTTGGCATCCAATGTCCTTTGTTGCTGAAAATCAGCCATCGATGCTTACATATGTAGGTACCGTTTACCAGCTGAGACTCCTTTCTATATACATGTATCCGAATGATGGAGCGCTAACAGCAGGCCTGTAAAAAGTATGAGCCTATTACCTAGGCACAGCCTCATGTGAACCTCAATCGTCCATCGACTAATTTCTTCAAACAGATCACAAAGAACAATGACTGAACGATGTATAATTGCCCAGCAACTCTGAGTGACTTTGATAGAGCAAGCCCGAATCGGACTAGCGCGGATGGCTACCTTTATCTTATCAGTTGACTCACAAAAGAATCTCTTCTGATTTGTACCCCGCTGTCCACCGCGACTTTTTGCTTCACCCCTTGTAACAACAACAGACCCCCATCTCACGACCCCGGCAGCGGCAGAGTCACCTCAATTGAACATTGAGAGACATCGCTCTACGCGCATTATACCTCTTGTCAAACGATCCCGCCACCGAGCCCCAACCCACGAACCATGGCGGACGCCATCACCGAAGCTACAGCTAAGCTGCAGCTCGACGAAGAGACCGGCGAGATGGTCTCCAAGAGCGAATTGAAGAAACGTCTGGCGAAACGCGCCAAAAAGGCAAAAGCGGAGGCCGCCAAAGCAGCAGCTCCGCCCAAAGAGGCGGCCAACAAGGAGAACGCTGCCGCGAAGAAGGCGAAACCGGAAGAGGCTCAGCTTGATCCGGACGCGATGTTCAAGGAGGGATTTTTGGCAAAGGTTTACGATGAGCGACCTACAGGCAAAGATACTGTGACTCGATTTCCTCCCGAACCGAATGGATTGTATGTGTCGATTTGCTTCCCATTTGTGATACC
The DNA here is from genome assembly GCA_023625915.1 of Talaromyces sp. PB3603. Taxonomy (NCBI): domain Eukaryota; kingdom Fungi; phylum Ascomycota; class Eurotiomycetes; order Eurotiales; family Trichocomaceae; genus Talaromyces; species Talaromyces sp. PB3603. Next base: position 592,173 of record JAMAFY010000015.1, on the reverse strand, counting down.
CTCACGGACCTCGATCTAACCTCTTGATAAAGCCTGCATCTAGGTATTTTGCTCCGACCTTATAGAGATACACGGCGGCCCATGCTGAATATAAATAAGGACATGCTAAAGCTATCGCGATCAATTTTGGTTTTGCCCGCCATCATGGTGGAGTAACGGTGAGATTGCCCTTTGTGCAACTAAGTCACGCGAGCTAATAGATCTGCAGAATCTGAGGTAAAGCCATTGCTAAACCGGCAAAAATTACAATGACTCATGATGGGATAGATTTGACGATACCAACCCCGAGGCGGAAGAAGAAATCTACTTCACATCGATTATTGATGTTGTGGAATGGCTGGGTATGGCGATCGTTGGATACCATACATGGCAAAAACTTACACGATTGATTTGCTAGGCTTTAAACCACATGCCATTACATACTCCAGCGACAACTTCCAGAGACTCTACGACCTCGCCGAAAAACTTATCACGATAGAAAGAGGCTACGTCTGCCACTGTAACGAAGCCGAAATCAAACTTCAGCGCGGAGGAGAAAAAGGCACCTCGCCACGATACCGTTGCGCGCACGCTGAGCAGGATATCGAGACCAATTTGCAGAAGTTCAGGGATATGCGCGACGGAAAATATCAGCCACAGGCTGCATTCTTGCGAATGAAGCAGGATATCACGAGTGGTAACCCTCAGAACTGGGATCTTGCTGCCTACCGAGTGCTCTCAAAGCCGCATCACCGAACAGGCGACAAATGGGTTATTTATCCTACCTATGATTTCACACACTGCATTGTCGATAGGTACTTTAGACTATGAAGAGTCATGCGTTCACTTACTAACAGTCACCCAGTTTCGAGGGTATTACCCACAGTTTGTGCACTACGGAATTCCAGCAGTCGCGAGAGAGTTATGAATGGCTCAACAAAACTTTGTCTTTATACGAACCGATGCAGCGCGAATATGGTCCGTATGCACTGTTTTGTTCTACTTGAATTTGAAATTTGAACTAACTTTTCAGGCCGCTTGAACGTCACCGGCACGATCATGAGCAAACGTGGACTTAAAAAACTGATTGATGGCAAGTATGTGCGAGGCTGGGATGATCCCCGACTTTACACTTTGATTGCACTCAGAAGGCGTGGTGTACCTCCCGGCGCAATTCTCTCGTTCATTAATGAACTCGGTGTGACTACATCAAACTCTTTGATCCAGCTTAAGCGGTTCGAACAGAGCGTGCGCAATTACCTCGAAAGGACCGTCCCTCGTCTCATGATGGTCCTCGATCCTCTACCAGTCGTCATTGAAGACGTCGACACGCTGGAGTCTAGCGAGCGCGACCTTCAAATCCCATTCTCACCCAAAATTCCCGCATTCGGCACTCACCCACTCCGCCTCACAAGCACAGTCTACATCGACCGCTCCGATTTCCGGGAAGTCGATAGCAAAGACTACTTTCGTCTCGCACCCGGCAAAACAGTCGGTCTGCTCCAGATGCCCTATCCAATTACCGCAACGACCTTCACCAAGGACGCACACGGCAAAATCACCGAAGTCCGCGCCGTCTTCCAGAAGGAAGGCAAGAAACCCAAGACTTATATCCAGTGGGTTCCCGAGGGATCACGTAAAGCGGAAGTCCGTATCCACACAGCGCTCTTCAAATCCGAAGATCCAGCTGGTGTTGAAGGCGGGTTCTTGAACGATATCAGTCCCAACAGCGAAACTGTCTATCCGGATGCATTGCTTGAGCCTGGTTTTGAGGAAGTGCGTAGCAGGGCTCCATGGCCGGCGACGGAGGGTGAGAGGGAGAAGGCTGGACCGGAGAGTGTGCGTTTCCAGGGAATGCGCATTGCATATTTCGTAAGTCATTGTTTTCTTCTCTCGTTATGTTTGGGGACCAAGGAAACGATTACTAACAAGTGGGCTCAATACAGGCTGTGGACTCGGATTCTACGGACGACAAGGTCGTTCTGAATCGCATCGTGTCTCTCAAGGAAGACACTGGAAAGAGCTCTTGAGCAATGTAAAGATTTGATCAACATGGCGATATTTGTGATGTTCTTCTAGCATTGTCAGTCATAGCAGTATCTGATTCTATTAACCTGTCATTATATTTGAAGCACATTATTTACGCGTTCCCCGCACTTCCATCCCCAGGATACAGGCGCTATGGTACTTTTGTCTCGCATTAGCGTCTCGAGAACAACATCCGTATATGAACACACCAATCATTGCTCCTTCGTGTGGTTTCGATGCACAACATCCTTGCAAATGAAGCGTTAGCATACGCATGTAGACTGGACACGGCGATATTCCAGGATTTCTCCCAAGCTGACCGGGCTATTCTCGTGTCGTGTGACTAGGTACATGTACCAGTCAAGTACAAAGAGCCTTTTACTCCCTAGACTAAATCCTGGATATTCTCAATTTCTATCTCATCCGTTCTTTTTGTTGCCATTTCAGTGCCAGCCGAAAAGTCTTGCCGGTCTATGTCATATACCCAACTTTCGTATAATACCTATCCTCTCAAATTTACAACACAGTCCTTATTCGAAATCTTCCTTGTATACAATGTCCTTACGAAACACTCAGCTAGAAAAAGAGAATACAAACGGTGCAATAACCGGCCCCGACTTTGATCCTTGCCCACAAGTCGCTCTGCCCGAGAAACAGAGGAGAATCATCACCCCCTTCACTTCACTGCCATGGGAGGTGTGTGAGATTCTTGGGTTGTGCCTCATGTCACCAATATCAAACTCTCCTAGAGGGGAGGGGCGGACTAGCAGACGTTGACCGATTCAAATATGTATCCTGCTTCCCCTCTTTCTGACTGTTGGATTGGAAAGAGGGCGCGGGTTGGTGGTGGGTTGGTTGATCGTTACTGGTTTTACATGGTTCTATATTTGTTTCCATTTAGATGCGAGTGTTCTTCATTTACTATGAGCAATTGAGTCGAAAGAGGCTTTTCAATACCAATGCTATGATCTGATCAATGCCGATTTATTCCCATATACCTACCTAACTACTATCTGATAAAGACATACTTCGGATAGATCCTACTATGCTAACTACCTAGACGAATGATACTCATAATGCACATGAAAGTAACGTGAAGAATAGGTAAATTAAAAACTGAACAGTCCACTTCGTCTCTTCCCGTACGGATACACCACCAACGCCGCCATGAACAATCCCACGGTTATTCCAATCGCGACTTGTACCATTCCGAAGCCAAGATTGAACACAGACGTGTTCGAGGTGGACGACACCACTCCCTGTCCTCCTCCTCCTCCTCCTCCTCCTCCTCCGCTGCTACTACCACCTCCTCCAGTGCTAGACTCGTTCTTTGGTGCAGTCACATTACTTCTAATCTGGTCGGCAGACGCGATTCCAGAAATGAGAGATCCGGACGCTGCAAGACCAGAAGGCACCAGGACAAAGATGGCCGGAAGAATCGCAGTCGCCGCATGGCCGTGCCAAATTCGACTATAAAGATTTCCCAAGACGCCAATCACAAAAGCTCCCAATGTGTTGGCGACTTCTGAGTTGCTGCCGATACGTTTCGTACTGAAGTAGTTGACCACATAACCGACGAATGCTATAACCATCATAACGGGAGCTTGCTTGAACTTGCCCTGATTGATGATAACGATCCAAACGGTCATTGCAACGACAAAGGGAAAGCGTTGAATATAAGGATTGCTAATTGGCCATGGCGGACAGCTTGTGTTGGAATTCGCGTTGCCATCCATCAGTCCGTATATCGTGACGCCTACGGTGATACCATAACCGAGGAAGAGCGAGTAAATGATGGCATAAACCATACGTATTGAACCGGCGATCATCTGATGAGATTGCAGCTCCAGGCTGCTGCATAGAACTAAGAAACCGGGCAATATCAGAGCGATGGCGGACTGCGCGATACCGGAAAAGCAAAACAGATACTGTTGTTTGCCATCGATGATGCCCCATCGAATACTTCCAAATGCTCGCGCGAGAAATGAAGTGAGAACCGTTGCACAAACTTCAAAAACGTTGGAATATAAGGCCGACTTCTTTGCCAGGACAAGCTGCATAAAGCCCAACATGCACCCCAATATAAACGAAATGGGCATGTCAATAGGACGGGCTTGAAAAGCAAATGGCCCAACTGTGGCACTAGCTAGCCCATACATAAACACCAAGAACCATGTTGGAAATCTGGGTTTTCGATTCATGATTTCTTCCAATTGCCTTGTTGCCTCCTCCACTCCTATCATATCGTGTACCACATTCTTGTACACGCTGTGAGTATCGGCTAATCGACTAAGATCAACACCCTGAGCGACACGCACCAACTTGAACTCCGTCGTTCGGGTTGTCGAATCGTCAAAGGCAACAATCATACAACCTGGCAGATACAAAAACTGCGCATCAACCTCGAGGACCCGCGCCGTCATTTGCATATACTCTTCTAGTCGATGCGTTGGCGCTCCGTACTGCATCAAAGCACGGCACAACCCCATGAGAAACCTGTGCCGAGCAATAATCTCTGCTATGTGAACAGTGACTCGAATTTCGTCCTCCAGTCTCGGCTTGCCACCTTGTTTGCGCCGCCTGGCTGCAGCTGACATCATACGATTTGAGTGATTGGGTGCGCCTGCGGCGCTCAAGTGTGATGCAGCACCGACAAGTGAGCTTGTCGATCTGTTCTTGTCTTTATTGTACCATTTCACCTTTTCACGTTTCGGGGTCGATACCCCGGACGTTGGAGTGGCCCAGCCTGAAGAGCGCGATACATCGGATTCCTGATCCGTGCTGGTACTTCCGGTACGACTGTCTTGTCCTTGCTGTTGACTCGATCCATAAAGCTTCAGCAAATTGCCCAAGACACCTCCTCCGCTTGTTCTTGCCGTAGCTCCTTCATCTTCGCCGCCAGCAGGAGTGGGCTGCTCCTCTGATCCATGTCTAGGTCGAGGACGGGTTCTTTGTTGAGTATGGTGCTGTGTCATCTCACGGACAAGTCGATGTGCTTCAGACGTTGCATGAGCTTGGTCTCTCTGACGGTCCTCTTGTGTCTTCTGATGATCGTCTGTAAAGTCTGATACCGGTGGATTTCCGTCGCCTGCCCAGGTTTTTTCTCGAACCGACGAGGTCAGTCCATCCCCTTGATGTGGTTCCCGACCAAGCCTCGTAGCCAACGTCCGCGCTTTCTCAATATCCCAAAACCTCTTGATCTTTGCACCGAGCCCAAACCTCTTCTTCGACTTTTCAGATTCCTTATCCTGCTCGTCTTCGTCAGCCCCTCTATCCGCGCGTTTACCGGGGGTCGTCTGCTTCTGTTGCTTTTCTAAATCAGCACCGACGCGTTGAAATCTTCCCGCTTCCGTTACATCTTCTGACGGTCGCCGATCTTGATTTTGATGGTCCTTTGCTTGGGATGGTGGGTCAAAAGGTTGCCTAGCATGATCTTGACTTTGTACTCGCTCGTTGACCAAGGTACGGGCATCGTCCTCATTGTTTTGTAGTGATCGGAACCGGACGCGCGGTCTATCCTGACGAGGCTCTTCGTAGTCTTGGCCTTGCAAGGTTTCGTCGCTGTGCTGGGATGCCACTGACCGACGATCTTCGGGGTACTCATGATGTTCCTCGGCAGCAGACATCGTGTAAGGTCTGCTCAGCAATCAATCTTGGTGGCTCATCGATTGAAGCAGTTTTCTTTTTCCGTTATCTTTTTCTTGTGGACTGATCTAGAAGATTCTTCAAGTCGAAGAGGAGAATGAAAGCAGCAAGACGATTTAAAGATCGAAAGCGCACAGTGCGAAGAAGGTGGGCGGGCGAATGGCGTGGGCAATTCGAAGAAGGAGCCTCCCAACAGCTGACCGAGTGAATCACTCAGTGCTTGGTCTCTTCTTGGTGGTGGCGGCAACAAGTGGAAAGGTTACTGGCAGATTATGTCTTGCTTTAATACGTGGTTCTGTTCTCACTGCCATTTATTCCAGGCCAATGCTTTCGTCGCCCGCTGATTAACATTGTGTCCTTGCCTGGTCGGGGTGATCAGTGGCTGTACAGTCTCGAATGCTCCTATGGAGACTCTCTGCATCCTGCTGACGGATATCTAGAGCTGCGATTTTGCCATCAATGTTGATTTCGGAGACTGACGATCACCTGCGAGGGCGGACTGTTCATATCATGTTTCACCTCTCCTCCTAGTTTCTCTCGCATCGGATAACTAAAGAATGAAGATAGTAAACATGCTCGATCCGACAGGGATAAGGCTCTGATTGACATGAAAGGCTCATCGACTCGTTGTGAGTCAATCAGATCGCCCGCTGCCACTCCTGGTCGAATATGGCGGTCCATTAGGGTTTGCCGTTCCGGCGCGGATGGCCACGGCATACCGTGAAACCTAGGGTCCCGTATATGCGGCTTTGTTTCTTTTTTTGAGATATTTCTGATCAGATTCTCATGAAGTGGTAGTCCGGATAGACATATCGATAAGACCCCCTGCATAGGTCGAAGCGGAGATCTGACGCGTTCAGCGGGTTCAGTGCGGTGCCTTGAGCAACGAGTGATCGACTCGATGATCATTGTTCGCATTGCCACCAATTGAAGGGGTCCTTGAAATTGCAGGATCCCTACATCTTAGATATTACTACGGGTTTTCAAGACGCCGCGTATTCATATTAATGTGATTGAGGAAAAGTAGAAGTACGAGGTGATCGCCATTTCACGTGAAAATGAAGACTCACTCGTTCATATAGTTAATGCTCGGATTGCCGGCCCTTTTCTTAGCTTTCTGGGAACGAAGAATCCCACACATAGTTTCCTGCTTTACGCATACATCGAATCGTGGAAAAGACCTTTGTAGGGCGGTCGGCCTTTTCAGGTGCATTGTTCGGTCTCCAATCGTGGGAATAATTTGAGAGAGGTATACATATATGTATAAATACTAAATCCGAGAAGACTTACCTGTCTCCTCCGTGAGCCGTGCAACCGATGACAGGTGCTCAGTCCGTTTCGTGCCCTTGAAGGAAAATTTTATTCGGCGACTATAAAATTCCTCAACTCCTCAGCGAACAGTCAAAAGTAAAGAGGAAATAATCCTGGAATATTAATCTTGGAAATATTGCGCTAAGCTGATGCCTCTTTTTGATCAACGTAGTCTGAACCAGACGGCGTTCGACTCGCTATTAATACGCTGACCTGACGCATGTTGAATAAGGATTGATGCTCAATTGTGATATATGTAGGGAGAGAATCGCTACTGCAGCTAGTTGGTAACGATTTCTGTATATTGCCGAAGTAGGCAACTCTTGCCAAAATAGGCTATCATTGCTATTCCTTCAAGCATTTCATTCAGCCACACACACACACCACCACCACCACCACCACCACCACAAGCAACCGTAGAAATCGCTCTGCATCATTATACTTATGAGTATCATGTGTTCAATTGCGCTAGCAGTACATCAAATGCATTCAATAGTCCATCCAGTATTGCTGTCTCCCTGCGGATTGTGAAGGATGAGGGCACGACATGTCCATGTGACTTGGAAAAAAAAGTAATTAGTGACATCAGAAAAGCATTGTTGTTTGAAGAATAAAAGTGCAGTGTTAACCAGCACTTTTGGGGATTTCCGAGCACTGCCGGTTGGACCTCGGCGTGTGCGTCCTTGTATAGGTTGAATACCACTTGTTCGCCTCAACCTTTTGGTCCACTATCACCTACGAGCCAGGGACGGCAGTCAACTCGCGAGCCATTCGACTCTTGTGCTCAACCGAAAAACATATTTACACCAGTATTCACCACCGCAGATGCGAACCCTCCTCCTCGGGCTGCCCACACGGACAGCAAGGTTTTTCCGGGGATAGACACATAACACCGGCCAACACCGCAACAAGAGTAGAATTGATCAAGGCGATACTAGCAAGGTCAAAAACCAAGTGGATCACCTGCAAGCGTCAGCATTTAAGCTAGCTAACTAACTTAACCCTCGGCTCCCCAAATTTGAAGCTTCATTCGATCGTTCGGACGTTCATGTGGGGCTGGAATGAGTTGACGCTCTGATGATGGAGCATCTCCATCTTTCTACATGTGGGAACATGCGCCATAGTCACAAAAGGCGTTTCGATCGAGAGAGACAGTGAGCAACGACACGGAATCAGGAAGAATTCGAGACGGTAGTGTCATGATGTCACCAGTACAGTATAAAGAGTGGCGGACTCCCACGGGTTAGAGACATTCCAAAAGACTACCGAGATATAACTCATCTATCTCTCTCCCTACCCTCACGTCTAGCACTGAATAAGCGATAACTGAATAAGCGATAAGTTATTCCACAGACTATACGCACGTACACCAAAAAAATGACAGAATCTAATCCCCCCACCGACTTGGGCAAACTCCGCGTCCTCTCCTCCACAGCATCCATCCATGTCTCCCCCCTCGCTCTCGGCGGCATGTCCATTGGCGACGCCTGGGCCGGTGGCATGGGCTCCATGAACAAAGAGCAATCCTTCAAGCTGTTAGACTACTTCTTCTCCGCCGGCGGAAACTTCATCGACACCTCCAACAACTACCAGGACGAGCAATCCGAAAAATGGATCGGCGAATGGATGACTGAGCGCAAAAACCGTGACCAACTCGTCATCGCCACAAAGTACACCACCGGATATAAAAACTATGAGTTAGGGAAAGGCAAGACGCCGAATCATGTGGGCAATAGTCGCCGTTCGTTGCACATGAGCGTGCGCGACAGTCTTAAGAAACTGCAGACGGATTATATTGACATTCTGTACTTGCACTGGTACGACCAGCTCACCAGCGTAGAAGAGATCATGGACTCCTTGCACATCCTCGTCGAGCAAGGCAAAGTCCTCTATCTCGGAATCTCGGATTCCCCCGCCTGGCTCGTCTCGGCGTGCAACTACTACGCGCGCGCACACGGCAAGACGCCATTCTCAATCTACCAGGGACGCTGGAACGTGATGCTCCGCGACTTTGAGCGCGAAATCATCCCCATGGCGCGATACTTTGGCATGGCGCTGGCGCCCTGGGATGTGCTCGGAGGCGGCAAATTCCAGTCCCGCAAGGCGCTCGACGAACGGAAAGCGCAAGGCGAATCGCTCCGCAAATTGTTCGGATCGAGTGGTGAGCAGAGCGAGCGCGAAATCAAAATCTCACAGGCGCTTGCGCAGGTCGCCGAGGAGCATGGTACCGACTCCGTGCAGGCGATTGCGCTGGCGTACGTGATGAGCAAAGCGCCCAGGGTGTTCCCAATCGTCGGTGGACGGAAGATTGAGCATCTCAAGAGCAATATTGAAGCGCTCAAGATCAAGCTTACCCCGGCACAGATTGAGAAGCTAGAAGGTGTCGTGGCGTTTGACGTTGGATTCCCGAGCAATTTCATGGGGCCTCATCCTAGGGTTACTGGGAAGACCAGTGGGTGGCTCATGAGTGATCCGCTGAATTTGACGTTTGGTGCGCCGGAGTATGATTACGCCTGATTTGGTACGCATTATACGTGTATATACTCATGAGAATATTATGGAAGAAATCTATTGTCATTCATTCGAGTCATGTACGGCTGTGCAATCTATAGACTTTTTGTAAATCGTAATCAAAGGACATTAGTTCAATGCCTTGATCTCAGTCTCCTTCAACTTGCCCTCGCCAACCAGTCTCTTCGCCTCCTCGACATAAGCAGCCTTGACGGCAGCAGCATCAGTGCCAGCGGCCGTCAACTTGGCAGCCAAAGTGGCTAGCTCTTCAGGCGAGATCTTGGCCATGATAGCGTCGACGTCGTTCAGGACGTTGTCAACCTGAGCAGCAGAGGCATCGCCACCTTCGGCAAAGTAGTTGACATCCTTGACACTGTTCCTGAGAACACGCTTGTTCTTCTTGGCAGCGTTCTTGGCGGCCTCCTTGGTCTTCTTGTTGGCTTCACGCTCGGCTTTGGCGGATTCTTCGGCTTCCTTCTTCTTGCGCTCTTCCTCCTGCTTGGCTTTTTCCTTCTCATCGGCGATACGCTTGGCTTCGGCCTCCTTTTCGAGACGCTTCTTGTCCTTGCCGGCGCGCTTAGCTTGACGGAACTTCTTGATACGTTCGTCACCCGCCAGAGCGTCATCGACAAGCTTGCGCAGACGAGCAGTATCCTCAGTCTTCTTCTTGCGGCGCGAGTTGGCGTTCTTGCGCTCCACGTGGCGTTTCTGGTCACGGTTCTCGTTGTCATCAGGGACATCCTCATCTTCATACTCGAATGATCGCCAGCTGTCAAAGTTATACCAAAAGTTGTAGAACTCCTCGACTTCTTCCTCGGTGCTGTTCTCGTTGCCGATCACGGGGACGGGCTGCTTGTTGGAGAAGCGACCCTCAGATCTGAAAACGCGGTCCCATAGTTTGTAGAAGTTGCCCTTTTCGAGCTGCTTCTTGGTAGGTGGCTCGACGTCGGCGTTCTCATCGCAGGAGTCGTACTGACGACGCTTGGTAGGATCGAGTAGAATCTCAGTAGCTTTCTGAATACACTTGAAGAAGCTGTCGTTTTCGTCGCTCTGACCGGCGGCGGCCTTCTTGTCGGGATGGTGACGGAGGACCTTCTTGCGGTGGGCGCGCTTGATTTGTTCGGGTGTAGCCTTGTAGCGGTATTTGCTGAGACCGAGGACGGCGTAGTGATCTTGGCCCTTGTTTTCGTCAGTATCCATATTGTCGAGTCGAGGATTATTGACTAACCTTCCAGTCCTTGGCATCGCGCTGGAGCATCATGGGGTCCTCGGGTTCGGAGATCTCATCGTCCTCATCTTCGTCGACCTTCTTGACATTCTTCTGGGCCTGAATACGTTCGTCCTCAGAGAAGGTACGGTTGTGGCGTTGCTACTCAATTAGCATTGTAGTATCTAGTCGAGGGGAGGTAAAAACATACTCTTCTAGCGTGAGCCAGGAAATGCGGTCCCACAGGCTCAATGTTGCGCTGAACAGCGCTGCTCAAGCTGGACAAGACCTTGAAGTCTTTCTCGGCAGACCATCCTGCAGGAAGAGCAGGGAGGGGAGATTTGACAGTAGCCATGATGTCTTGATGTGTGGACGTTTGACTGTTGACAATTGAAGGAGGGGAAAAGGTTTGGTGCGGCTAGAAAATTATTTTCCCTTCTTTCTAGGCCCGATGGGGGTGGTGGGCCAATCAGGGACTGCGCATTCGGCAGCTCTCGGCCTCATCTTATGATCAGAAGAACATCTACTCGAATACTCAAATACTTCTTTACGAGCAGCTTATCCAACTCAAGAGCAGTTGTTGAGTCAACACGAAATCTATTACATTCCATATTCCGCATCCCCTGACTACCAGACGGTCGCCATCAATCGAGGCAGTACATCTGAATCCGTCAACAACACAACTTTCGCCTCCGCATCAGCGACCATCCCGGAAAATCTGCCTCCCAAGTACAATACAACTCAGAACTCAAAATGACAGCGCCATCCGTGACTGCAATCTCCGCCTATCGCCAACTCCTCCGTGCCACCCGTATAGCCTTTAAAGGTGCGAAGCTCTCACCTCTTGTGCAATCCCGGATTCCAAGCTTCCTCTCCACCACAGAACTAATCCTTCGAACAATATACAGATGATTACAAAGTCCTCCTCGCAGCCCGCACCGAAGCCCGCAGACAATTCAACGCTCATAAACGCACGGCCGTCGACACACCCATGCAAATCCAACATGCGCTCGAGACGGCCAGTATACTGAGACACAATATCGTGCAGGGCGCGAGAGATGTGGAGAAAGAAGATGGGAAATGGGGTATGCCATCTTCTACTGTTTTAAGTCGTGACTACGAGGAAGGAAAGCTAACGATGCCACAGAATTGAGGATTCACGATGAGATCGAGCGAGGCGACAACGATTCTGTTAAGATTGGCGGGAAGAATGTCAAGATTGAAAAGGCTTGTTCGTGATCATCTCTGCTTTATAAGATGGCGTTTGTTGATTTATTGTATGTCTACTGCTATATTGGCGAAATGAGGCTGTGCGTGTGAAACCATTTGTATAATATTTTATGTACTTGTACATCTCCATTCGATTCTGATCATAACCAGAGAAACCAGAAAGAGAACGCCCGCTTATCAACCTGGAAGTAATGCATAAAGATAAGAAAACAATCAAGAAATCACTCGCCCGACAGACTGGCATATTGTATGTCACTGCTACCCGGCGGTGGTGCAACAGTGAACTTGGGCTTTTCGACCTCGGCGTGGCCAGCAGCGGCAATGGTTCGTTGACCTTGACCGGGTCGACTGGGAGGAAGCAACTGTCGACCCTCGCGTGCATTGCGTTTGCGTTCCTCGTCGGCCATGCTATCCAACGGCTTGGGTTTACCCCATCGCACTCGCAACGGACAACCTTTAATGACTGCTTTTCCTTGACATTGTAACGCAGCGGACTCGGCAGAAGCACGAGTCGCGTAATTCACAAACGCACAATGAGCACGGTGAGAACAAATCAGTGATCGCAGTTGACCGAATTGTTCGAAAAAAGTCCGGACCTCATGTTCTGGCAGGTCGTCTTCGACACCCGTGACAAACAGAGATGTGATTTTGGGATCGGCCGGAGGATTGATGTCCTCGGCTGATGGAGGAAGTTGCGTTGTAGGCGGGAATGCGCGACCGCCTCGACTACCTCCCCTTCCACCACCACGCCCTCCACGACCATTCAACGCCGCGCCTCGTCGACTGTCACTCGTACGAATCGGACCCGGGCCATTACCATACATGCTCCTCCTCGGCGCCCCCTCTTCCGTCTGAGTAGTCGACTCCTCCTCATCTTCAGGCGCAGATTCGATACGACGCTGCCTCCTGTGATACGGTTCACTATTCGCCAACCGTTTCAACAGTTCGCGCGCCTTCTCATCCGTTTTTTCGTAAGCCTCAATAGCGCCACGGCCTTCTTCAATCTCCTTTTCGTGGTTTTGGGCGTAGAATTCTCGGTTGATTCCGCTCTGGGGACCCGGGGCGACCATTTTCAGGGCTGCGTCACGGATGACGATGGGCAGGCCAAAGGAGAGATCGAGCATGCAGCACTGGCAGCAGTTCTTGAGCCGCGCGCATGTTAGGCAGATGTTGGTTCGTTTGGTGCGGGCGGTGCGGTCCGCTTTCCAGCGAAAGATCGTAAATGGGCGTGTGCACTGTGATGTATGTTAATATTCATCGGGTCAACAGAAGAAGAGGGACATACGATCTTGCATTCAGCGCCGTAGTCTTCCTTGAGCATCTGCACGTATGGATTTTCGGGCAGACAGCTCTCGCATACCGAGGGAAAGTCGGTGGACTCCCATCCTGATCTGTTCAGGTCTTGTTTTATCTGTGGAGGCATTGTGGTGCAGTCTGATGACGGTAGGCTGAGGGGTCATGGAGATATTTCTTCTCTCGATGAGTTAATGCTAACAGTTTTACGGCGGAGAATCAGCGGCTGCTTTAGCCACTCGTTGCCACTGTGGCTGAACACTCTTGGCACTGAGATAATATCGATGAGTAAGCATCACATGCCTCACATTCTCCAATCTCTTGTACAGAGCAACTTATCACGTCGCACATTATGTTCGTCTTCTAGTCTATTTCCTCGTTTTCTGACTCTCACTTCTACCTCATCGTCATGATCCGGGCCACGCCATACCGTACGTACATAGTTACGAACCTCGACTCGTAATGCTCGTGTTGATCTGGCCGGATTCCTTGGGTCCCGGTGTGGCCGTGACCATGACCAATCAGAATGCAGTATACCACGGAGTCCACGGCCTCCGGGCGTCCTCACGGCTGTCGCCAATCAGAGCCCGCACTCGCGATCTGTTCCCGCGGACTGAAATTCTGGAGACTCCCTAACAACCTAACAACCTAACAAGTTGACAGCGACGACTCCTTTTGTCTCCTGAATCACTTCTGTTTATATTCTCGCTGCTCGAAAGATAACAGCCTCGTCTTCAATCTTCACTTCACTACTCAATTGACCGCTGTTTCTTCGTTCTCGTTGTCGTACAAAACTTCTTTTGTCGCAACGATTTTTTTTGTCACCCCCTTTTCCAACCTTAACCGAACTGGACCACGACTTTCACGAACAATCGCAACGACCACCTCACAAAATGTCTCCCGCAAAGTTGGAACAGGAGAACCATCAGCGTGATGCTGACTTCAACAAGGCCATGCACGGCAAGTCGTCGCAAAACACTGGTGGTTGGGCTGCTATGCGCGCCAAAGACACCAAGGCGCAGCAAGTCGCGGTGGACGAATACTTCAAGCACTGGGATAACAAGGCTGCTGCTGAGGAGACGGAGGCTACTCGCGAGGCTCGACGAGCGGAATATGCTACCTTGACTCGCCAGTAAGTGTCTATTGTAGGGTTCAAACGAAGTGACAATCTAATGAAGACAGTTATTACAACCTCGCTACCGATTTATACGAATACGGATGGGGCACTTCCTTCCACTTCTGCCGCTTCGCATACGGCGAACCCTTCCGTCAAGCTATCGCCCGACACGAACACTACCTCGCTCACTCGATGGGCCTCAAGGAAGGAATGAAGGTGCTCGACGTCGGCTGCGGTGTCGGCGGTCCCGCTCGTGAGATTGTCAAATTCGCCGGCGTCAACGTCGTCGGCTTTAACAACAACGACTACCAGATCCAACGCGCCACCCGATATGCCGAACGTGAGGGTCTTTCAGACAAGCTCACTTTCCAAAAGGGTGACTTCATGCAAATGCCCTTCCCCGACAACAGTTTTGATGCTGTCTACGCCATTGAGGCTACCGTGCACGCTCCCAGCCTTGAGGGCGTCTACAGCGAAATTCGCCGTGTTCTGAAGCCCGGCGGTGTCTTTGGCGTTTACGAATGGTTGATGACCGACGAATATGACAACGATAACCAAGAGCATCGTGAAATCAGACTGGGTATTGAACAAGGAGACGGTATCTCCAACATGGTCAAGATTTCTGAGGGTCTCGATGCTATCAAGGCTGCTGGATTTGAATTGTTGCACCATGAGGACCTTGCAGATCGCCCCGACCCTATTCCCTGGTATTACCCTCTTGCGGGTGAATTCAAGCATATGCAGACTGCGTGGGATTTCCTGACTGTATTGCGTATGACCCGTTTCGGTCGTGGATTCATGCACCGATTCATGGGCGCCATGGAGAAGATCTGGCTTATGCCTCGGGGTACCCAAAAGACTGCCGACAGTCTTGCTCTTGCCGCAGACTGTCTGGTTGCCGGTGGTGAGAAGAAACTTTTCACACCGATGTACCTGATGGTTGGACGGAAACCCGAGTAGATTTTTTTTTATCTTGCATGCATCTATTTCCTTTCTATAATGTATTTTTCCTATGTTCTATTTCCCTTTCTTCTTTCCTATGTCATTAATGTTCATGTACGTGTTTATGGCATTTTCCCCGTTGGTTTTTGTTTTGTTCTTTTTTTTTTTTTCGTGGATTCATCAAGAAAAAGGATTGCATTAGAGAAGGCCAGGGACGGGAATGGAGCTGGTTAATATTTTATCTAATGTCATTGACTGTGTCACTACTATTATGTGTATGTATTGTTGTTAGACCAAATTCCCCATCCCTATGCTCGTTTCGTTGTTCGTTGCTAGAAGAATATGGAATTCAAGATATGTATATATATACATACACCTCAATATCCGTCAACGTTTCTTCACTCTCGATATGTTGCGTATGCATCGGCCGTCAACGCAGGTACCTACACACGTTGTAAAGGCGTCATGTCATATTATTTTTTTCTTTATCATAATGCCATTCCAACGAACATCATTCGCTGTTAGAGATGCTCAGTGGTACGTACACCTCATTCGAGATCCGACCTATAAACGCGACATAGATAGATCATTTACCTTGGCAGGGCACTATATTGCTCGTCTCGACTATTTACTTCTTTTAGACGAACACTGTTATGTTTGTCACAGGCTACCGAGTCGGTCACTGTTATGTGAGACATAATAATGTAGACGGAGCCATTAGGATTTTTGAGAATATGAATATGTCTTGTAATCCCATTAAGTAGATAAATAGATAGTGATCATATGTACACCCATACAATAAATTGAATGTACCCCAATAAGACCCGAAGAGATTTCCTCCAAGAAGCAAACGGAAGAAGAAAATAGTTGAAAAGAAAGCACAAAAGGAAAGTAATGAAACACCATTTCACCTTTGATCCATCTTCAAACCTATGTAGCATATTGACGATAAGCCTGGATAACACCCGACCACCCACCAGGATTATTAAACTCTCTCGAATTACTCAAACCATCCAGCACCATAACATCACTTGATTTGGTACTAACGGAATACCAAACCAGATTGTGCGGGTTGTTGGTCACACGCATCATGTTACTCTGACACACCCCACTGGCGCATGGCGTATTGTACAATCCATTCCAGGGCCCTTCGAAGAACGTCCACGCCGCTGATCCATACAACATGATGTTAGAACCGCCGTCGATATTTGTAGCCAAGGCTGAGCGGCAGTGTTGATCACTCGCGGCGCACCAGCTATAGTCTGGATCGTGGTATTGGTTCGATATACTCCACGGCGCTGGCACAGTTTCGATTGCTCCCTGGCCCTGCATGTACGGAGTTTCGGTTTGCATCATTCCAGCATACAGGTTCTGAGTGTTATGAATGTTGTACTGATAGAGCCAGTTGTGTTCGAAGCTGGTGCCTACCAGCCAGGTTGCTTTTGTGGATTCAACGAGTATACCGCGACCCCCCGAGACGATGATTGCGGAGGGTCCGCCGTCAAGATTGTGGTCTGCTGTCCAGCCCCAGTGATTCTCGATGTAGGCGGATGATGTCTCGGCGAGATGAACATGCATATACGCCGCCATGCAGTAACGGGAGTCCTGGTTGATGCAGCTTGTTGAAACGGAGCTATCTGCTGTTCCGCCGACGGTTGTCAGAGTATTCCACAGTCCGACGTCACCGGGACTGGCGCCGGCCATGTTTATCTCAAGAAGCTTTGCGCCGGGGAGCACCTCGGCGACGGTGAACCGCATATTTTGGATTTCGGCGGTGCCAACGTCACCTGGGTACCCGATTTGGACGACTGCGCGTGGGTTCCAGGGGTCCGAAAATGCGCCCCCTGCGCCGGACAACACTGCCCAGCCTTCACCGACAATCTTGCTTCCTGGGGGGATGAAGAGTGTGTCACGGAGAAGATAGACCCCGTACGGGAAGTAGGTTACTCGACATTTGGCTGCATTCTCGCGTAGGATGGCGTTAAGGTTCGTCGAGTCATCGGTTGCGCCGTCTCCCCTGACGGTCAGGCCAGCCACTTTCTTCACATTCACAATCCGACCTGCTGGGTAGTTGGCATAGTCCGGTTGTTTGCGCATGAAATACCGGCCACTACCGTCTAAAAGCGCCGCTGGTCGAGACGTGTACGTACTCTCGCCAGCCACAAAGGATCCAGGAATGTCATTCCCGTAAATCCAAGTCTCGACATGGCCTTGAGCACTGAGTATTGTTCTCCCATCTGATGTGACGGCTAGAGGGAATTGTCCTTCACTATTGTAGTTTTCAATGACAATCTGGCTATTACGCTTTCCGGTGTCATTGGACGAGTCATGGAACTTGACGAGAGTGCCGGTATTACTTGACGATGAGTCCAGAACTACCATTGAGCCGAGAGAATTCTTGGTCATGTCGATGCCTAAACCGCAGTTCACGAATGTTGCTGCTTGGAGAACGACGGTAAAGCCTCCGGTAGCCGCGAAACCAGTCCGGCAACCGTTGAAGTAAATGTTTTTGAAGTTGACTTGTTGGTTTGAGTCTTGAATACCGATGCCACCACCGTTGATTGTCTAAAGATGTCAGTTCTTGTTGTAATTTGTGGTGTGCAGAGGAAGGCAACGTACTACATCAGTTACTGCAATAGTCGAACCACCGTTCAGATGTATACCAATATGTCCAGTCGACTCCAGCGGCATGTTGATGTCAACATTGCTCAACGAGCAGCCTTGTGCAATGCCCCATTGTAAAGCAGTAAAAGTAAAGGATGCGTCAATCGCAGTCGTATCCAGGATAACGTTTCGCATGGCAACCATGAAGACCGTCTCGGGATGACCACTAGCTGGATCTTGACCATTCACAAGGCTCGTACCAACGAAATCAGGACTCGCCTTGATTATCGGTCGGTTCAAGGGATCTCCGACAATTATCGTTCCTAGTCGAAGAGTTAGGGTCCCTCCAAGGGTGTATACCCCCCCTGGCAAAAATACTTCGGCAGGCATGTTTGTGCTGCCTTTTCCTTCTCGAGAGCCTCCGATACCGTCAGTGTTAATTGCATTCTGGAGGGCGTCTGTTTGATTCCCGCTGCCGTCATTTTTGACTCCGTACTCTAAAACGTCGCGGTATACAGGGTAATTAGGATTTCCCTGGATATAAGGCGCGTATCCGCGTGCTTCACCAGTATGGTCTTGTGCCTGCAGCCAGTACTGTGTTGTTTGCTGGCTTGATTGAGATCCAAGGCAGTAGTTCACATCTGAGGCGCTACTGCTGCTGCTTGACGCGCTGTTCACCGAGCTGGCAGCCAAGCTTGTGCTAGCAGGATATGTAGTACTAGCCTGGGAACCTTGATTGACTGGTCCGGCAGGACTAGTCGAAGCTACCGATGCCGGAGCGGTACTACTGCTACTACTGGACGTAGTAGACGTAGGTGGAGGCGCCGGTGCAGGTGCGGCTTGTGTATACGGCGCTGCGGGTGTGTTTGACTGCGTAAACAGGAATGGCAATATGGCTGCTCCCAGAGCCGATACCCTTTATTTTGCCTTCGTGTTAGCTCCCGAACTTTCTTCTAGCAACATGAGAAACGTACGGCTTAGGAGGCAAGTCTAGCAGTCCATTATCAGGCGCGAACAACTCCGTTGGCTCTGGCAGCAATGGGAGAATTCCAGCTGCTGCTGTGGAGGCAATCGCCATCCACACAAGCTCTGTATGCATCGTCGCGAATGAACCGTGATACCAAGGCAGAACAGTCAGGAACGAGTACAAGTCGCAAACAATCGAACAAGAGAACCAGACATCGGATCCAAGAGAGAAAGAGAGGAACTAGTCAAACTCAATTCTGGTCGCGTTGAGACCATCCATGAACTGAATGGGCGAGAACCGGCGGGCTATCCATTCTGGGTAGGGCCGTTACATGCCACAACAATCTCGCTCTGGTATGTCTGGGTTTCTCGGCGCGAGGAACTTGTTTGTTGTCTGGTGCGTGGTCTATGAGATCTAGGATCATCCCGCATTCCAGGTAGTGCTGATTGCAGACAATGTCATAACGTACGTATAGTGTCCTACCGGCCAATTCTATGGTCAGAATCCGCTGGATCCAGGCTCAAGGGATGAAGGCCAACAGACGAAACTGGGTTAGTGTGTTGTTCCCTGACGGCACAACTTGCCCAGGAATGAGCAATGGTGTGAATGGAAGAGTAGGAGTTGGCTGTAAATTGGGTCATGTATATATAGCGCAAACCAATCTCTATTAACGTGTATCAGCGTTCAGAGCGGGGAGTTGTTTAAGCTACCTTCCACATTGCCCTTTTAGGGGCCATCAGAGTTGAAGCATATGCCCTGAGATAGTAGTGTATTTCTCTTTCTTATTCTCAGCGTACCGGTGTAGGACATTGATGGATACACTAGTAAACTCAGGTATTCGTGTGGTCATGAATTATATCAAGAAATCAAGGCTAGGATTATTCCTCAAAGCTCACACAGCGATAATACGGAGTTTGAGTTCTCATACAAGCACTTTTGACCACCACGAAGAACAAACGCATATAAGTACATGTCTATACATTGAGTATTATATCTGTAAGTCAACTGGAAGGATTCCACTGGAACTTTGAGCGGTGGGATATGTGCTCATAACAGCTTTTGAAGCCCTGGGGTATTCCGTAATTGAACCGGTTCTATGTAGGTTGGGTCATATTCATTCAGCATGCCAAGATTGGGATATAAATCCAGCGAGCCAGACATTTACCATGGCCCAAAGTATATAGCTCCCACCAATTAAGAACACGGTAGGTACTGGTGGCAGCGTTCCAAGAGCTGACTCCCTGCAGTTGGGCTGTGAAGGGGCATGTCGGCATTAGCCCTAACCAAATAGCCCAGGGTGCCCACTATCAGCAAGGCGCCCACCACCTATTAAAGTAATCAAGGGATTGATCCAGGATCTAGTATATTCCCAACCCTGCTAGAGATTGCCATTAAAAGATTGTACGCATATAAACTTCCCACAGCGACCACGTTCATTCTGCACGCCGTCGATCTCACAGCGGCTGTTTGTTTGTGCAGCCAGCCACCTTCATGCTCAGGTAGATGGCATTTATTTCATATAATACTGCTGTTCTTGATTATCACGTTCATTACATTTTATTTTACTAGAAAACACTCATTTATATTTATTATATCTTTTAATCTCATAATGCAGTTGACAACAGTATTCTGCTCTTTGCTTGCGTTGGCATCCGCATCGCCACTTTCAGGGAGGCATCTGGGACAACACAAGCACACTTTTAGGTCGAACAAGAGAAGCATCGGATCAATTGTCTCTTCTGCGGCTGCTGTGGCAACTTTGAACGATAATGATGGCGTCGGCGATGGTGTAGATCAATACACGCAATATGCAGGTGACGGTTCAGTGGCTGCCGGATGGCCCTCGTCATCTCAATGGTACGAGAAAGCAATCCAGATGAGAAAAAGCTGTACTAATGAATGAATAGGGTCTCGTTTACAAACATGTGGGAAACTAATAAACCATCCATCGCAACATCGTGC
Organism: Talaromyces sp. PB3603; assembly: GCA_023625915.1. Taxonomy (NCBI): domain Eukaryota; kingdom Fungi; phylum Ascomycota; class Eurotiomycetes; order Eurotiales; family Trichocomaceae; genus Talaromyces; species Talaromyces sp. PB3603. Next base: position 571,377 of record JAMAFY010000015.1, on the reverse strand, counting down.
ACCCAATTCAACCAACCGAACCCCACAGACGACGAGGTCGCAAATCTCCATGAAGCTATCCAACAGGTTGCCAGTGAGACCTTGGTTGATCATCGATTTATTCTAGCCATCATAATGCAAGAATCAAAGGGCTGCCTTCGTGTACCTACGACAAATTGGGGTGTGAACAATCCGGGCTTGATGCAGGATCACGGTGGTAGCGGGACTTGCTATGGAGTCAACCCCTGCCCAAAAGAGAGTATTGTGCAGATGGTTCAGGATGGGACATCAGGTACCGAAGGGGGCGATGGGCTGGCTACGTTGTTAGATAAGCATATACCGCTCGTCGGAGGGGGTGGTGATATGGCTCAGGGTTATTATAAGTCTGCTCGAGCCTATAATTCGGGTTCGGTGGCAGCGTCTGGAAACTTGCAAGACGGTGGTGCGACGCCTTGTTATGCGTCTGATATTGCCAATCGTCTAACGGGCTGGGTCAGTGCTGAGCATCGTTGCAATTTCTGATCTAGCTCGCGTTGATACAACACTCTTATCTGGCATCATGATAGTGATAATGTGGATATACACCCGAGCTGGACTCTGTGTTAGTTGATCAATCAAATCGGTCTTTAGACATTGTCACTTAAGTACCTCCATAAATCACTTTCGCCGCATACCAACTGGATGTGACATATCTGGTGATATCCACGAACGATGCGTATAATTCCTGCTGTCTCACTCTTCTCTCAATTTCCGTGCAGATGGGCCAGCGATTTCGAGCCCAGAAGTTCGAGGAAGTAGCCAGGAAGAAGGAGTGCTCAAATGGAAACGTGTCCTATATTTAACGCTGACAATGGTAATTGTCTTCCAATACGTCTGCGGTAGCACAATCTGTGTGGAAACTGTCTGATTTTGCAATGGCAGATTGGGCTTTACTTTGGACCAGTTTCCCCTTGTGCCCTGATACATAATTCCGAATTCTCCAGAGTTATTATTCATTGCGAATTGCTGTTCCGCAGAGAAGACCATGGTAGTTGAATAATAAAAACCCGCCTATCGAGAAGAGCTCCAAGATATGCCACCTGCACTGAGAATGGCATTCTGCCTGATGAGATGTCGCGTCTGCAAATCGAGAAGCTCCTGTATCTGCAATTTCCTGTCAGCCTTCCGATTTTAAAGATGATGCTTAATTCAACTTATTATGGTCTCCAAAAGACTTTCTGCGTATAAACCACTGTCCATTTATGTCGACACCGTCCATGGCTTCTTCCATCTTCTCGGTGTAGTGACAAGCAACTAAACTGATAGTCCTGCATAATCTTCTGGCCTATTTTTTAGTAGTGGCATCTCTGCATGAGCCACCCCTGTTCACATGACAAATGCCTCTTGACGTTTGTTGGACGGAAGTCTCCTATCATTATGTGAAAGCCCAACCCCTCCAAATGCGTTGTCGACCTTTTCTTTTTCTCTCTCTCTTTATCCTTTCATCTTCTGCATATTCGCTTCTTCCTCACCATAAGAATAAGTAGAAGAATTCGGGCATTCCTTGATTGCTAATTCTCCGAGCGCTTTCGCTCTATCGTTACTTCTCCCTTGAGATATAGGAGGACACCACACCATGTCGCTAGTCGATCCATCCAAGTTGCTTACCTGGTAAGCTGCATCCTATCTGCGACCCAGTCACGCAGAGTTCTTCATATTGACCGCCCACAGGTACAAGAGACTCTGGTCTCGTACAGTTGACCTCGTCGGTGACTTTTTAGGCAACGAACTCTTCCTCATCGATGGGGACTCGCTGCTGCTAGAGAGCTTCTCCAACAAAAAGCTCGATTTTTCTTCCGGTTTCCAATTACTTCACGCAGTTTACATGGTCGAAAAGTTCTTGCAAAAGCTCAAGCAGCGCAAGTGTGTTTTTCAGATCGTGTTTTTCGAAAGTAATGCACAGTTCTGTATCCCCGCAGGGCGTTCTGACAATAATGACGATCGTTATCTTTTTGCTCGAGAAGCAATTATTCAGCACTTGGTCGCGATCTCTGAGAACAAAAAGCTTGAAATCGATGTCAAAGTGTTTGAGTCTTACCATTGCGCAGCTTTTCAAGAGCATTTGCTAGATTCAGGGGTCTTCGTTTTCATGTGTCACGAGGGCGCCATGGATGAGATCAACGAGATTGACGACATTGCCGATGACGACGACAACGACGATAGCCCAGACGAAAACTATCCAGAAAGTAACCACAACTATGATTCATCCGCAGGCGATGGTAGCACCGATGAAGACTGTCAACAAGGCAATCGCGACTATGGCTCGACCATCGAGAACGAGCATGGCAATACTCATTTCCAAGAATTGGGCTCAGTAATCGGGCTGAGACTGATGATTCGTTGGTTTATTACGCATGGATGCAATATTGCCCTCATCAATAACCTGGAATTTCGGGATACTAAGGTACGTTTTTGATTTCTTGAAAACTTCTGAGATAGAATGAAGAAAATGTCCAACGATAAGTAGATCATGGCCATGGTCATCCAGGGTACGCATGAAGGGCGCCAGACCTCTGTATTTGAATACGAGTCCCCACGAGCGGATATATCCTCTGGTGCCGCTGAGTCCATATGCTTGGAAAATTCTCGCATAATGCCGTTGAATGAAGTTCTTGAGGCCGCAATCCGTGCAGATCCAGGTCTGACACAAAGCCAATGTCTGTTGGCTGTGTCCCTGGCGTTTATGTGGAATGCCGACCCCAATTCCTCTACAAATAAAATCCCATTTACTACGGCCATCTTACACCTTGTCGTTCTACAGCATGTCAGGCTTGAAGACAGATTGATGCCAGCGCCAAATATCATCGGCACTGAGTTCTTCGATGCGTTTCTCAGGACTTCCAAGTACATACTTACCACACCATCTTGGAAGGATTTCATGGAACGACACAAGTTGCACAGCGATCTTGCTGATTTCGTGGATGGGAGAATTTTCTTCAAAATCCAAGCAATGATCGAAGATCTTGGTGTCGGCTGCGTCATCTCATCCACAATGCTCTCGCCATTCAATAAGCTTGCTTCTCTGGTAGATCGTCTGTGCGGTACAAAGTTAGCGATCGGACAGTTGGATGACGATACAAAAGAGACCAAAGTGATATCATGTGACCGCGAACCAGGGAAGAAATTTATCCCAGGTATTGAAGGCGATACTTTCAAATTCGTCAACGTTCTTCCGTTTAAGGATGCCATATTTGATGAACATCTCAAACCTGTCCGTCTCGTCGTTGACGAAATCATCGACGAGGATGTCCAAAACGCTAAGAAGTTCATGGATCTTAAACATTGGCATAGCTCAAAACCACTTGACCAAAAGAAAGCAGTTGTGGCACCTCGAAAATGGTGGCAACAGAAAAGGGATCAGCTGTATATGGCTGAGATGCGCCACTATGCAGAAAGTCTGCTGGGGTCAGTTGGAATGTCTCAAACGGAAACCATAGTGGTTGAGCGCCCTAGCAAGTCACACAAAAGACATTCCGCACCAAAGGAAAACCAATTGTCGAAACCCAAGATCAAAAACAATTCAAAGGTGCCCACAGTGAGGGAGCAAGCGGCCGCGGCAATCCAAAAGGCAGCATTTGAGAGAGAGCAGAAGAAAAAGAATCAATGGACGGCCACACTTCAAGAACTCTCAAAGATTGAGGATAATATAATACGATACATGAAAGTTGAAGATTATCTGTCCGGGCTGTCCAAAGACGATCGCCGCATTATGGAACCTGAGATTCTCACGTTCCTCTTTGATACGTTGGTCCAAACAGTCTATCGTAAGAATGGAACCGACAGTATCGATGGAGAATTGCTTGCCACACATATGTGGAGTGTCCTTGCTCGTCTGGTCAAAGTCGAACAAGGAGTCAATGCAGAAATATCTAAGTACGTTGGCAAGGTCTGTCAACGCCTTGCTTTGCCACTGGTTGACCTCGAGATCAAGGCTGAGCAACCCTTATCATTCAAGCTTCCAAAGGAAGTATCAAGAGCTCCTAAGATTATGCCTGGAGTCGATCCTGTAGAGTTCCAGCTTGTTTATGGTGGACCCTTCATGGACCGTAGTATCGATTCCTCTTCCGACTTGAGAACTCCAGACTTCAAACCTGATCGTTGGCAGCGAGATGTGCTTGATCAAATTGACCAAAAAAAGAGTGCTTTTATCGTTGCGCCAACTAGTGCTGGAAAGACATTTATCTCGTGAGTATAGCTTATGTGAATTAACAAAAATGTGTTGACAAGCTACAGATTCTATGCAATGAAACAAATTCTCAAGGAGGACGACGAGGGAGTTCTTGTTTACGTAGCCCCTACAAAAGCACTTGTTAACCAAATCGCTGCAGAGGTGATGGCCCGATTTTCAAAGTCATATCCAGAAAAGGCCATTACAAAGTCAGTCTGGGCCATCCATACGAGGGACCATCGCATCAATAACCCCTCGACTTGCCAAATTCTTATCACAGTCCCGCACATTCTCCAGATCATGCTGCTGGCTCCGTCAAATGCCAAAACATGGACGCCTCGAGTCAAGCGAATTATCTTTGACGAAATCCATTGCATCGGTCAAGCCGACGATGGTATTGTTTGGGAGCAGTTGCTACTCTTGTCCCCTTGTCCAATAGTCGCGCTGTCGGCAACTGTCGGAAACCCAAAGGAGTTCAGCAGCTGGCTCCAACGTGCTCAGGGTACAAATGGGCACGACTTGAAAATGATAGAGCACCATCACCGATACTCCGACTTGAGAAAGTATGTGTTCTATGCTCCGCGCACGTTCAATTTCAAAGGGTTCTCGAAGCCTAACGGACTAACTCACCTTGGTCTTGATGATGCTGATTGGATGGAGTTCATGCATCCTGTTTTAAGCCTAGCTGATCGTTCGAGACGCATTCCTGATGACTTTGGTCTTGAGCCGCGAGACTGTTTGAGTCTGTGGAAGGCAATGAAAGACTTAGAAACACCTGATTTTCCCGTTGATTCTGTTTTAAATCCATTTGACCGCTTTTCTGGCATCATTATCCAGAAGAAGCATATCATCAAATGGCAGAAACCATTGAAAGATCTACTTGCAACATGGATGAAAGATCGCAAGTCACCCTTTGAAGCACTGTTACATCGCCTCAGTCAACCCAAAACAATATCTTCAGCTGCGATCACGGAAACCACACCATTAGACAGCTCTGGACTTTTATCTTCCACTCTTTCATTAATTTACTCACTGAATTCCCAAGGCGCCCTTCCAGCATTGTTCTTCAACTATGATCGCAGCCAGTGTGAAGATATATGCCACCAGCTTCTAATGGATTTGGAAGCTGCAGAGAATAGATGGAAAACAACAAGCTCCAAATGGAAGTCTGACATGGAAAAATGGAACGATTGGCGGAAGCAAGAAGCCAAGAAAAAACCTCACAAGTCTATGAAAGTTGCCAAGGGACGAAAGAGTAGCGATAGTGAGCCAATGTCTCGTACGAATCAAATGAAGGAATCGGCATCTGTTGAAACAAGCCAGTGGGAGCTTTTTGACCCGCAGAGGCCTGTTGATATGTTCAGTGTAGCAGACTGCAAAAAGCTTCGACCTTCTGAGTTCGCCGTGTACGCAGAGCAGCTGAAACGTCGTGAGATTCCCAAGTGGCTTATCGATTCACTTGAGCGAGGAATCGGCGTGCACCATGCAGGTATGAATCGAAAGTATCGTCAAATCTGCGAAATCCTCTTTCGGAGGGGGTTCTTACGTGTTGTCATCGCCACGGGGACACTGGCTCTGGGTATAAATATGCCATGCAAGACAGTTGTCTTCTCGGGAGACTCCGTGTTCCTGACGGCTCTCAATTTTCGACAAGCAGCCGGTCGAGCTGGTCGTCGTGGGTTTGATATTTTAGGAAATGTGGTTTTTCAACACGTTCCTACTGCCAAGGTTCAGCGCCTGATTAGTTCTAGACTTCCAGACCTGAACGGACATTTCCCTATTACCACCAGTTTGGTTCTTCGATTGTTCATTCTTCTGTATGGTTCTGGACACAGCCCTTCGGCAATCAGGTCCATAAATTCGATCTTGTCACAGCCGCGTATTTGTCTCGGCGGGCCGGAGATGAGGCAGACAGTGCTACATTACCTGCGATTTTCTATAGAGTATCTCCGACGGAACTACCTTCTCGATAAAACCGGAGCTCCGTTGAATTTTGCAGAATGTATATCCCATCTGTACTACACAGAAAGCTCAAGTTTTGCATTCCACGCCCTCCTGATCTCTGGATACTTTGACGAGCTTTGTAAAGACATAAATAAGGAGGAGAAACGACCAGAGATTCTACGGACACTCATGCACATTATGTCTCATATGTTCGGTCGCACTCCACTGCGTAAATCTGTTTTAGAGTCGTATCACGCTGCAGAGAAAAGGGCGTCTTCTGTGGTTATACTGCCGCAATTACCAAAAGAGGCACGCAAGATACTTCATGCTCATAACATTCAAGTGCTCCACATCTACACAGGGTATGTCTCGACCTTCATTGATCAGCATATCAAGCAAAAGGACCGGTTCCTTCCCTTCAGCGGCATTAAGTGCGGCGGGGACAAATCAGCTGTTGAGCTTGGCCTGCCCCAGGTCTGCCATCACGCTGCACCAAAGATCACGTCCCTATTCTATGCGCTTTCTGGACAAAATGACGACTGGAACACTGTCTCTGACCTGTGCGAAACGATCCGCAGCGATGTATGGCTCGAGGATGCTGTCGTACCGTATGTGCCCGTTGCGTCGGAAAGTCGCCCTTTGAATGCATATCTACTGGATTTTTTCAAGCACGGAAATATTAGGCAACTGGTAAGTGCCAATAAGATTCGTCGTGGCGATGTTTGGTTCGTTTTGAACGACTTCTCGATGGTATTGGCCACTATTACCACGTCTCTCGAGAATTTCTTGAATCCAGAAAGCCACGACATTAATATGGACATGCTCGATATTGGTGGTCGTGGTGACTCGAAAGAGTCTGAAATGGATATCAGATTTGTTGACGAGGAGATTGCTGAAGTGGGAGCAGAAGCAACTCAGCCAGGGGAGCAGAATCGTACTGAGAAAGCAAAAGAAATACCGTTAGCAGGCAGCCTTCCTCGCCGTGGTGGCAAAGCCAAAGTTGCGGAAAGTTGGGAGGACGAGTTGATTGAAGAAATTCGTGAGACTGTCTCAAGGGACAGTAATTTCAGGAATCTGTCGGGAGAGCTCAATCCGCTATTTGTTGAGCCAGTAAAAGGGATGGGCCAGTCAAGTCGATCCTCCCTAGGTCTGGTGTACAAGGCATTCAGAGAGCTCAAGAATGAGTTTGATGACAAATTCAAGGCAATGTGGGCTTGAGATGGGCTCTTGTTCAATGCTCGTTCCTTTTCTGGTCTACTTTATGTTATTTTGTTATATGCAATTAGTGTCTATCACAAGTCTCTGGATATAAGAGTGAACCTCACGTACATTCGCGGTTGTAAAGTCTCAGTATCGGCCACCGATACTCCTGCAGTCCTATGAACAGCATAGAGAGTTCGAAACTGTCTAGGATAAGCACCGATACATAAGCAGTACGTCTTGATAATTTCCCCTCGTATCAGAACGACCTCGTAATACTGTATCAATACGTTTCGGTAAAACCATGGAGCTTATCTCGTCATACTTGACAACAGACAGAGTTCTCCGATCGGGAAACTCTTCCACCTCAGAACACATCAAGCATTACCTATACTATTTGCCCACCCTGAGACCATGTCTACCGCAGATGGGAATGTCAATGCAGCCACTTTGGCTCCATCGCGCCCATACCGCTCGCACAAGGTTCCTGCATGCGACTTCTGTCGTGCACGTAAATCCCGGTGCAATCAGGAATCATTGGACCAACCATGTATGGAATGTATTATGCATCGGGTAGCATGTTCGAGAATCAGTCCCAACAACGAGGCACCGATCGCAACAACTGCGGTGACGAGCCGGAAAAGGCGACGAGTGTCCAGTAAGAGATTGGCCTCGCGTTACCAGTCATTGTCTCCATCCACGCCCACGGAGGCTTCCACAGTCGGAAACCATCCTCTTCCACCACCACCAATTCCTCCCTTCACATCGAGCGATGCAAGCAAAAATCAATCCACTCATATCATCGGGCCAGCAATGGCCCGCGATGCGCAAGTGCTCGAGCATTACATGTCTCCGGCGCACAACAACACGGCATCGCGAATTCGGTCAAACCCGTACAGCGTCTATTCTCACGACCCTCGCAATCCGGTAGTGTACATGAAAGTTCCTCGACATCGTAATATAGCACCTTCCGGCAATGGTACCGCTGGCTTTCGACAGTATGAGGCGATGGAGAAGATTGTTGAGCCCTTGGGCCCAGAATTATGCAGTGTGTATGTTGCGTGTCCTTGACACTTACAAAGTCCTTGGTTTCTGATTTCGATATACAGCTTTTTTGATAATATTCACCCACCATTCCCAATTCTTGACGAGAAAGCGATTCTTGAGGCATACTCGCGCGAAGGCCTCCCATATACTCTAGTATGTGAGCTCTACGCCGTGTCACTCATCCTATGGAGAACTTCCAAGACTATATCAGCCACGGGACGTCCAATTCCAGATGTACGGTATATGTGGAATCTGGCAGTAAGTGCAATGAATGATGATTTTGTGGCACCTGACTTGTCCACAGTACTGTCATGTATCCTCGATCTTCTGGGTCGACCAACAACTTCTATCACTTACAATGCGGTCAATGTCGGCCGTGTCGTCGCCCTAGCCCAGAGTTTGGGCTTGAACCGCAATCCATTGAACTGGGATCTAGCAGCGCGACAGAAGAACTTGCGTATACGGACATGGTGGGGAATATTCATCCATGACCAGTGGTAGGCCATGCTGTGATTTTACTCAAGGCCTGTACTTTTCTCTGACTATCTGAAGGTCAAGTCTGTCCCACGGGACTCCACCTCATATTCACCGTACTCAGTGGGATGTCCCAGTACCGAATTTAGACACGTTAGGGGTGGAGTCCAGCACTGACGAGGAGACAATACCCGCTGTTAGACTTCGAGGTGCCTTCTCATTTGTCGCGCTTTGCCAATTAACTGTGATATTGGGAGAAATCCTGCCAATGATTTACACGCTGCAACCACAAGACTCAAGTCATGCATTCAGGGCTTTACGGCGTCACGAAACTGCAATCGATGAATGGGAAGGTAAATTGTCCATATGGCTACGTCCCGGTAATGTCTCCTTCGATAGAACAGCTGCCGGCGCTCTGAATCTGCAGCTATGCTACTTAGTAATCAAGATGTGTCTCTCTAGAAACGGTCTCCTGGTATGGCTCTTCTTTGTTTCTGTCAATTCTTTCAGGCCGTATTTTGACCACCCGAATTCAGGAGATTCATCGGTTGGAGGCGAACGACGGTAGGGACGAAGATGACATCAGAGACGACAAAGCGTATTATCAATCGAGATGCCGAAAAGCAGCATGCGCGGTCATAGAGCTCGTTACGAGTCTGAAAAGAGATGAGCTCGATGCTTTCTGGCTCCCTTGTAAGTGTTCTAGGTATGAAACTCTAATCCAGGGATTGTGCCACTAAATCTGTGATTGAAGATACCACATATCACCTCAATTCAGCGACAACACTTATACTTCGTTGTGCCCTTGAAACTGACAACCCGGAAACTGCACAAGAATGTGTCGCAAGCGCAAAGAGTCTCATCGATTTTCTACGAAAGGCGAAAGACGAAACAGATTGGGATCTAGCAGACACGTGTCTGAACCACTGCGAAGCCGTAGTTGAGAATCTGAGTGACAGACACAATTTAGCTACGTGGAGGAAGAATCCGCCTTCAAATCAAAACTCAGGTAGAGGGGAGTCAGGACCCAACTTTTTTCCTAGCAGGAACAATGACCATGCTCAAGAGCAAACCGCGGCTACCTTTTCTCAAAGAAGCCATGAATCTTCGATTTTGGAATCTGGGTACGTGGGAGGTCGAGATGCTTTGAATCTAGCCTCTATCGACCCAAATTTCTTTCAAGATGTCATGCCGTTCGGCTCTATTCCTGGCAATATGGCAGATAACCCGATTTTCCCCGATATTATACAGATGCCGTGTCTCGAAGGGTACCCGTATCGCAACTACTACGCATGAATGACTGGGATCTAGTGATGATTCCTGATAAACATAGATATTCTATCTCCAAACAGCTATTTTACGACAGAATACGAACACAATAGGGCAGATGTGATAAAGAAGCTCACAACGACTACAAATCCCTTGATCTGGTATCCCTCATAGTACATAACGGAAGTGAGGATTCTATTTTCGTGTCAGCACATCTCTATGGACAGAAGGGGTAATATGTATGATGACCAACCTCAAAGTCAGTTAAGTCGTGCAACTCGTCTTCTTCCGAGTCTTCGATACCTTCTGCTCCGCGCATAGTAGTGGCGGCCGCGTCTCTCTGCTTGTTACGGTAAATGAGGAGCAACCGCAGTGAAACGGCCAAAACGGCTTGAGCAGAGGAGCATGCTAAAATGACTTTGCATCCAGTTTGGTAGATGGGTGCTTCCTTGGCTAAGAATGCATGAGGTCCAATAATATTACCAACACAATATGCTAGAAAAACTAGACCGACACTCGTTGTACGCTTCGTGTAGCCACCAAGATTCGTAGCTGGCATTTGTAATGCAAGAACGAGGGAGCACACATAGGAGCCAACGATGTAATAGCCAAATAGAACCCCAACCTTGTGCGTCTCATGTGACAACTTCCACATTATGCAAATACCAATGATAGTCGGGACCAGGTAGGCGAACATGACGACGGTGCGGAAGTTTGGAATACGAGACGCAAGATAGGTGCCCGACAGGACCCAGAAAATCTGGAATGCGCCGAAAGGGATCCCTAGCGCAACTGTTGTGAGTGCGTCGCCTGTCAACCCTTTGATGATAAGCTTGCTGAAGCTTGCGATGCCGCCATTGATTGTCTCATTAAGTAACATGAAGAAGAAAAGAATCCAGACCTGAGGGTCGGTGAACGCTTCTCGGATCTGGTACCATTTGATTTGGCGATTGATGATACCTGTTCGATTCAGACGACCACGGCCGATGAGTAGGGCTTTTTCTTCGAGAGTGAAACGTTTGGCAGACATGATGTCGTCTGGAAGCCACACAAACGTCAACAGGCCCCATAAAACGGTGACGCCGCCGAGGATCAAGTAGATGGCCCGCCAAACCGCAATAGTTTTGATCTGACCAATGCCGAGGGTGAGAAGGCCCCCGATCATTGCACCAAGACCGTTGCAACTATAAAAAACGCCTGCTCGAAATGGTTGCTCGGACCGTGTGTACCACATACCGACAATCATCATAAAACAAGGTGTGATTGGGGCCTCAAAGACACCGAGGAGGAATCGACAGATCGCCATGCCTGTGAATGAAGTGCAAGCCGCGGTGATCATGAGCATTGCACCCCAGGCAACGATATTCCCAGATACCACCTTGGCCATCTTCGTCTTCTGGGCAATGTAGCCCCATGGGTATTCAGCAACGAGGTATGCAAAATAGAAAATGCTAGCAAGCCAGCTGTATTGATAGCTTGACATATGCGTGCTTGTAAACAGATCAAATACCGCTGAATACGCCAATGCCGACTTATCTATATACTGGAGCGTGTAGGTACCTGCTAGAAGAGGCATGAGGAGTAGGTCAACCTTGCGCACCAGACGTTTGTTGAGGGACTTGTCGCCCAGCAGCTCGTGGACACGGTCATTCGTCACGCCATTTTCTTTCAGGAAGACTCCACCTTCGTCGAGATCCGTGATGACACCGTTCTGGAGGTCTTTTTCAGCGGTAATGGGGTCTTTCATGGTGGAGGTGAGTTTCTTTTCATTTCCCATGGCTATATCTCCACGGCCGAACCCACTTCAATATTATGTACGAAGATGGTTCTCAGTCTGAGCGTCTGGAAAATAAACTGCGATGTAATGGTAGGATCCATCCATGTGCAAACATGGATTGATTCATGGACTGTGGCGTTATATAGACGCAGCGCATTCGGAGTGGTATCCGTCAATGTCGAACGATGCGTAGCAATCAATCCACTTTGATACGGGGTCCTGATCGTCATAAGCTTTATCTTCTCTGTCTGGCTACGGTTATTTGATATTGCAATGATAAGGATGCCCCGTAAATTCATCGGGACATCTCCCTGTCTTCCGATAACAACAACTACAAGACGGCAATGTTGATAATAGTGGGTTCCGTGTCTCGGAAAACTTCCGAAACATTCGTGCTGATATCATGTCAGTTGTCAGTCGAGAAGAGGGTCCTTTGATTTGTTCGGCCGCTACTTCTCAATCCGAACTACTGTATTATATCTTGAGCAAGTTTTAGACTTCTTCTGAGGCGACCTTATGCAATGAATAATACCTATATCTGTCCGTGCACGGTATAGATCAGTCATTCAGCAGCGCTTATTATTGAGCAGAGAGCGTGAGATCCTTGATCTATAATTGATTATCAAGGTACTTTTCACATCATGATTTCAGAGCCTGAGTCTCCCTCTGTCATCCTGGCCCAGGGGAAAGTCGTGGGAATTCAATTAGACGAAGCATTTCCTGAGCCGTTGAATGCCTTTTTAGGTATTCCATACGCACTCCCTCCAGTGGGAGACTTACGCTTTCGTCGACCAGTCAAAGTCCCTCATTCGTCAAAGGTTATTGACGCTTCAAAATACGGCCCTGCAGCTCCTGGGAAGGCGTTGCTGAAGGGAGCTCCTCAAGTGAAGCAAAGTGAAGACTGTCTGACGGTTAATATTTTTCAACCTTTCGGAAATCGCAATGGTCTGCCCGTCGCAATATACGTACATGGCGGTGCTTTTAACAGAGGGTCGGCATCAATGCACGATACTGCATCAATGGTCGCATGGTCAGAGGAGCCTTTCATAGCGGTTAGTTTTGGTTATCGTTTGGGAGCTCTTGGTTTCTTGCCGTCTACTGTGTCCAAGAACGAAGGCGTTTTGAATCTAGGGTTGCACGATCAAGTATTTCTATTTCAGTGGGTACAAGAAAACATAGAGGCATTTGGAGGAGACCCCGGTAATATCACTCTTATTGGGCTCTCGGCTGGAGCTCATTCGGTATGTGCATTTCGTTTATTGCTCAATTGTCTATGTCGACAAGTCACTGATACAGTAGGCAGATTGGCCATCATCTTCTCAACTATGACGAGCATCGCAAACCTCTATTTCACAGAGCCATTATTGAATCTGGGTCACCCACCTCGCGTGCTGTTCGTCCCTACGATGCGAAGGTCCACGAGCAACAATTCCAAGATTTCTTAACGGAGCTCCAGTGCCCGGAAAATCTGCCGGAATCCGAGATCTTTCCTTTTCTGCGCTCCTTACCAAGTTCAACGGTCACGGATGCTCAGACGGCAGTGTTTGACAGGTGGAACCCATCTCTACGCTGGGCCTTTCAACCAGTGATAGATGGGGATATCATCGTTCGCAAACCCCTTGATGCTTGGAAGTCCGAGCTGTGGAACAAGGTACCCATAATGACGGGGTTCAATACCAATGAGGGGACGATGTACGTCGATAAGACCATGTCTCGACCTGAGCAATTTCGTGATTTCTGGCACACATTACTTCCAGAGCTTTCAGCAGCAGATTTGGATACCATCGAAGAACTATATTCCGATCCCAGCACTGACCGCACGTCGCCATACCAGGAAACTCGGCTCGAGCATGGTCTCGGGGCTCAATACAAACGTATTGAGGCAGCATATGGGCATTACGCATACGTAGCCCCTGTCCGTCAAACGGCACATTTTGCCTCTTCTCAGGGAGTCCCTGTCTATCTGTATCACTGGGCCCTAGCCCGGACTGTAGTCGGTCGCGCAAATCATGCAGATAATATGTATTACGAGACCTACAGTGATCCTATTACCAGCCTGTCAGAATCACAAAAAGAACTATCGGGTGTTCTACATGCCTATGTCACTAGCTTCATTACCCGAGGTGACCCGAATGCTATTTCAGGCCGATATGCCCAACGGCCAGAGTGGAAGCGTTATCTACCCGATGAACCCGGAGTGTTGATATTAGGCCAGGGGAATGAGGAACTCATTGGAGGCAAGACAGCACCAGCTGCCAAATTTGAAGCTGATATCTGGGATAGGGAGCAAACCGACTTCTGGTGGTCCAAAGTTGAGGTATCGCAGCTAGCTTAAATTGAATCATTGAATCCGTCAAACTGTCATATAATCTGTCGGTCTATCTAATTCATCTAGCTAACCTAATGCTCTAGCGCTTCTCAAATATTGAACTTTCCTCCTCTGCTGTGACCATACTACATGAAACATAATAGAACCATAGCCACGGAGTCACATTAATCCTTCATTCATATATGAGTGAAAGCTCCGTAGAGTTAAAACATATGGTATCTTCCAGATATCCCCTAAATGATCTTGACGGGAGAGTGGATCTTGAGACGATACATTACACTTCAAAAACATACTCGGCCGATAGCGAGCAACCGTTCTTTCTTATCGGCCTGATAAAATCTTTCAGGTTTATATAAAAGCTATAATCATTCGCAACGATCTACTGAAGAAGTTGTACGATGAGTAACGAAGATTGCTTGCCCCACCGGAAAAGAGTTGTCCGAGACGGTACCGATACGTCTCCGATACGCTACAAAAATGCACTCTATGATGGATAATAGCCAAACAAAGAACACGCATGCGATGGAGATCGTAGTTCTTTACCAAATTCAAGAATGTAACTATCAATGACAAGTGGTTGGTTCAACACTATAAGAAGAATAGTCGAGTACCTAGTATTTGGACATTCTCGTCCTTGTTCTATTCACTCCGGCACCCCATATCATATTGACAAAATGGCCGCTGTGCAGCTTCCAGAGCCCTTTGCCAGCATTCCTAGAGAGTCGTTTCTTTTTGGCCCTTCACCTATCCAACACCTCCCAAAGATCACAAAAGCCCTCGGTGGAAAGGTTGGCATCTATGCAAAGCGAGAAGATTACAATTCGCCCTTGGCCTTTGGTGGTAACAAAACTAGGAAATTAGAGTATGTTAATGAGTCTACGCACGTCTTGCAAGAAATTCTCATGCTGACCAAATGTAGATATCTTGCCTCAGATGCATTAGCCCAAGGATGCGACACTCTAGTCAGCATTGGCGGAGTTCAATCCAACCACACCCGACAAGTCGCAGCTGTTGCCACACAGCTGGGAATGAAGGTAGCTCTTGTGCAGGAGAAATGGGTCAACTGGGAGGATCCCGTATATGACAAGGCCGGTAATATTCAGCTTTCTCGCTTGATGGGCGCGGACGTCCGACTTGATCCTTCCCCGTTCGGAATTGAACATAAGCCGACCCTTCAGAATCTCAAACAAGAGATAATCGACAAAGGCGGTAAACCATATTACATCCCTGGAGGAGCATCGGATCATCCATTGGGAGGACTAGGATTTGCGCGCTGGGCGTTCGAAGTAGAGCAACAGGAAAAAGAGATGGGCATCTTCTTTGATACCGTCATTGTATGCGCCGTGACTGGATCAACCATGGCAGGGATGGTGGCAGGTTTCAAACTCGCACAAAAGAAAACCAACTCCAAACCCCGAAAAGTCATTGGAATCGATGCCTCTGCGACAGTAAAGCAGACTTTTGATCAGATTCTACGAATTGCAAAGGCGACTGGGGTCAAGATTGGCTTGAGTGAGGACGATATCACAGAAGAGGATATCATTCTCGATGATAGATACCACGCCGGTGTTTACGGTGTACCTGATCAGCAGACGATTGAGGCTATCAAATTTGGTGCCTCAACGGAGGCGTTTATTACTGATCCTGTTTATGAGGGTAAGAGTCTTGCGGGCATGATGGATATAGTGCGGAAGGAGGAACTTGCTGCAGGTAGCAATGTCCTTTATGCGCATCTGGGAGGGCAGCTTGCTCTGAATGTGTACACGGGAATGTAGCTTCCCAATGATCAACATTTCTGAGTAGTTTGTTCATAATATCCATATCGGGACCGACCTTGAAAGTATCCTCGTATCATGTATACCTTGAGAAATGTTGCTGGTTCTAATCAGGGATTGCACGTCACGAACGAGCGAGCATTAAAACAAAATAACAAAATCCCGACGTGGCAGGTCGGTGTGCCAAAATGATTGATCTAATCTCTAAAAGTTTTAGCGATCGCGATGTCTAAGAGAGAGTGAATATCATCTGTTCAAATGCCACTTCGCACTTCAATACGCATATCGCTAAGAACTTACCACTAGGAGTACATGGTAGTGCGCAGCGAGGAGGAAGCCATTATGATTCAAGAGCTACGGAATCGACCAGGTCCAGGTCTGTAACCTCGTAACACTTGAAGTTCAGATCTCGTTTCAGCCTCGCCTTAGAAGACGCCTGACCATGCTAAATCCAAACATCATTAGATCAATGTTTTGGGACTTTTGGAGGCATATTCGTTTCTATAAGAATTGGGAAACACGATTTGAATAACATCGACGTATCCATACCGCAACTTGAAACTGTTTAAGATGGAATAAAAACCCTAATGTTCCCTTACTGAGTATAGAACGTGGCAAATCACATGCAAAAGTCCTTTTCGACTGATGAATATTCAATCAAAAGATATGGCAGGAATACCTTCCTCATGCTCTGGCACTTGTACATGAAGAAGCATTTCACACGCAATAGGAGCAATACGTGCATTTAGTTGAGAAGATGGCAGGTTGTCTTTATTATGATGGGAGATATTACGAAGCAGAGGTGCTATTCATTGAAGTTATAACATCATACATGAGGTAAATGGCCTTGATTATCCAGGTACTATAACAAATATCAGGAAATTAACGAAGTTTCATCTCATGTTCGGGAGACTGATAGACGCCGAGAAGCTTCTCCTGAAGACAACAGAGAAACTCAGGGAACTTCGAGGTTCTTCACAACTCACATTTCTAGAGGACATTTTGGCATCATTTCACTTGGCTCAGGGACAATTGAATGAAGCTTTTCAGTTTCAGTACGACATGCTGGAGAGATTGACGGGAATGGGGGTCGAGCATCATATAATCTTGATCAATGTGATGCGATTAGGCGCGATCTACCGAAGTCAAGGGCGTGTAGATGAGACCGAGGGACTGATTACACAAGTAGTAGAGCAATGTGAGCAGTGCTTGGAAGCACACATCTTGACACTCTATTTGCTATGGTGAACCTAGGAGTGCTCTACGGGTCGCAGGGAAGATATAGCGAAGCTGAAGTGATTCAATTGCAAGTTGTAGCGAGAATGATAAAGACACTGGGGTTTGAGAACCACCTTATCGTGAAAAGTATGGGTATCCTAGCGACGACCTGGATAAGTCAAGGACGATTGTATGACGCTGTGAAGCTCTATAAATTAGGTTTGGAACTGCAAGAGGCGGCTGTCGGATCCGAGAACCTTGATGCTCTGACTACCATGAGTGGTCTAGCCTTGATATGTTTCAGTTTGAGGTGTTGGGACGAGGCTGAGAAACTCCAACTGCAAGTAATAAAGCGCAAAAAGCAGTATTTGATCCAGACAACCTTGTTACTCTGACGAGCATGACAAGGCTGGCTTTGTTTTAATCCGACCTTGGGTGCTGGGGCGAAGCTGAAAAGCTACAGGTGGAAGCACTGGGAGTACAGGGTTTACTTCTAGGAGCCGAGAATCCTAGAATACTGATCACTATGATGAGACTAGCTCGAACTTGGAGGGAGTCAGGGAAAGCTCCAGATTGCCAGCGCTTTCATCAAGCAATGCTATGATCTGCACAAGGAAGTATTGGCCCCAACCACCCGCTTGCTATGGACTGTGCTCGTTTTTCTCTCGATAACTGGACGAAAGAGATTAATCCATCAACGAATGAGTCGCCACATGATCAATATACGCCATATTCTCGGCTGCGCCGCAACTCGATGAGAGAATATGAATCCCAAGTAAATCAGACGTCGCCCTATTAAACCACGCTGGCAACTCGTAATGCACTATCAAGACGCAGGAAAAGTATATGATGAAAAACAACCTTATTCGTGCCAGCGAAGATAGGAAAGAAATAGGAGGGATACAGATGCCCGGTTTCGACCCTTTATAGCACAGGGGATGCTGATACCGAAAACCGCATGTAGGCTGTACCAATGAATCGACTTATTGTAACATTGAGTATTGTCAAGTACTATCATTGGTTTGATATAAATACAATGCTGTCCAGGACAATTTTCCAGCAGTAAAGTTGTTTTCAGCTGAATTAGAGTTACTATGTTGATAAATTGATTGAAAGAAATGACTTTAGCACATAGACACTAATGACACGATTTCCAAAGTTGGAAATAAATCCTCAATAGGCAATAACACTGCATCGAACAGACATCGGGTTTCATGGCCAGCCCTAGAACATATGAAAGGCACTAAGACCTGATGAAGCAATTCTTCCATGTTTTACAGTCGATAAACACGATTTTACATCTATTGAAGGGGTGATCCTGAATCTTCGCACTAAAGTCACTAGTCAGGATGGTTGCCTTGAGCCGACCCCTCATTCATCTTCAACCCCAATTTCGGCCTCAATTTTCCCTCTGCTCAGTTATTACGATACTTGATCAAAATGTCGACGTCAAGAATAGTTCAATTAGCACAACTAATAAGCTCTCAAACCTCTCTCATCGACCAACATCTTCAGAGCAACCATCTTCCGCAACCGTCATTCGATCAAGATGGTCCCACCGAACCAGTCCAGAGTGAGACGCCTGATATCCAAAAGGCTAAGACAGATGTAATTGAAGCAACTATTGAGTTAAGGCAGTTGCTTGACGGGCCTATGAGACTTGTTCTTCCGGAGGTTTGCGTCACTGTCTCAACGTGGAAATTTTCCTTACAGCAATGCTAACTATTGGATAGTCCAATTTCACACCTCTTGTAGCTGTACATCGCTTCAAGATTGCATCACACGTCCCCATAAAGGGGTCTATCTCTTATACCGAACTAGCCACAAAGTGCAGCCTGCTCGAACATGACTTGAAACGTATAATACGCTTCACGGCCATTCACCATCGTGTCTTCATCGAGCCAACAAAGGGCTTTGTAGCGCATACCGCTGCCTCGCGGCTTATAGCCGAGAATCCTATAGCAGGTCATCTCATGGGTTTGACATTTGACGAGTGTTGGCCTGCTCATAATCATGTTATTTCCCCCCCCCCCCCCCCCCTCCCTCCCCTTCCTTCTGTCTCATTCCGTCACTGCATTCTTATATTGCTATACTAATGCAGAAATAGGCAGTTGAAGCCATCTCCCACCGGAGCGCCTCAGCAAACATCTCCGGCTACGCACTCGCCAACAATACCGGACCCCTAAACACGTTCCAATACTTATCCGAGCACAAAGAGCGCGCAACCCGCTTCGCATTCGCAATGGCCACGACATCAAAAGCCAGCCTAGATGCGCTAAGTACCCATTTTCCATGGTCTGACCTCCCAGCTTCAAGTACCGTCGTAGACGTGGGTGGCTCCAAGGGCCACGTCTCCCTGCATCTTGCACAGATGTTCCCATCCCCTAAATTCATAGTGCAGGATTTGCCGGAAGTCATTGACGGTGCTGCTGATCAACTTGTCTTATCCCTTACTCAAGATAGTCATGTTGATATAGCAATCAAGGACAGGATCGAGTTTGTGCCTCACGACATGTTCGAAGAACAACCTGTCAAGGACGCGGATGTGTATTTGCTACGCTATGTGCTCCACGATTGGGGCGATAAGTACTGTGTAGACATTGTGAGAAAGCTAGTTCCCGCCCTAAAGAAAGGGGCGAGGATTGTGGTTCAGGATCATGTTTTGCCAGAGCCCGGGACGATGGGTTTGTTACAGGAGATGCAGATGCGGTTTGTTTCTACCCTAGGTCACCTTATCATGTATGGGAACGCTAATTAACTACAGATCTATGGACGCTATAATGATGTCCCTGTTCAATTCGAGGGAGCGTGAGGCGGAGGAATGGAGGGATCTGTTCAAGCAAGCTGATGAAAGGTTTGGCAATGTGACGGTTAATAGGATTGGTAAGAATGGATCTAGTGGTGTTATCTCTGCGGAATGGCTGGGCTAGCCTGAGGAAGCTTTGCATGATCACATTCATGTGTGATATTCGATGGCTTTTTGGAATTTTGGTTTCCGTTTTCTTCTCGTCGGCATATAGATAGTCTCTGTCGTTAGAATTTTAGAGGCTTTGAACTTGAGGATGATATTTTGACTACCTCAAACATAAAAGATTCTCAGATCAGTTCTTTTGTCTATTCACACTATTGTATATACAGAACTGGATGGACGAGCTCACGCGAACTTAGCAATGCGTAGGGTTTAGGGCTAGGGCAAGGCACGTGGGATTTATGACACCCCAACGTCTTAATTTAGTCTGCTCAGAATGTAAGACTTTGCCGCATTCAAGTCATAGCAAGGGGGAAAAGAAAAGTAAAAGTCTCATGATCTCATAACTTATTAAAAGTACGAAACGCTATATACACATCCAGAACGAACTAAACATATGGACCAAACATAAAAATCAACAGGGCAAGACAAAAGCCTAAAACAGTTCAATCGTATACAAGGATCTTGAAGCTTCAAACCACATCAGGCCAACGTCTTACTCTTCCTCCTGATCTGCAGACTCGACACGTGCGGCCATCGGCCGGGAAGGAGTAGGAGCAGCCTCGCTTTCACCGTCGGCGAAGTCATCGACATCCTTGCCATTCTCGGTGCTTGCTGCATTTTGGCCTTCAGAGGCGCCATTGGTTTCGCCGTTGGTTGTCTCGTCTTCAGTTGGTGTCTTCTCTCCATTAGTCGCCTTATCAACATCGGTCTTCGTCCCATTCATCTTTTCCTCGTCCACCTTTTCTTCTGCTTTAGATGCTCCGTTCACCTTTTCATCAAGTTCTGGTGACTTCCCCTTGTTCTTCCTTGGCGTACCGAGCTTTTTAGGCTTTCTTGGGGTAGAAGCCGCAGTGGCAGTGCTTTCATATCCAGTAGAGTGCATGTCGCCAATGTCGCGTTTGGAGGAAGAAGCACCATTCTGACGCTTATGTTCTCCATTGCTTGCTCCGGCATTCCGTTGCTCGACGTCTTTGCCGCCGACACGGTTCGCAGGCTTTGGTGTTGATTGTCTCGATGGGCGAGTGCTGGTAGCTACAGGTGGTGCTCTAGCATTAGCAACCAACCTTCGATGGTAGTCGTCGCCGCGTGCTGGGTGCTCGCCGAGAATACGACGAGCAGCCTCTCGGCCAACAACGGGCAATTTCTTAACGCCGTTGACACCTTGGGGTAATAGCTGTGGGTCCAAAAGTCCAACTTGGACAAGGACACTGGCCTGATCCCAATACAAATGCTCGGTGAAGATGCGGTCTGCTTTCAGGGCAATGATAGCAATAAGTATGATTTCGACTCGTTTGTTGGTTGGTGGCACTCCTGGAAGCATCCAGGGCATCTCGACGGTGTGGTCGAAAGTGACGTAAATCTCGTCGGCAACTCTATCAGCGCCTACTGTTCGAGAAAGTAGACGCAGTTGCATTGATGGGGGCTTGGTTTCTAGAAAATCGTTTTCGTAGAATCGGCGTAATGCTTTGGCTCCGACACCACCGGCCAGTGTTGGTCCGATAGTGACCGCAGGATTCTTGTGGGTGGTGTAGGTGGCCAAGGTATCGGACAGGTTGTCACCAAAGAATTTGCCTTGATGATGTTAATTCGTGGCCCAGAATGAGACGAAGGGAACGACTTACTTTCGGTGTTGATTTCCCACGGTCGTTCCAGATCACTGTCTTTTCGGAATGCCTTTCGCATCACATCTAATGTTCGCGACCAGGCCAATTCTGCCGACGCATGATCATATTCATCTAGATCGTGCTCAGCGAAGCCGGGATCTGCGAAATCGTACGTGAAAGCTGTGTATGCAATATCTTTGCGCTCGCCGATACCGACTCCTGGATCAATTCTGCGTTTGGTGATACGTTTCTTACGTCCTTGGATCCCAAGAGCCTGAGGAGTAACGACAACATCAACTGACTCGCCTGCCAGATGTACGAGGACTTTGAGACTGGGAGGGAAACGCAGACGTGTATCGGGGATGGAAGTAGGATAGTAAGCGACTAGCGCTGTCAGTCTGGCGCCCGTGGCGGGTTTCTGGAAGTGTTCGAGGCAGTAGGCGGCAGCATCACCGTATGCTAGTCTTGTGAGTATAATTACCGAGCCTGCAGCAAGAGTGAAAAGTACTTACCAACAATGGCATATGACTCTCCCACCTTCAAACCCTCTTTCACGCTTTCCAACCGCCCGGCATACTCCTTTCCTCCGTTGTTTAGAGGGACATATGTGACCTCAAACCCCTCGTTTTGCCAGTTGCGAATCGTCTCTGTGTCGAATTCGTCCTCTTCGGAGGTGATACATAGTCTGGGAGTGGACAGTTGGGAATTCAAGAACGTATTGTAGACGAGCCCGTTGCCAGGGGTATTGATGCTGAGTAAGGCCATATTGTATGTATACACAGGGTTCAGGGAAGTGGTAAGATGACTAGGATAAAGCTCTCGTTCGAGAGAATTGAGGTAAAAAAAAGGCAGGCATCCATTCTGTCTGTGTCTACTGTCTGATATATTTCGGCTGGGAGAGAGCCGTCGACGTCACCTGTGGGGCAAGAGACAACGGCTGCCACGACGTAGTGGGGCCGCATATGTCATATCATCAGTAATCAGCCAATCAGGGAGCATAAATTTGACTACCCCTGCTCTTATTTCTGCCTGGATAATTAGGCATCACATCACCAGTTGTTTCTTCCTCATCTGAATACCCAGTTCAACCTCATCTTGTTTGTTCTCCTTCTACTCAAATGGTGCATGATGTCTTCCCCACCCTCTGTAAACTTATCTACCACGCAAAATTCGCAACCACCCCTCCCGGCCAACGTCTAACAATAGCCTTCCTCCCCTCGTCCATCATCAACAGTCCGAGTCCAAATGCTGCAGGCAGGAAGTAGTGCTCAACCGGCACACCAGTGGTATCGAGCACGCTTTGCAAGCGGGGAACGTACAGCCAAAATGCAGCAATTCCTAACGCAAAGATAATTGCAGGGAACAACAGCAGATTTTGAGTCTCCCTGTTGAAGGCTGGTGGGTGAGAAAAGATCGATAGACGGCGAGTTCGAATAGCCATCAGGTTGAACCATTGCCTATGACTGTCAGCAATTTTCGTGTATAACGTGAACGATAACTCACATCACGACCAAGTTGATGAAGTATATCGATGACGCCTCGTTCAGCTTGTTGGAATAATCGTCTTCATCAATACCAGCCGGAACAGCGCCGAATCCGAACCAGAGTGATGAAAATGGTATACCGTTGCGCTGCAAGTACCAATATGCCATGGAGAAGGAGCAGACCGTTTGTATGATACCAATTACACCATATGCGTGGAGCATCAGCTTCCAGTCGACCAGTTTATCCTTGCGTGGGTTACGCGGTGGTCGTAACAAAACGTCGGCTTCTGGTTTCTCATATGCTAGCACGGTGGCGGCCGCACAATCGGTGAAACAGCAAATGACTATCATGAGGAAAGATGAGAGAACCTGTGGCAGACCGAAGACGACATTTGTGAAAACAGGCCAGAATTCAGAAAACGATCCAGCGGGCAGCAGGTAGATGATTGTCTTTTTCAGATTGTCAAAGACCACACGACCATATTGTACGGCTTCGACTATTGCAGAAAACGAATCCATTAAAACCATGTCCGATGCTTCAATGGCAATGTCTGATCCGCTGCCTAGGGCGATGCCGATATCGGCTGCTTTGAGAGACGGAGCATCGTTGACTCCATCACCAGTCATCCCGACGATCTCTTCACGGGACTGAAATTCGCGCACAATACGGAGTTTTTGCTCGGGTGTTGTACGTGCGAATACAATCTCTTGATAGTTGCACAGCTGGTCCCATTGTGTGTCGTTGAGGGTAAGCAGTTCAGAGCCACTGATGACAATTGCCGATAGCGAGTACTTTTTGTTGACGAATGTGTCGCTTACAGTGTTATATCGTTGCAATGCAGTAGCATCATCAACATGACCAGCCGAAATGATTCCACATTGACGTGCAATAGCGAGTGCTGTGAGTCCAAAGTCACCAGTCACCATCAAGATACGAATACCTGCACGTCTCAACGTCTTGACGACTGCTGGGATCTCCTCCCGAGGTGGATCGACAATGCCCACTAAGCCGACAAGAACTAAATCAGATCTGGCCTGCCTCATAATTTCCGACTCGTATTCATGACTGCCAGGAGATATCATAACATCTTGAGCGACAATAACTTTGCGAGCGAGTAAAATTACTCTTTTACCTTCGTTCGACCATTCATCTTTGATGTCTTTAATCTGCCGCAGGGTCTTTGCATCAAGAGGTCGCAAATTACCTTTGACCGTTACAACATGTGCACACCGCTCAATCAGGATATCAGGGGCTCCTTTAATCGTCAACAAAGTATCTTCTGGTCTGAACTGCATGGATTCCGCCAACGACAACGCTGATTCGAATCCTTTGGAATCTGCGGTCGTGAATGTACGAATCATGAACTTGTTCCGACTGTGGAATGCAAGCTCCCAAGACTTCTTCCAAGAACGGCGCATCTCAGAAACGGGGCCTAGAAGTTCCGAGAATCGAAGAATAGCTTGATCTGTTGCATCCCCGAAGACTGGTCGTTCGTTGAGTGACATGTTCTCCGCTGCGGCATCAAATTCGGCTGCGTTACATAACCCAGATAAAGCACGAAGTTGGTGTACTCCAGTCGACTTGCCCTTGAGTACGATATCGTCTCGAGCGATCATAGGGTTGTTGAAAACTGATGTTGAAATCGCACAATCGGTGACGAACATTTTGTTCTAACATCAAGTAGTCAACACCACGGAACGGTTGCTGGGTAAGAGGATACTCACTCGAGTAAGTGTCCCAGTCTTGTCGCTACAAATGACACTCACGCTTCCCAGGGTCTCCACAGTCTTGAGCGACTTGCACAATATCTGATTTTTCCTCATTATATTGGCCGTAATCGTCAGACTCGCCGTAATGCTAATAGGCAGACCTTCTGGAATGAACGCAATGGCCACACTGACACAATCCACGATTAGGGTTGGTACATTGATCCATCCGGGGTGATCTTTTCGCAACCATGTCACCCAAACGACGATTACAACGATGATCATGGTCAACATAATGGCAAGGATCAACGCAACGAACCGTAGCACTTCTTTCTCAAGCAAGGTCAAGCCCGGTTTAGGCTCACTTGCTAGCTTTGCAATACGACCAAAGACGGTATTATCACCCGTTGAGACGACGATTGCAAGCGCATTACCGGATACGCAATGCGTACCTTGAAGACCGACGTTTTGTGTTTCGAGATAATTTTCTTCCGTGGCATCGATTGCTCCACTGACCGGAACAGATTCACCTATTTTCGTCAGCCTTGCCCCTCAAAACGCAATACTCAGGAAAAGTACCGGTAAGTATAGACCGGTCAAAGCATGCATCGCTCGAAACATGCACAAACCTCATATCAGCAGGCAGCTTATTCCCAGCTTTGATATGAATGACATCTCCAGGGACAATCTCTGCCGCTGGAATGACCATCTGAGTCCCAGAGTTGCGTACGACGGTACAGCTTTCCGGTAACATGGCGGTGATCGACGCCATAACCCTAGACGAAGACCAATCCTGCCATGCATTGAAGCCTGCTTGGATAAAGAACACAGCCAACAGAACAATCGCAAGCGCTAAGTTTGCCACTGCAGGCGGGTCACCGAGTGGCTTCCACGAGACAAAAACCAGAACACAACCGATCAGTAGAATGATGCCGAATCCTTTGAAAAAGTACCCGAATATCTGCATGAACCAGCGATGTGGTGTCGGTGAAAGAACATTCTTCCCGTATTCACGCAGGCGTTGCTCAATCTGATTTGACGAGAGGCCACGCGCGACATCGACCTCTAGCCTTTTTTCGAGTGAGGTGGTTGACATGGTGTGCCATTCAATATTTGAGAGTTCTGAAAATTGGCTGTTAGTACAAGATTGCATTAGGGTACGTAGACAGGCAAGTATACCAACGGCGACCCCATCATTCTTGACCTTGGCTTCCTCACGCTGTCTTACTTCATCGATATCGAACGACCTTTTCCTAAAATCAGCACAGTCCTACCTACCGGCTTATGAGGAATGACTTACACACTCCGATAATGAATTGGCAACGTAACGGCCGGGTCAACGGTGGCCCGTCGATGAGCTCTTGTCGACGCCACAGACGAAGCTGCCGACAGAGTGCGATTGAGCTGTTGGGGGGCTCGGGATGGCAAAGTACCAGTCTCTTCATCTGAGGCCTGCCATTTGAGTCGTTGATTACCGGCGCCCTTGTCTACGGCGCCTTCATCCTTGCCGTCCGCCATTGCGACTAGCAGGCTTCTAGTACAATTGTAGCAACTCGTTGAACCACACAATCAGGACAGAAACAAACAAGTGAAGTAGAAGCAGAAGTTGTTCGAATTCTGATAAAGAACCTTGGTTTTTCAGGCGATAGCTACATGACTTTATACACAAGCCAAGCCACTCTTGCTTGCCTAGGGAGATGGATAAATAACTCAGTAAGCAATATGAAAATATCACTCATATCCTATAGCGAAAACTTGAAATTACTACCCACTCGAGAGACATAGAAAGTACAAAAAGAAGACTACCATGACACCATCAAAAAGAGTAGACTAGTATGTAGGAATGCCATCGACTATCCGCACATGGCAAGTGACATCCCGATCCTTAAGCCTTGGCTAGAAGGGGTGGCAGTGCCTCACCGACCTGGTACCAACATTTAGCATTCGACGAAATATGTATGCGCGAATTATCGGTACCGTTGATCCATACCAAACGATCACACTCAATCAGTCTCCGCTCTATTTAGTGTAGTTCTTTCTCAGGCCCCGTGAGTACCTAGGTATAGGTGGTAACTAGCTGTCGACGCAGTTGGCTTGAGAGGACATCAAAAATCCCGCAATTCTCTTCACTGCCCCCGGAATCTGCCAGGAGCGGCAGAAAGAGTGAATTGGAAGAAAAATTGCTGTTTTAGGAAGCATCTCGACCGAACGGATCGTTCATCTACTCTCGAAACTTGAAATTTATGTGGAGGGAAATATTAATTTCTGGGGCCCTTGGACTGGGGATACGAATTTTGTATGTATTCTGCGCCTGGACATATCTCCTCATGCCGGGTTTCTTGATGTGTTCTGCCATACCTAGGTATGGGCAGAACGTCGATTAGGGCTTGGTGGCCACGACGCACACAGCCTATTTTCTTTCCATTTTGTTTCGGTTTCCATCGTAAAACCCTACTTTTATATGAAGAAGATACGGGAAAAATTGGATGAAACCTTGACTTAACAACGGATCATCATTTTGTTCAGTACACTAACCGAAGCGCATCAAGCGTAAACAGAGTAATGCAGTTGCCCTACTCGAATCAGAACCCACGATAAAATGCATCAGAGCGGATACGAAAGACGCCCTGCACCCTTCCCATAGTTTAAACACAAAAACCAAAATTCGAGTGCCGAGTCGAAAGCATTACGAAATACTAGGCAGCCCATGAACAGCCTCAATCTTAATATCTGCCGAATTCCTATCGTCGTTTCCGCGCGGGCGTTTCCATGGATAGGAATCTTCGGGTCGATAATGGTCTCTATTATTGTGGCTGCTATTATGGTTGTTGACGCCGCTGCTGCTGTCGGGATGAGCGTGTTTGCGCATACCCAGCCCCGCAACGGCGATGCGATTTAACTGTCCCAAATCTTCATTGGTAGTATTTGATGGCGCGGCGGATGGTTGATGGGGATGTTGGTGCGGTGCCAAGGGCGGGATCTGTGTCGGCGCCGCTGCTAAAGTATGCTGCTGCTGCCTGTGTTGCTGTTGCGGCGGCGGCGGCTGTTGTTGTTGTTGTGATGATTGCGGCGGTGCTATAGACACCGACGACGGGGGAGAAGACTCTGGTGGTGGATGCGAATCCGCCAACGGCGGCTCAGGCCGTGGTTGCGTCAAATCTATATTGTCCGGGAGCGCGGGAACCTCATTTTGCGAGTCTATCAGACGCGACTGCAAACTGATGATATATTCTCGGAGCTGGTAGTTTTCGGCTTGCAAGGCCTTGTAGCTTTCGCTAAGGACTTTGTAGTCTTTCACTTGGGACTCGAGTTGGCGGATGTAGCCTTCTTTTCGTTGGCGGAATGCTCTCTACATTCATCATTAGTCCGAGTCCATATGCGGAGGAAGGAGGGGGAGGGAAGAAGACATACTTGGGCAGCGCGATTCTGTTCAGCGCGTTTTGAAGTTGATAATTCGCGCTTGCCGTATGTTTTGCGCGAGGCGTCATTTCCTGCGGCTGCTTCTTGTACGCCGGACATGACTTGAGGCAGCACAAGCGACGGACCCTGCGTATTTGGGGCAAGCATTGCGCCTCCGGCAATGGCGGGATCTATGTTATGGCCTTGTTGCGAGGTTGGTTGTCGCGTCTCTTGGCCTTGTGATTGGAGATGTTGTTGTGCAGCTAGAAGCTGATCATGGAGCACTGCGATAGTTAGGTATGATGACAAATGTAGTTGCGTGCGCATAAATGTTGCCTGTTAGGGTAATAGATGGCATCTAGCGTCGCATAAGAGTATAGACTTACCCTGATCAGCATGATCCTGACGTACAAGTTAGCACCGGCACTAATGATTCGCGACAAGCACGCGCGCGAAATGCAAACATTGCCCCATGCAAGAGCTACCTCGTATGAATCAATGTTGACATTGATGTAGACCAAGCGGCGATCATGATGACAAAGAGAGGGTCCCTGCTTACCTGAGCAGAGGAGCTCTGCTGCATACTGGGATGCGGCGCTAGTGCGGGCTGCATCAAGTACAACCTCGCGACAAATTTGGTAGGGATCGGTTGAGAAGGAAGTAATTCGCTGTCGCGTGGTGGAAATATCTTCCAAGGCGAAAGTACAGCGCTGAGCTTGTCGTAAAGCAAGTGTCGCGAGCGCAAAAGCAGCAGAATTTGTTGTGTTCTGACCTCGAGTCCAAAGTAGAGCGGGAACGGCGATTGGTCGGAAATAGCTGGTGTAGTAGTAGAAGTACTCTCCGTATGGCGCATACAATGCCTTGATCGCGTCGAGGGATTCACAAAAATACTACACGCACGAGGCAGATAGACCAGTTTGAACAGTGCAGTCAGCCAGTCAATCAGTCAATCAGTCGTTGTTGACGTTTGACATGCAAAGCATCTAGAAACAAGTTAGGCTGGATTAAGTAAGTAAAGAGGGAGTTTCGAAGAGAGGAAAAAGAGATCTCGTAAGCAAGAGGAAAATGGTCGGAGTGGCTGGGGACATGCCGCCCATTAATAATCCGCTGGCCACCGCCGCGTGCGGTTAGTCTCGTATTGTCGGTACATCAGTTGCCGTATTACTTACTACGTCTAGTGCGTACTGCGTACTGCTTACTGCTTACCGGCTTACCTGCTTATATGCTCACTCAAGATAGCTACCTTTCCAACAATGGACACCATGAGCGAAATGACCTTGACGAGCACCATACCTCACATGCAGAAATGAAGTACGAGAGTTCCATATGGGTCGAAAATAAGTAGAGCTCTGTCCGGAGTACTACTCGTAATTGACCAATACGTGAATACGGCTAGTCCGTATCTCGCCGGATGAGTAATCGCCTCTTTTCAGAATGTCCGATCCTCCGAAAGTCTCTTGGCGTGCGCGATACGGGGTACGAAGTAGTTACTGCGATCTATGTACATACGTATAAAAACGAGATGCCGGCCGATCCGGTCGTGAGAGCACGTTTCTTGTGGTCAGGCAATGAACTCAAGATCTCGAGACACAATACACTTATCGAAAGAATAGACACACAGTCGTTTTGTATGTTTCCTTCTCTGCGATGGCGAGCGAGATCTTTGTCGAAGATTGGATCCTGAAGAGCAAAGAGGGGAATTATGTCGTGTATAACTAAATGCACAACTCGATTACGTAACGCTGTCATCGGATGCGGGTCTCCACCCCGGTCGTCTGGATCCGGTATTCAGCTCTACTAAGGAAGTTACTAACTGCTCCATTAGTCCTCCTTTTGTCCCAGTTCCATGCATCCCCATGTACCTTGGAGAAGTTGACTGCATGATCCATTCTCCCTGCTATCAGGACATGCCTCGCAACATTTACTACAACAGGAAACACCAACCACAAATTCCTTCACCTTCCTGAGGACTATGTCAATCGCTAGTGTTGGTTGAGTCATCAATAATCACTCCTCCAAACCGTCCGTCCCCTAGCTTACAGGATGGCGTGATTACTTAATGCATATTAATCATGATTTGTTTTTACGCAGTTGCGCTTAAACCCGTAAGTCCGGATACGCGCCTGAAACCATTACAGCTTACACGATACGTCGATACGAGAAGTGTACCCGAATGTGGTAACTAATTCATCCAAACTGTACTATGTACTCCGGAGTTCCGATGTTGCCTCTGGACGGTGTGTTGTGAGGCTGAAATCAGGTACGTTCGTAGTGGTGTCTGGAGAGACTTGTGTGTAGCTAGATGGGATTGTGTGTGTGTAGGTGCTTCGCCATTAGATTAGGATGATTACGTGTTGTGGTGCCACTAAGACAGATGCCATGTGCCTAAACGCTGGTGACGTTCCCCAGGTCATGTTCCTTGGACGACGTTAGTAACCACCACAGAACAAGAAAAAAAAAAGGAGGATGGAAATACCTTCAAATACTCACTCCCCTTCTCGTGATACTCCGCTCGCGAAATCGACCAAGTCGTCAACTCCGACCCAGTCGCTGCCCACTGCGCAGCTCCCTTCCACGCATCCAGCACCGGATCCGCGGCCCGCCGAACAGACAACTGCGCGTTCGTAGGCAAAACACCCACCAACTCGCTGCGTAAACGTTCATCAAAGTTCTTGAACAGCGTGTTTCCACCCGTCAAAAACACATCCTTCAGTAGTCTCGTGCGATCTTCTGCGGCGGTGAAACGCTGGTTCAGGATGTCGGCTGCAATTTCGACGAGGCCCGCTTGGTCGACGCCCGCTATCGAGGGCTGAAAGACTACCTCGGGCACTCGGATCCTTTCGACGTTCAAGTGAATCTGGTGCGCTTCGCGTTGGCTTTCCGGGTCGAATGGCCATGGCCCCCGGAGGAAAACGTGGACGAGGCTCTTGGTCCAGTCTGACTGTGCGTCTAGAGTGTGTTCATGCGTAAAATCAGGATCGAACTGAAGGAGTTGATCTTCAAGGCTCTTGAGTGTCACGCCCAGGTCTTCTTCCTCGTCGTCATCGCTCTGTTCGCCCGTCGCGACTTGTCGATACACACCCCAGTCGGCATCGTCGGCACCAAAGTCATCATCGTCACCGCCTCGTCGTCGCTTCTTAGGTCCCTCCGCGGCGAGATTTGCAAGTGTCTTCATACGCATTTGACTAGCGAGAGATTTTCGATTGCCAAGATCTGCTTTGAGTCGTTCTCGCTCCTTGATCTTTTGAAGTAAAGAGTCGCGAGCTGCGCGTCTTTCGCCGATCCACGCTTCAAAGTCGTTCTCCCGTCGCTCATCGTCTAGTCTTTGCTCTTCCTCGACGCGAGCCTTTTCAGCCTCTTTCTCGGCTTTGGCCCGTTGGCGCGCTTCCATGTTCGACTTCATCAGCCGCTGATGGCGTTTTTCCTTGAGGCCAGCCTCGTCTAGTTCCTCGTCGGGGATTTCAAGCATCGGGAAAGTCGCTTCCTCGGGATTCTCTTCGGCTTCATCAACGCCAAGATCCTTGTTTCGAGAACGTTTGATAGACCGCTCAAGATCTCGGATGGTGCGCTCCAGGTGGGTTTCATCTTTCATATCCTCTGCTTCCAACAGCCGCCGAATCTCCTTTTTGGTCTGTGAGGCTAGTTTCTGTTGTAAATCCTTGTAATATTCCAGCTCTTGTTCCTTTTTCATCAGTTTCTCCAGGCGCATCTTGGCCGCCTGCTCTTGTAGACGTCGTCCGCTTTCTTTCTTCCGTTCCGCGATCTTGTCTAGCTCTTCTTGAGTCTTTTCGACTACCACATGCTCCGTGAACGGGTACTGGACGACATAGTCCCGATCTTCAAGACCAGTCCAATCCAGGAAATGGCTCAATTCTTCATTGTAATTCGTAGACACGTAGCAGAGTTTGTGCACCAGATCTTCCATCTGATGCTCAATCATGCGTGCCGGGAATGTCGGGTATTTTAATCGCATGAGCTTCAATAAGTATTCCGACGCTTGCGATCCGCCCCAGTTCAGTCGTGTCGCGTTTGATAGCAGCGCTTTCGAATTGAGTACGGGAACGACATGTGTCGACGTGTGCGACGATGACACAACCAAGCCGTCTTTCCCACCATTGTATCGATACGAAAAGAGCGAATCGATTCCGTACGCAACCGAGGGGACACCGTAGCACTCGAACAGAATTTCATTCATCACTAAACCGTTAGCCTCGTCGCTTACCAGCCTCGTTTGCTTTCAACTTACTGCGTCGCGGGTACGTCAAATTGGCTATGGGCTCCGTCATGACGATCGGTCTATTGACGCAGCCCTCTGTTCCATCCACGCCAAGTTTCAGAAAGACGTAGTCAAGGACACCCTCCATGACATCCCAGTTTCCGACCACGCTGGTACCAGGGTCAAAGGCATATCGCAGCTGTCCTCGTGTGGTAGCATCGACGTACGCATCGTAGCCGATGAATTGGCAGGCTTTGTTGAGTTTACGGTCTCGATAGCGGCTCATAACGGGCGGTAGAACGAATCGGGGGGATTTATCGAACGACCATCCTGCTTTAACGGTGTGGGAGCCTAACAATATCGATCTTTAGCTTCTCACTTCCTGTTTTACCGTTTAGTATACTTTGAGGAAATCCTTTACCGTTATCAATGACAATCGCGCTCGAGCTCGGAGACGCTCTGCTCTGTTCATAGCCATCTGGTTGAGGGGGGTGGTAACCCTTGAATGGGTATTCCTGGACATTGTAGATTTTTGGCGGCGGTTTCGGTGAGTCTCTGTGACTTGAACCGCTTGCGCGCGTTGAGGTGACGATTCGCTCTGAGATGATTGTCATGTTGTCTCAGGCTCTCGCTAGAGAGCGTGTCGAAGAGGAAGATTCAAGAGGCGGTGCGGCGTGAACTAAGCTTGTGCCCTCATCTTTCAATTGATGCATATAGTTCGCTATCGGGAGAATAAAGAAATCTTGGTGAAGTCCGATAGAAATAAAGCGATACTCTTTCTGGTATCTCTAAGGGTGGTCTTAGGAAGAGGCAAATGTTGTAAAGATGTGGAATTCTTTGAGGGTTCCGGAGCTGGTCCAAAAGCTAAGATTCATTCCGACATCGCCAAGACCATGATTTCATTGGATCGTCCCAAAGTATGTAGGTATAATCTACAACTACGACGGATTATATGTGTAACAGGCAATTGTGTGGGCTATATAGATCGCGCTGTCTTTTGTCACGGGGATATCTCATGCATCATAAATCATAATTCAAACATTCCTTCACGCTTTTCGAGGGCATCTCAAGCAGGATCTTTGATATTCTCCGTTGCTACACATTCCAATGATCAGCATATTTTCAGATTACAGCATGTTCTCTGTGTGGATCATGTCATGGAAAACTCACCTTCAAGGTGAAACAAGACATTCGACTGGTAGTTTTTGAACATCTGCGCCACCAGTTCGACGTTCATGTTCTGGATATTGACTTCCTGAGTGGCAGTTAGCATCAATTCTGGTTCAATAGGTCGAGCCCACTGGACGAACCTGAAGGCTCTTGTTCAGAACCATGACTGCTTCATTCAGTTTTTCCTGTTCGATCATGTAAGTGTCTGCTGATGATCAGGATTGTAAATGTTTACATACGACGTTGTTGATGATTCGGGAGAGCAATAAACTCTGCTGATGTTCGTGTGGGCTCTCCTATCGATAGTCTCAGTATTAATCATGTAAGTCGACGCAAATAGGTCAATCTACGTACCATGTTGCGCACGCAGTCTGCAGTTTGATAGTTGATTGCTATGTTGATGCCGCCAAGAATACGCGATAAAGAAAGCTCTCCGCCGATGCTGACACGTGATTCGTCCGACACTGACTACCGACCTTCATCACCAAACTCGTCTCTCAAAGAGCTTTATTATCCTCCAAAAGCCTCCACTACTTGTCCTAAATCATCACACATCACAAGTAAGATCGCCAACATGCCTCCTGCCAACGCCACCACCGAAGAGCACCAAGAACTCCTCGACACTCTCGACATTGCAACCCTTCCACGACCCTTCCGCAACTCGCACTGGAAACCCTCACAACGCCGCAACAAAAACGTCAAACAACTGCTCTCCGAATCCTCTCGCAGAGAAGCTTCCTCAATGGCAACACAAGTCAACTCCGGTGCCACTACGCCCTTCGCAGTTGGCACAACGGACGGAACCCAAACCCCCGTCGTCGCGACAGGAGCATCTGCGCGCGCCCCCAACATCGCACAGGCAGCTCAGAGTCTATCTACACTGGTCCTAGAGAAGAATCTTAAAGCCGCCAATACGTCTTCGTATACTGGCGGTCCGGCAGTTACATATACGAATATTGAGTCTGCGCCGTCGTTGAGTCCGGCTCATCAGCATCGGTACTGCGATCTCACCGGCTTGCCGGCGCCGTATACAGATCCCAAGACGAGGTTACGATACCACAACAGAGAGGTGTTTGGAGTTGTACGGACGTTGGGACAGGGCGTTGCAGAGAATTTCCTAGAGGCTAGAGGTGCCCATGTCGTCCTGAAGTAAACCAGAACTTCGGCAATATTACGCTTCCTCAAAAGTAGGAAATCTCTTTTCATTTCTTCGAACGTAAGTCAAACTTTAAGCTTTCCAACCGTAATGTACTAAAACTAACACTACGCAGTAGACAGACATGTCAGGCCAACAAAGTCAAGCCCTTTCCACCCACCTGCCCCTCTCGGGACAGGCTCAAAGAAAACGCTCCGGCTTAATCGTGACCGTTCCAGTTAGACGCTTAATCTTCGCCTGGTCCAGGAGAACCAATACAACCGATACCGACACTCCATGGGAAGGATCATCAGTTACAGGGTCAATTGACGCTGTTGGTTGTGGCGGCTTGGGCTGTTTCAATCGTGCAGGAGTATTGGTGTTGCCGGAATAATTAGTAATGGCATATTAGTGATCAATTATTCCAAAAATCCATCATTAAAATCCTGGAAAAGATCACTGTATGTCATATAATGCTTGCTTGTGTATCCGTTACGCGATGTCTCGTGGTGCGGTCGTTCGATTGCTCAAATTGAGATTGTTAGCAGAAAATAGGAAAACAAAAAGTTGTGCACGCGGGAAATCGCTGCTTTTACGCTTGGGGTGCCAAGACTAAATGTCCGTGGAAACACGATGGCCGCGTGCGCATAGCATGTACGCAGGTTCATTGCAGCCAGTTTTCCGACATTTTTTCCACGATTGCAATTACCCATTGTATTCCTCAAAGATTTTTTGGTATGTAGAAAAAGTGCTGGAGACATGTTCAACAAGACGGGCAGGTTTTTGTTGTGAATCATTTGGCTTCAGCATCCGAACGTCTTGTCAACAACATTAGTATACATGGGCAATTGATGTTGAGATCATGCCGGTCAGAAGATTGTCTCATTCCCTACAAAAATTATTTCTCGACCATGCCTACGTACATGGATCGGATCACTGGGTTTGCCAAATTAGTCCAACTCCACCATCTCCTCAATCGTCCTTTCAATGTACTCCCTCTGCTCCTTCAAAAATGCCTTCATAGCCTTCGTGTCAAACTCCAACAACGCCCTCTTTCGCTCCCTCACCTTTCTAAGCCGATCCCTTATCCTCTCCTCCAAGATTTCCAGTCTATACTCACTATATTGCATATAGAGCTCTGGAAGATGACTGATAGGCCTCATACCGACTAGAATAGTCTCGTCCTTGATGAAAGCCGACTTGGGACGGAAAGATGCTATCATGGCGATACGCTCGGCGCCGCCGCGCGCTTTGAGGGCTTGGTGTTCGATGTAGCGACCCTGCATTATGACGGCACAGCCCTATACCAGTTGATATCACGATTACTACGGCTGATCATTTTCACTATGGGGAGGTGTATATTTGTACCTGCGTTGGTCCGCGAACTTTCATCACTTGATCGTCGCCCAGTCGCACGGCTGTTTCACCGCCTACCATGCCAGTGCAATCCGATAACATGGTAACGCAGACGAAGGGGACGCTGTCGTAGTGCCATGCAAACGCAGATTCATCTTCTTCCACCCCATTCTTCGCTAGAGAGTTGCCGTCGTCGATGGAGACGTTGGTATGGCCCGTCTCGTATTCAAAGATGGGAACAAGCTCTATGCCCGCGAGTCTTGAAACAATCTCGAGAACTTTGGGGCTATTCCAGACTGAATGTATGAAGGGCGCGTTCCTGACAAGAATGACGTTCAGCATCATAGTAGACATGCATACATCGGATAGAGAAGGGGAAGGCTTACTTCGCACCATACCCCCTCAGCATATTTGATGCGAAATCCGACGAAACATGATGATTATCCAAGATTTCAGGCGTGAAGAGCTCAGCTCTTATCTGCTCAATAGCCTCCTGTGTGAACAAGGGGAAAGGGGTGGTGAAGGCAACGGGTGATATGCCAGCTCCTTCACGACCAATCTCTTTCATACTATAGATCTTTTCGGGATCATTAAAGTCAAGATGCATGTCGGGATCGAAGCGCTGAGCTTTGCGGACATTGTT
Source organism: Talaromyces sp. PB3603 (assembly GCA_023625915.1). Classification (NCBI taxonomy): domain Eukaryota; kingdom Fungi; phylum Ascomycota; class Eurotiomycetes; order Eurotiales; family Trichocomaceae; genus Talaromyces; species Talaromyces sp. PB3603. Next base: position 534,473 of record JAMAFY010000015.1, on the reverse strand, counting down.
GGTGGCGATTAGGGATTGGGGTAGTTCTTTGGTAGCTTTTGTTCTCTGCTTTTGAGTTGGGCCGATTACAACGGGCGGGACAGCGATGGCCATGACTGATTAGCAGAGAGAGATTGGAATTAAAGGGTGTTTGTTGTACGAATGATGAGGGATCCAGATGTCCTTCCATTCCCGCAGACCTGGAATTACTAGGCTATTAAGCTTTCTGGGTAAAGGTTGCGCCCGCCTTACTCGAAGTGCATATCTACCAAGCATCAGGGTGATAGTGATAAGAGGAAACCACTCTCCGAAGATAGTAGGCAAGTTAAGGGTAAAGAATCCACCTGGCGAATAGCCTGCCATATCGGAGCCTGCTTGCCTTGACATCTTTATCAGTGTGGGTACAGTATTATTGACGGGTTGGAAAGGTATACGGAGCATACTTTGCTCGAGAAGGCTCGGTTGAGGTAATGCATCAATGCTATCGGGGCAAGGATAGACGGCCACTGCGACAATGTAATAAAGTAATGCTGGTATTTGCTACCTGCACAATTTTACAGGTAGTCAAAGTACTTTGTTGTAGACTTAGTAGATTGCCGAGAGTTCGATATAGACATCACGCTCTTACATGCGTCTCCAAAATAGGAAATCACGATTATTGCCTAATCAGGCCAACCCATCCATTTTAGGGTAAGGTAAGGGCTGGCACTGCGACATCAGCGTCCACCAACATGCTCATCATCGACCTATCTGTTATAATCGTTACTCTTACATCAGATCCCAAATTAAGTAGTTCAAGGTGAACCGTTTGAAAAGGTGAGAAAGTGAGAAGCAACAATTGCAGGATAAGACATGATGTACATCACATTGTGGCGTTGTAGATAATGCATATTTATTCGGGCAAACGGACTTGACCTTCCACTTTCTAATCTGTTGATGAAACGTTCGTCATTTCTTGAACGTCTCGGTTGCGCATTTCATCGGAAAGTGGTCCGTATTCGACTTCCTGTTAGGGAATATGTTTACCGCGGACAATCAGTGGCAGTCATATTGGATGCCGGCAACGAGCAGTTCTTAAGAGAGAGACGTGCTGACATTATTACCTAATCACACACAACATAGTCAAGATGTGTAAAATGATTCAAAGGATATCTAGGTACCACTAATGCGATTGGCAGGGCCGGTTTGGTAGGAGCGAGCATTATGCATCTTTGAATCAAGCACATTCTTAAGGGGAAGTATTCAATCTATCGGTGACCAAGGAAATTAATAGAAATAAAGTAAGTTGGCTTTACAATTTCATTTCGAAGGGAAAAAGGTGATCAACTGATCATCAATCCATCAAGCATATTACTCTCTCTTAGCACCATAGACCAACTCAAATGCCGGTCTTCCCTTCGATCTCGGACAGACCACACCTTCATCGTAGCCTGACTGGCCTTCTCAAACATGCGTATCCCCGTGCGGGCCGCTTCTACAGCGAAGAGATCTTTCACCCGTTTCCGTGTTGATGCACCGAGTGCTTCGCATCCTGCCATGAAAAGTGGCCAGCAGATATCTGATGATGGATCGTTAGACTTTTGTCGCAATTCTGTGCATCGTGCTAGGGAGTCGATGGTTTTATCGACGCTGTGTTGAATCATCAGAGGATCGACTTTGCGGACACAGCGGTAGAAATAGATTAGGACTGCGGAGTGCATTGCTTCGATATAATGGTGAAGTGGTGATTCCGTATCTGATGGCGCTGGAAAAGCAGATGGCATCTCATGTAAGTAGGTCGTAGTTCTCGGTGTTGTGCCATTATCTGAAGTACGTGACAAATTCTTGTTCCAGTCCCAGATATCCGTTTCCAGTTGGTTCACTTCGCCTGGTAGGAGGTCGGTGTAAGTCGTCTCAATGATGCCGACACCATGGCTGTCGTGTATCAAAGCCGTAACGCGCGAAATAAGTTCAAACAAGGAGGGCGGGATCGAGAAAATGTGCTCAAACGATGCCTGACTGCTTCTGCCATCTTTGCAAAAATGCGTAACGGGTATTGAGCTCAGCGTGCCAAAATGAGAAAAGCTCGAGCTTTGTCTTGCGTGTGAAGATGGCGAACCAATGAGAATATTCTGACTACTGAAAACCCCCACTGTATCTTGCATAGTCTGTATGTAATAGAATATGCTGTGCAGAGTTCGCAGCGTTGTTGACATGCTGCTCAGCCCCATTCCATGTATATCAATCAAGCGGTTGATTTCCCGAAGGTAAAAATATGTATCTTCTAGCTGTGCACTGACAACCTGTACGTATTAGTTAGTGTTGTTACGTCGTTTTTGTGTTTGAAGAAATTTGAAGAAGCGTTGATGTGAGAGGAGCTTACGCAGATAGTGTACATGCTCGTCAATGCAAGTACAATATCCGAGACCTGCTCAGCCGGCATAGCCGTTGAGGGATGGGTTGAAGACAATCGGAGTCTTCTTTTTGCCCTCAGTCTGTACTCGTCTCCAAGCAACTTCCACTTTCGGTCGTACTTCTCAGTGCTGCACGTCTGGGCATGGAGATGAAAGGCACTCGCACCCAGAACAGCAAAGAAAAGACCCATCTTGGCATGAGTTGCTTCGCCAGAAATCATAACCTCGCCCAACGTTTCATGGACTTTGGGTATGTGGATAAACTCCCATGGCGATGCATTGTATTTTCGAACCGGAAGAAAACTAGTAATCAAGCTGTTTCGGTAAAGATCGAGCAGATGACCAATGGACTCCATATCAAGATCCGAGAAATCTGTCGCATATGTCATTGGCATTGAAAGGATTGAGCTACTGCGATGTTCACCAGAAGTAACCATATCGTTCAAAAGATGATCATCGGTGTCTTGTAAGAACAGATCGAGAAAGTCTTGATGGCCTGTGACCAGTAAGGTCTGATCATCTTCCCAGAGCTTGGAATTCAAGTCGAACCCTTGGTATTCATCCACATTTAAGTTCAAATTCACATCATTCAGTTCAGCATCCTGGAGAGGACCCCGTAAATTTCTGCTATCATCGTCGATGTCATTTTCCACTTCCTCGCCATCTGTTTTGTCCCCATTCTCGACTCGAAATATGCCGAAAGGGCCATGGCTGAAGGTTGTGGCTTTCCCGTTACAAGTCTGGTTATCTATGTTTTCCAGGATTGCATCCAGAGAAGTATTTGATGTTAGTGATATGAGCTGTGCAGTGTGCCTAGCCCGTTCGGCGTCTTTTAGCGGAACGTCAGCCACGAGACACGGCTAAATGATGTCTGTAGAAGAGGTTCACCCACTAGACAGCAGTGAATCTCTTCCGGAACTAAATTTGAACCCACGATCTTGCTGCCCATCTTGAACCTTGACCTTGTGGCCCGCGAGATCGCTGTGTCCTGAACTAAGCCAAATCAACTTGGACTTCCGTTCAGGAGTCGAACATGGACGGCTGAGTTTGACACAGGTAGAACAACGCGGAAGAAGTCGATCGCACTTTGCCTACCATATAATTCAGTTCATTTCAACTTTTCGGAGTACTAGAGCACAGGCTCTAGACTAACCTTTCGCGAGCGGCATGTTAAACACGAGAGTCGCCGATACATTTCACCGCTGAACGCTCATAGTGGTGACATCTCACCAATGAATGGGGGTTGCCCTTACAATTTGAGGCCAGCAACCCCGCACCATGGCCTCTCTCATGGAGACAACCTGCTATTATGGAAAGAGGAATAAGATCCCAGCTGCATCATTTTGATCATTCCATTTGATGTAGATATCACTACGCCCCACACAGGGATGTCCATCGGGATTGACCTGCCAAATCTGGAGGACCAGCCTTGCTCGATATCGCGCTTATCGGGTTGAGCCAATTGGTTGCTACCGCATTGAAGTCTTGATAGAGCTCGCAACAAGTATAATTCCTCATGATTTGATGAACAGTGCGTATCATCAGGCGCGTAGTACAACTTACTACGAACCCGGATCAGTAAAGCAGAGCCTTTACACTTACATACGAGACTACAATAGTGTTGTGCACTCCTGTGGGATAATCTAGCGTTTTTTGAATACACTTTGATCTTACATACCCGTCCAGTTTCCGTAGGATAAATGTATCGGTATTTATCTTCAATCCCTTTACGACAATGGGAAGTACCCTGTACTCGCAATATTGTCTGCTGCTCAGTCGCTCATTGATTTGATCGTGTTGCTGGACTACCATTGAATGGGTTCTTTGAGCTGTCTCTCCGGCTCGATCAGGCTGCATCGTGGACGCACAGCGATATCACCCTTGCTGCGCCCTCAAAAATAGCTCCGGTAGTCTATATCATTGTTGCCGCCATAAAGGCTTGCACAGTTAAATGTGTCTCCTAACCAAAGGGGTGGTATTGTCTCGTCATGCTACGTACTTCGTACTTGGTTGACCGATCTTTGGTTGAATAATGACAATTTCCGACGCAAGATTCTTTCAAAGGTCATCTTTTATTGACATCATTTCCACTGATTCGGTGACCCGTTGGGCCATCGACGCCAGATACAGAAAGATGTTGCAATCCAATGCTGCCGTTTCTTCACTTCCTATCCCTGCCGCACCTGGCATCGCAACAGATTCTCTCTTCATCACGTCTTCTCTGATACATCCGCTCAAGTGGCCTGTATGTTGCAGACTTAGTTCTGTAGCACATTCCGGGTACGTAATCATCATCACTACATTCCCAGTTTTGTGAGGCTGAAACCTGCTTCTCGGTCGATATATTTTCCCCATTGCGGGTCAGATCTGCTGTGGGCCTTTGTTGTTCATAGCTCATGAGTGATCGATCGCATTTTTCCCGATTTTCAAGTCTATTGTAGCGCGGGCTAGACTCAGTAAGGCTAAGCAGAACTCTGTCCGGGGTAGTTTCAAGATTAGGTTTTTACGTTGATCGTGTTTGGAGATTCGTCACTGATATCACGGGTGGAGCTGTGACGCCAGAGGGACAGACCTATACTGCCTAGGAACCATGGTGCATTCACTAGAACTCGCACAGTACGTAACTAGCATAGCAACAGCACTTCGATCCGAAGCCTTACTACACCTTAAGGATACATTGCTACAATCTCGGTCCTTCAGCCCCATATTCAAAACCCTATACCGAACGAGCCCCTGCGCTAAGCTGGGCAGCTTTGAAGACCTTGAAGCTCTCAGTATGATTTCGTTTACCTCACGTGTATTATCCAGTTTCAATCTCTACCTCATTGATATAATGCAGGAAACGGATGCTGTCGTATAGCTGCCTAAATTAGCTAATTATTGCATTACGGAGTCTTGTTTTTGGCTGTACGGTCTAGATCTCATTCTGATCTTTCACAAAATAGTCAACTCCTGAATAAAATATGGTTTCACCGCTCTTGGGAGTCATAGCAGATCTATACTCAAGAGAGGCCCTAATTTTGTTGATTCCGGGGTATGTACAGGGGCATTGTTCTAGATCTTTCACGGGTAGTCCTCCCACGAATGAATGCGCTACGATCTATACACATCGAAAAACCGGATTACCCGCACGACTATCTTAGATCTGGTTTGATCCAAGATCCAAGCGTGAAATATGTCATCTCACGTCACTGAGATGACATCTAGATCAGAATATTGCGATCGATCTGATGGTCGTATATCCTCTCGATGGAAGCGACTTTTGTCAAGAAGCCTGAAAACGCATATATAAGAGTCGTCCTGTCCCTCCGAGAAACCACATTTTCAATCCATACAACAACAATTCCTTCCAACAGAACAAAGACCATCTTCCACAAGAGCCTTTTCCAAGTCATCTACCAAAATAACCTTATAACACAATGTCTGACCAGTACAAGCCCTCTGGTAAGTCAATTGTCTAGTTTGAGACTACACAGTTAAATGGTATACATAATACTTACCAACTCCTAGAGCACGACGGCCTCCGCAAGGACGGTCAGCCCGATAAGCGCACTCAACAGACCGAATTCGCCTACGGCAAGGTCGATCCCCATGAAGCCGGTCAGCAGGGTGGCTCTACCACCGGTGGCTCCACCTCCTCTTCTACCGATAGCTCTGGTGGTTCTGGCAGTGGTGGAAGCAACAAGGGAGAGTTTGCGCATGGCAAGGTCGACCCTCACGAAGCTGGACGGGAAGGTGGAAGCAAGTAATTGATGCTTCTTTTTACGATTCGTTCCGATCATCATGAGATATTGAGATACGTGTTGTCAGGCTATATTTGAAATCATAGCGTTTTCAGCAGAAATGGGAAAGCCGGATTTTTCTACATCCTCGTACATCGATCATGAAGTAATTTAAGTAGGAGAGTGAACACAATTGAAAGGCTTTACAAAGGATTTTGAGATTATATCCACGATAGTACGCGCAATCCTCTTGATCTGCAAATACAGCACAATCTCGACTGCATTTTAGATATTGTCCTCTAACAACATTCTGGATAGTGTGCCGAACACGATGTACGTATCTTGATACCGTAGATTCGGACGTTATTTATCAAGTGGTAATAATTGGATACCATCCTTTACATTGATGATACTCTATCGACAAGTACCGAAAAGACCATTCATTGAAAGGAAAGGGGCAAAGGCGCTCCCTTAGAGATCCAACTTACACGGTATAAGTGATATGAGCTTTTGTGGATCTCATACAACATTATATATCTCAATCCTATCAACTGTCGGATCTTGCTCAAGGCTAGACTCGACAACATTGTCGTCAAGACTTTACCAGACTCACTCTTCGGGGATAACTCGGAAACTGAGAAAGAGCAAAGAGGAGAGCTATTTCTGGGGGGTGAATTGACGCTAAGTAAAGGTGGTTGACGTTTTGAGTTTCTGCAATCGAACCTGACCAATCCTACATACAAACCAGCTTGTGAAGGGAGACGATTGAGAATTAAGAGAAAAGAACATATCAGCTGTGTTCAAATCCCAAACCCATGGCATAGTGTGCCTGGGCGGATATAGCACTAATGCTTTTATCTAAGGCATTTCTGGGAATAGTACCCCTGCAGTTTCAGCTTGAAGCTCTGGATGCTAGGAACGAAATCTGTGTACCATTCTCCATAGAGGTTGTACTGAGGACTTTCCTTGCCACTTGAATGGCAGGTCTGTGGTTACGGAGTAGCCAGCATGATTCATATACGGACGCACCTGAGGTCGGATACGAGGACTGGTGCTGACTCCCCACATGCACACGACTGATCCAGGACATCCTTGCGCACTTCGACATTATGATAGGTGGCTCTCGAGGCGGATACGGCGTAAGTGGTGTCAGGCTTGTCAACCCCTCAAGCAAGGAACTATGTTCGAGATTGTTCCCACCTGTAGCTGTTGATCACAAGTTTTCACGTAACAGACGACAAATCTTCCAAGCTACACGCCCTGAATTTTCCAATGAGAGTTTGTCAAATTCAACGTGATGACCTGGGGCTAACACTCAGTCTATAGATGCGGATCCGACAAAGCATACGAGGTACTCCTTTGGGCTGGGTTATATGAATAATATAGAAAAGGGGGGTCCGAAAGTTGGGGTAATTGACAGCGGACCCAAGGTCTCATTGGAGGTGTTCTGCTCTGTTGGATAAATGAAATGCACGTTGATTCTGCGTGAGCTGACACATGAGGTGTTAGCGCCTTGAGATATCGAGGAGAGAGCAGTCCGAAACTGCGGGGAAGTCGCCCATTGGGGATGTGATGGACATTATCTATAACAAGGGAGGAAGATATATCTGTCATTATCATTAATTCTCCAAATTTGATACATGGGCTCACGTCCAGAACCTAGCGCCTCAGTACACATCTATCTTCATCCAATACACCTACACCATGGGAAAAAAAGAATGGAAAGCTACCAGTGGTCTAGACTCCTGATTTCATTTGTTTCCCCCGCAAAAGCGTCTTTTATCCGGGGAGTTAGGTTTCCCCGCGCACTCTTAAACCTAACCGTAACAACTAGCGGCATTAAAAAGACTACTGGCTTAGCCCTAAATGTGCTCATTGAAAAGACATGAATCCTAGTCATTGACTACCCTTTTTGATGGAGCTTACCCTCGCTGGTGGGAAGCTTGCAGGCAATGGAATGACAGGCAGTGAGTTAGAAACTAGAAAACACAAAATCAAAACGAACAAAAGAAAAAGGAGGAGTCTTAATATCTGATTCCATGTACTACTTCACATTGCTCTGAGTACTCCTCTCTACATGTAAAAATTCATCTCTCTTTCACTTTTTGCTGGCTATTCAAAGCTCAGGGCTTCTGTCCCCCGCATTCTGCATTATGACTACTCATTAAATGTCTCACATCGAACCAATGCTATATTCAGATTCAGTGAGGGGATCTTGGCTGTGCGGAGTATGGGATTATCTTCTAAACTGTGCCCATGAAGTCGAACCAACAGGTGGAGAGGGTAGGGATTATATAGCAATGACCAGACCGTCCGATGAATACGCACATGAAAACAAACAAACTCCTTGAGCACCAAGCTTTTTTCTCAAACAGAAACATTACCGATATATCTAGTCTCAAAAATGACCGTCCCAGAAGAAGTCGACGTCATCATCTGTGGTGGAGGCAGTACTGGCTGTGTGCCAGCAGGTCGACTCGCCAACCTGGACCACAATCTCCAGGTATTGCTCATTGAAGCAGGCGAGGACAACCTGAATAACCCATGGTAGAATGCACCCATATGACGTGAATGCAATAGCTTATGGTTGATAAAGGGTCTTTCGACCGGGAATTTACCCTCGTAATATGAAACTGGACTCTAAGACTGCTTCGTTCTACTACTCCCGACCATCGGAGTGGCTCGATGGACGTCGTGCGATTGTCCCTTGTGCACACATCCTTGGAGGTGGAAGTTCCATCAACTTCATGGTAACTTTCTTTCACGAGTTTTCTCCATGTAACCAGACCTAATAGTATATGTATAGATGTACACTCGGGCATCAGCATCCGACTACGACGATTTCCAGGCTAAGGGCTGGACCACTGAAGACCTTGTACCGCTCATGAAGAAACATGAGACATATCAGCGGGCATGTAACAACCCTGATATCCATGGCTTTGAAGGGCCTATCAAGGTATCCTTTGGAAATTACACGTATCCAATCAGTCAGGATTTCCTTCGCGCGGCTGAGTCGCAAGGTATACCTGTGACGGATGATTTGCAAGACCTGACCACTGGGTGAGTGATGGACCAAAACTTGCGAGGTATGCACAATGCTGAAACATATCATCAAGGCATGGTGCTGAGCACTGGCTTAAATGGATTAATCGAGACACTGGTAAGTGTTTCAGAAATTCTTGTACTATCCGAAGGACTGCCATTAACGTTCTCGGACAGGTCGTCGAAGTGACGCTGCGCACGCATATGTGCACAGTACTAGAGCCAAACATAGTAATCTGCACCTCAAGTGTAGCACCAAGGTTGACAAGATCATCATTGAAGATGGCCGAGCGGTAGGAGTGGTAACAGTGCCCACCAAGTGGGTTGGAGAGGGCGAGCCTCCACGCAAAATCTACCGTGCCCGCAAACAAATCATCATATCTGGGGGTACCCTCAGCTCCCCACTGATTCTGCAGCGGTCTGGAATTGGTCATCCCGACAAGCTTCGCCGCGCAGGAATCAAACCACTGGTTGATCTGCCAGGCGTCGGTCTCAATTTCCAAGACCATTATCTAACCTTTTCTGTCTATCGCGCAAAGCCTGACACCGAGTCGTTTGATGACTTTGTTCGTGGTGACCCTCAAACCCAGAAGAAGGTTTTTGACGAATGGAATATCAAGGGGACTGGTCCCTTGGCTACAAATGGTATTGATGCTGGGGTAAAGATCCGCCCGACTGAGAAAGAGCTAGCACAGATGCGCGGCTGGCCTACCCCTGATTTTCAACGGGGATGGGACAGTTACTTCAAGCATAAGCCTGACAAGCCAGTCATGCATTACTCTGTGATTTCTGGGTAAGATTGCAAATTTGGACGACGTAGCAATTTCTGAACTGAATATTTGCAGATGGTTCGGCGATCACATGCTAATGCCACCGGGCAAGTTCTTTACCATGTTCCATTTCTTAGTCAGTAACCACATTGTCTAACAGGGTTGAGCTTCTCCAACCAAAGAATACTGACCGGCACTCTAGGAATACCCATTTTCTCGCGGCTGGACCCACGTCAAGTCTGCAAATCCATACGACACGCCGGATTTTGATGCCGGATTCATGAACGACAAACGGGATATGGCGCCAATGGTCTGGGGCTATATCAAGTCTCGTGAAACTGCACGTCGAATGGGCGCATACGCCGGCGAGGTGACGGGAATGCATCCTCATTTTGCGCATGATTCGCCGGCTCGGGCCTACGATATGGATCTCGAGACAACCAAGGTGTATGCAGGCCCCGACCACCTCAGTGCCGGTATTCAGCATGGTAAGTATAATCACCGCTTCCACCGGTCGAGTTGAGACGGAATATTGACTATGTGTATAGGGTCATGGTCAAGCCCTCTTGAACCAAGCAAGTCACCAGCAGAAAACTATCTGAATTCTAACAAACAAGGCATCCATCCGGAGATCCAATATGGTGAAGAAGATATCAAGCACATCGAAAAATGGGGTACGTAGTAGCGCATTTTCGGTCAAACTGACATTTACTAATGATCACGTCACGCAGTTCAACGACACGTAGAGACAACCTGGCATTCCCTGGGCACTTGCAGTATGGCACCCAGGGAAGGAAACTCAATTGTGAAGCATGGCGTCGTTGACGAACGACTAAATGTGCATGGCGTTAAAGGATTGAAGGTAGCCGATCTGTCTATTTGCCCCGATAACGTCGGTTGCAACACATTCAGTGTAAGTCAATCATGTCTAACGGTAGCTATGCACGCTAAATCTCAACACAGACCGCTCTCCTAATCGGAGAAAAGGTCGCTGTCTTAACGGCTGAAGATCTTGGTTACTCTGGATCAGCACTGGACATGAAAGTGCCGACCTATCATGCACCAGGAGAGACTGTGAACCTTGCACGATTGTGAGAGGACTGAAAACTTTTAAAAGTTGATTAATTGCCCGTCTTCTTTTCGAAATCTTGATTGCGTAGGCTGTTAATCAGATCGACAATTAAGCACACATTCTGATCTTGTTGAAGATCGTTACTTGTTAGCTATCAACAATATGACAACCTTGTCTGTTTTCTATTTTGGAATGCAGTACCAGCAATCGATCACATAGAACTGAGTGGTATCAATATTTCGTGTTAGCGACAACATGGGAAGACATGGAGTTTGGCGGGAGATGATGTATTAAATATGTTCGTCCTCTTAAGCATAGACCATGTGGCAGTAAATATAGTGTCAAAAGTAGACCCCGAGAAGTAATGTTTCAGAATGTTCTTTTTCCCATGAGGCTGTTGATCGTAGGTAACGAATATCATCCCTTCTCCTAAGGAATTGAAGTAAAGGTAAAGTTGAGAAACAGGTCCGCATTGCTAGCCTTAAGGCGGCAACGAGCTAGACTGTATCCGGTTAAAGGAGATCTAAGCCCTGATTCTGACCGCCAACCGCAAACGGTTAGACGCGATGCAGCGTGGATTCTTTCCGCATTTGAAGATGGTGGCAGAAAAGGGGGACCTCATGCTCTTTTCGAGAAAATAAAAACACAACTTGACGATCACACTACGAAAGAACAGAAAATGCTGGCAGTTGCAACGACTTGACGAATATTTTTGCTTTCCATTGCGCTCATTGTGCTTCCTACGGCATTAGTGGGCATATACCTTTAATAAAGGACACAGTGTTTGGCGCGCGGCGGTCGAAACCATAAACAAAGAACGCAGGCAGCATCGAATTGAATTGGATCGTTTAGAATTGAAACGCTTCACAGCATCACATTCTATATTGATCTTCGATCAAGATTGCATCTGCGCTATCAAGGTGAATTCGAGGAACAAAGCTTGGCCAAGAAGCTCCAGTCATTTTCAAAATGCCTACCATGTGGCTTACAGAGACGCAGAGTGAGTTACTTTTCGTTCATAATGTCTTCCAGTGTGCGTTTAGAGACTAACAGATGTGTTAACTTCAGAGATTGGCGCAATCTTCTGCACAGGCGGTGCGTTACGAACATTCTACACTTGGCGAATAAATATCGAAGGCGGGCACTAATCGAAGAATATAGGCGGCTTATTTCTTTTCGGAGGAGTATTGATGTTCTTTGACCGATCTATGTATGTTGAGCACATCAAAGAGAAAATACTTGGTAATTGGCCTCTCACTAACAGCATCCGTATCTAGGCTTGCTATGGGAAACGTTAGTGCTGCACTTCAATCGTCTAACAGTCACTGTGTTACCTGCGCCCCCTACCAAACAAATCTAACCATCCGCGCTTTGTTTTTCTAGATTCTCTTCCTTATCGGTCTAACCCTCATAATTGGCATACAAAAAACAATTGCCTTCTTCTCCCGTCCCGCAAAACTCAGAGGGACCGCCGCCTTCGCCGGAGGAATCCTGCTTATCCTCTTCCGATGGCCTCTAATCGGTTTCTGCGTCGAATTATATGGTATTCTGATCCTGTTCGGCGACTTTCTAGTGACGATTGGTCAGTTCGTGGGTGGTGTTCCCATCGTTGGGCCATATATTCAACAGGCTTTGAATGCTTTGGCGGGGCAGAGGAGAAATGCTGAACTGCCTGTTTGAGCCAGCACGGCTATGTATATTCTTGCAATTAGTGGGCGCTTTTTTATGTTTGTAAAAACAATTAGAGGCTGATTTGGTTTAATGTTGTGATGGATCCAATAGCTTGATGTAATCATTGATGATCGATAGGGCAAAATTCTCGAATATACCTACATATATATATGTTCAATGCTGACAATATATAGTATAGATCGCAGTTCGTTATGATCACTTCTGTATAAATTTAGAAGGGTCTACTATGCTATATTGGATCCAAACTGCACAAGAAAGCCGAATCATTGTCAGCTGTCGACGAATCAAATTCGAAAATCTCAAGTGCGTCGAAGTCGGTAAAGGAAGCATTTGCAGATCTTCTCACCCCTCTCCGTATACTTCGAGAGGTTTTGGTGGAATATTGCTCAACATGAACTTCGTATAGCCCCGTTGGCGCGTTTCTTAGAGCCTGTACAAGAGTTGATCCAAAGGAGCTTTTGACTTCGACATCTGCACCGCTTCTCAACAACATAGTGACAATGTTAACATGTGGCCATAAGAGAGCAGCCTGGAGTGCAGTTTTGAAGAAGCCGGCATGTATGTTTACCTCGGCTCCGTTCCTAATCAAACATTCAGCCACATCAATCTCTCCCATGTTGGCCGCTGCTTGCAGCGCAGTGCCATGGTGACCAGCAATCATGTTGACATTAACACCTTTCTCTATCAATCTCTTTACTATAGGCACAGAGCCAGCTATTGCAGCTTCATTCAACGGCGAACCTGCATGACCTCTTCCACTATGAATGTCGGCACCATGCTGGAGAAGTAGCTCAACAACGGTTTCATCGGCGTTGGAGCAGGCTATCTGAAGAGGCGTTCCTATGTCTCCTTCGTCTTCACTTCCGTTGGGATTTGCTCCGTGTTCGAGTAAGTATTTGACAATATCGAGTTGGGATGACCAGCAAGCAGAAGCTAGAGAGCACGGGCCTTGTACATTGGCTCCATGTTCTACTAGTAGCTTGACAACTCGAATATCTTTGCTGTAACATGCCGAAGATAAGCAACTACGATCGAATTGCATCCCTGACCTTCTTGGCAAGTGAAAGTTAGGGTCTGCTCCGTGTGCCAAAAGTATCTTGACCACAACTATGTCTCCAATGAAGCTTGAGAGCAGCAAGGGAGTACCTGCCTTCTCCCTGCACACATCTGGATTCGCTCGATGTTCAAGAAGTGTCTTGATGCATGATGGTTCTATTGATTCAAGATATTTTCCAAGTCGAGTTCCACCTTCCAGAAAATTCAATGAGTGTCTACCTGCAACGGCAGCATCCAGGGCGCTTGCATACTTTCCTCCTTCTCCGTTTACATCAACTCCAGCTTCGAGCTCCGCTTTCAAAAGATCATGCAGTCCATAATAGCTTGCTCCATGCAAGGTGTTAGCGTAGCGTGCATCACTCGCAAAATCAGCTCCATGCTCGATCAAGAATCTCGTCACGTCAAGATTAGGCCGTGGCGGTCTCGGAAATGTGACACCTAGGTACGAAGCGCGTAAAGCATCTTTAAGGGCAACACTACTCTTTGTGTCCAGCTCATTGCTTTCAAATATCCGTTTCAGTAATGGTATGAGACTAAAAGCGGCAGCTATATTTAGTGGTGATTTCAGGGCATATGGCCTGAGCTCGTCTTTGTGACCATATACGGAGTCCGGAAAATAGTAATCGGCCCATTCCATATAAACGTCTTGATGGTTGACGAAGAAGTCGTATACCAGCTCATGCAATTGTTCGTCTGATTCAGAAACCTTCCCATAATGCAAAAGCCATTGTTTCATCGCGTAGGAGGCAAGCGGGAAAACTTCATCAGAAACACTATCAAGTGGTCGATCTATCAAGTGTATATATTGGAGACAGCTTTCTGCGATTTTGGCGTGGGCGCTGTTCGGGGTGATCTGATATCTTGAGACACGACTTTTGCTAATTTCGGAAGACAGTAGATACTCCCGAATTGAGATATGTGCCATACGAATCAACGTCTTTGATTCACCATTCTTTTTCTCATTGCTGAACTCCTCGATTGTCGTAAAGAACCCCGGACAAATTTTTAAAATCTCATCCGGGTCCCAACAGCGCTGTAAAGTCGGGCAACCATCATCAAAATCCATGGCTGCTAGCTCGGCCAGCTCTTCGATGCTTAGCGGTCTATTGCTGAAGAGTAACCAATGAAACATTCTCAGTGCCACTTCGTAGTTGTCCTCGTGTATTTTACAAAGCATTTCGGCATATGTATCGTAAAGTGTTTCTGGAAGGCTGTTTAGAGCCTTGCGTAGCTGTGGAGGACGTATACATTTTACCAGGACCTCCAGCTGACACACGACCCATTGAAACCTAAGTAATCTAATTTAGCCATTCGTACCTTTTCTGAGTATAAATCACACTGCCGAGATGTCTTCGCTCATACTCACATTCCGTCTGATTTCGCAATCAACGAATCTTCAATATCTCTTTGAACTTCAGGGAACCTTGACCAACGCTTGAATGCTCTATCCTTCAGTAGACGGGTCGAAATATAGATCCGCACGTCCTCTTTAAGAACGGCAGCAGTCAGCTTAATGGAATTCTGCTCCAGCTCCACAGACTCGATAGCCTCGGTGATATCTCGCTCATCTCGACTGGTAAGCAACAAATGAACTTTGATGTCCTGCCATGAACCTATTTCCTCGAGAATATCGAAAAGGTCATTTCGGTCCTGGCATTCATCGAGAGCGTCAAGAACAACGTAAATATTATCGAATGTTGACGCCATGTCGCGAAAGACCGCCAATAACCGAGCTTCCGTGATTGAGTTTTGATATTTCACTTGGTCGTAGAGGATCTGAAGAGGGCCTGACTGTCGATTTGTCTTTTCAAATAATTGTTTAATAATGGCACGTAGCATACTGTCCGAGGTTTTCTTGGTCGTGTCGTCCGATTTGAAAAAAAAGTAGGATAAAGCTTCATTTGATTGGACTTCCGAATGATGAATTAAATCTTCGATCACGTTAGAAGATAGAACGGTTTTCCCACAGCCCATGGTTCCGTAAAGCCAAAGTAAAGACCCAGGAGTCGCCCGCCAATGGATGTACTGCTCACGCCGTAGAAGCCATGATCCAGTATTTTTCGTCCTTCGATGCAGGGCATGGACATAATCAGTCGATGGATCCGGAGCAGCGAGCCATCGTACGATGTCTTCAGCTAATTTTTCTATCCTCTATTAGTCGATATCCATAAAAATCATTCTGGCGGAGGACTTACTTTTTGCTTCTGATTCTTGGACAGATTGTATACTTTTGACCGTGCGATTTGTTTCTTTCGTGATTTGTAGGATATCGAGTGTAGCATTTCTTGCTATCCGTCAGCCCTGAAATCAAGCGCTCGGGAGGACGAGGCGGATGATTACATACGTTTCATCCAAGCTCAATGCTAAGGAGAAGAATGTGATGTAATTACTTATATCATCCAGTACCCTTCTCATAGAGCTCTCTTTTAACGGCCATTTTAGCGCTCGTATAAATGCATCTTTCTTGGTGCGATACTTCAAGGCCTGAGGTGGTGCAATATCATGTGCGAGTTTCGCCAATTTCTCTTTGCACTCATCAAACACTTTGCCCATCTCGCAGAGCTTTCGTAAAGTTGGAAGCAGATACGGATCATCCAAATCGTCGTCATTGTCATTACTTCCATCATTAGTAGTATTGACCAATGTAGTAGAAGGACTGGATACTCCGTTTCCTTCAAACTGGAGAGTTATCTCATGTAGTAGCTTCCCACGATCCAACGTCCGTTTGAGAGTGTCAAGAACGACTTTCAGTCCACCGATTTCTCTTACGAGAATCAGGAGTTCTCCTTCAACGTTTTTGGCGGACTTAACATATTGCATGCAGTGTGTGCTGACCACAGTGGTGATTTGGATAACTGCTATGATACTGGCACTTACACTTAGTGGATCCATTCTTGAAGTCTCAATATAGTACGTATAAAGGGATATTTAGTGATATCAAGATTCAAAACCCATGACAAATGGAAGAATATGGCTATAAATGCACCCTCTAGAATCGTAGCGGTGTTACACTATGCCATATTTGACAAGGCAGACTGCAGGGTTAGGCAAATCCCTTGCTGCAAATAGCCGCCGACGCTAAAGTAGGTGACGCGGTGCAAACCCCTGGCATACTTCAGCCAGTACTATGTAGTGATTGATGTGGTGTTATAATTGCAGCGTACTGGTTGATTTGGCGGGAAAGGCGCTGATGAGTACCCAATACAGCAGCTCATCGGTAGGTTTCTACATGCTATATACTTGGAGCTACAGGAGACTTCTGCTAAGTGTAGAGTAGGGAATTTGACTGAATCAAGGGCTAGGTTGAAGCACTTCCTTTCAATGGAGTGAATTGCTAAGATGAACTGCTTCATTAATCTATTGTGTCATGTCCAACAAGAATTTTTCGCGAACAGCAGTCTACATGGTTTCAAACACATTCTGATGAAAGTCGACGGCTATACTGTGATCAAAAAAGCGACGTTCGCTAAGAACAAAATAAAACTAGGAATGAAAAGTAATCGTGTAGTAATCTAATTACATACTTCGAACCTTGCAGTTTCAACTTCCGGAGATCAGACACATTGCTCCAAGACTTGTGTTTTAAAGGCTGTTTGCAATCAGATGCTTTGCTTGTCCTTGAATGAAATCGATAGCAGTACCAACAGGACTGGATTCGGGGTAGTGTGAAACAAGGATGGACTGAGAACACTTCGCGGCGATAATTCCTTCCTTGCCCTGTTTTTATTGAACGATTTCATGGTTAGACCTCTTGTATCCAGAACCCAAAGACAAAATTTTCAGGCTGGACGCGTGACTTGCCTTTGCGCAGTGAAGAACGGGGATGTTGTCGAGGTCGTCGATCTTGCTGAAGAAGTATTTTCGGCCTTCGACTGTAATACCTTCCCTCTCGGCATTGGACGAGTCATTGAATGCGAAAGCGATCTTGTTCATCTCCTCCGGGCTGAGCTAAAACGAAGCATAGAAATTAGCGATGATTGTAGGTGTATTAAGTATCACGATGGGTTCTGAGTATATGTACCTGAGTATCGGACGATTTTCCCCATATAGCCTGACCAGTCTGGTCAATAATTATAGCTTTATCAACATGACCAGAACCAACAATGCTATTTTCATTAGAGAATATCATCAATGACACGACACAAGTAGAACATACTGTTGGCTAAGATAACCTATGACAAGAGCGTAACATATCAGTACCAATAGACTCAAACTTCAGAGAAAATATAGTCCGGTTCTGGAAAGCTAATACTCATGCTTACCGTCCCAAGACATCTTGACGATGTGTGTATGATAATCAGGCGAACAGATAAACGATGTTGTTTAGAAAAGCAACCACCGAATTGGAGATCAGGCGAGAGGCGGAGTGAACTCGTCCGATGAGTGTGAGGTGCTCTTCGTCAAGAAGGCAAGCCAAGCACGAGACCAGAGCAATGAAGCTTCAAGAAAAGAAGTAAAGAGCACGGAAGTATTTAGAGACGAACGTTTATTTTGTTGAACAGACGAAAGTTGTTGATTTAGACACGCAGTCACGTGGAGTGGGGGTTGTGCCCCGCCATTTTTGGTTTGGCTTCGGTGTCGTCACCAAAACAACGACTTCACAAGAGCTTCTTAAATGGTCTAATGGTTGATACTATTATTTTTGATAATACTCGCTGTCTACTTTACTCATGAGGATGAGGACGAGACTGTATTACATGCGACTTTTTGACAATTTGACCTTGAGCAACGACCCCTGAATCATCCTTAAGCCCGAAGCCAAGAGCTTCGACATTCTGACAGCTCACGAGATCTCCAGCAATTGATAATGACGATTGGTCCTAACACGAAGACACGCGAAACGGGATATTCATTCGGCAAACCATACGACAGGTCATCAACAGAAAACTTTTTAGTATTAGTAACGAAAACGATCTGAGGGGCTTTGTGCCTAAAGCCGTTGTTCACCGACTCCGGCAAACCGAGATATACCGAAGCTTGCGACCTTTCACTCTAACCCTAAGGGTAAGGATGTTTCAAGTGTGCCAATGAACTCGATGATGCCAGCAGCCATTGTTACCGGTATTTGACCATCATCAATCAATAGAGGTCATTCCAAGCAACATGTAAAGTCAGCCAAAAGAGACCGCACAAGGATCACCTGTTCTTCTAATAAGCAAAGAGTTTTTGTCACGAGATGCTAATCCCAAGCAATTCTGTCTCGTTAGAAAAGATTTAGGAGTCTAGTGATCCGAGATCTCATACAGACAATGTCAAATTGGAACATCGACTATCTTTCCCGACGAATTCAACACATGGTCTCATCAGGGCACAGTGCGCCACTTCTTGCTCCGCTTCGCGTTTCTACGGTACTTGGAATCGCGGTTGATGTGACTATGCATAACCTGATACGGAGCCAACGATGAAGGAACCCGAGAATAAGGAAAATATCTAAATAGAGCGATTGCATACCCGAGCAGAACGTAGACAGTTGTCAAAACGTCTTAGGGTTAAGCAGCAGCAGAGTTGCTGATGGTCAAGACCAGCATCCGGCTACTGATGGAGCGCATCAACGCGCATGAAATCTCGTTACAGCACTGTAGATATATGGAGCAAAGCCAATCAGGTGGCAGCGCCCGTGGCAATGCACTGCTTCATGTATAGAAGGAACTGCAACTCCAAGCTGAGGCCCTACCAGTAGGCACTCCGTACAGCGACAGTTGACGCCTGAGGCCTCAATCAGATACGCCAATGTGGGGCCTGGAGGACAACCGTTTGATCAGCGGCCACCGCAAGATTCTGGACTCCTCACTCTCTGTATGCATGCCAGTCGTATTTCGAAGACCACGGACTCGAATTGATCTTCTAAAAAGGACGCTTCAACAATACGCAGTAAACTCATACGATATTGTGACCACAATGACGTCTAGAGCCTGGGGCCGATGCATGAAAAGTATTGCAGACACGCCACCATGTTTCACTAGTGTTTAGCCTCCCACGATGCTATCTCAAAATTATAACGTGCTTTCTACCGAAGCTGCAAAATGTCCGATGCACTGCGAGGATCCGTGGTCAATCTGCATTTGTCTCTGATCATGGGTCTCCGAGACTCTTTTACGAGATTCTTTGAGTAATTGTTAGCTACAAGCATCAGGGGCAACATCAGCTGAAGTCTCCCAAGCCTTGCACGAGACCAACTCGTCAAGGACGCCACCAGCTGTTCTTATTTGACTACGGTTCATCGAGAACAATCTCCGCTGTCGAATGCACAATTTGAACTGGAGATTGGCTGTGCAACCGTGTTTTACAATGCGGCAACGCAAAAGCAGACGGCGGACGCTTTAGAGTCGTTGCCCACTTTGCCATCTGATTGGCTGGAAGCCATTTAGGGTATTCACCAGTCAGCGAAGCGTCTCCGTGTTTCTAATTAATCCTCACCCACAGGGATGCAAGCCATCAAATCTCCCTTGAAAGATGCTAATTCGCCTGGCGGGAAAAATACACATGAAGCCCAAAACCTAGACCCGTAAGGCCATCAAGCAATCTTAAGCCAAAGACCCATCCAATTTGCATTCCGCCTCCTCATCCTTGTCACTACGGACCAATCATCAGGGGAAATCTAGATTGTCGCATCATTGAATTAAAAATTTAGATCTGTGACACGTTGAGTCCAGAATCAATTAAAGGCTGACCATGTCCGCTTTCGTTCGGCTGGCCGAGTCTTGTTGCTCAGACATTATTTTCTTCATATTTTGAAACTTACTGCACTGGTGCAGCAAGTGATTTAGGGTTGCCCCGTCCTCTCCTTCAACTAAATAATCTTTTCATCTGGCTTTCTGGAAAGCCGTCCACTCCTTTATTCTTTTAGAAGTACACTGAAAGGGATCGCTGTATTTACGGTATATTTGACTGAGAACAGAAAATCAGTCAAGATGGGTATCTTTGGCAGGTCACGCGCAAACACCACGAACGGGGGCATATCGCAGCCAGTACTCACATTCTCCGATGCGGCACCTCGCGATGATCTTCAATCGTTGGGAAAGCTGGAGCCGACACAACCAAGGCCGCATACCGCAAGACCCGAGAAACAGACCGGAACGACGACATCAAATAGGCGAGGCTTGAGGCAGAAACCCCAGAAAAATGGTATCCAGGAATTCGACTTTACAGTTACGCAACCTCCCGAAGGACCTTTGGTAGGGGATGAACAGGTCGGCCTGGATGGTGGGATGGACTCGCATGCAATTGGAATTGCGTTGGGGAGTCCCAGTATGGTACCACCACCTCAGTACCATCCCGTCGAATGGTCAAGTCCTTCAGAGCGACAGGATCGGTCGGCAGTAATAATAGCTAGCAACGCAGATTCCTTGCGCCGGAAACCGAGCAAATGGAAGAAATTCGGGGGCATGCTCAAGGGCGGCAGGCAGAGTGATGAAAAACGCACCCGTGACGGAATTTATCAACTGGATATGAACAAGTCGCAAGACGAGACTGTGTCTATCATTCAGAATCCGGACCATAAGCAGCCTATGGTTAGTGTGTCGTCGAGGATCGAAGATCGTCGTTGGAGGGATCATCGTCAAAAGACACCGGCTGATTCATTGTTGGCGGTGGACATCCCGACAGTGGAGATGGAGCGATACAGCGTGATGTTTCGCAGCGTGCTGGGAGAAAAGCCATCTTCGAACTTGTTGGCTCGAAGGAGCAAGGCTCCAAACCAGCTTCAATTCGATGACATGGAGGCAAGTAGCAAATTTTCCACCTCATATATTGATACTGACGACAAACAGGCCGGTCTCCATGAACCACACACGCCACAACGACGCGCTACATCACCGTCGACAAGCCGCTCATCAACATTTACACTGTTCCCTGGCGTTCCTCAGAACAAGATCATCATCAATAACGCCGAGAAATCCACACCCACCACCAACAACTTCGCTCCACGAAGCCCTATCAGATCAAATACTTTTCCACGAGCATCAAAGAATATCAACCATGACAATCGTCTAGCAATCCCTGATCTGACTCCTGCATTGTCAACCGGTACTTCGTCCAATTTCTCGTCAACAGGTTACTCGTCTGCGGAACCATCGCCAATCCCGTTCAATTCGCCGGTCACGATGAAGGACTACATCAATCCCAAGAATGAGCCGGTTTGGGACATGATCACTACTAAAAAGGATTCTTCTGGCTCTCCGGATGGTGTTCGACCGTCTGCAGACGTCGAAGCATCTCCAAAGCCGACCTTGACACCGGCGATGACCATGCCTTTGATATCGCAGTATCATGTCGTACAGAAAGCGACACCTGCGATGAAGCCATCAATCGGCGGGCCACCACCACGAAAAACCTCCCTACCAGCTTACGCAGACAGAGCAAAACTCAAAGTTCGAAGCAGCAACAACCACCACAGCAGAAATAAAGATGACAACAACCCCCTTCTTCCAGTTTCTGATGATCACCAATCTCCAATTCGCGAGTTTCCCCTACCGCCACCACAACTCATTCGCTCCCAGACAATGCCTCTCCCTCTGAACATAACCAAAAAGTCCTCCCCCTCAACCAGCCAAGCGCCTCCAAATACTACTGCAAAATCGACTGGATCAACCCCCCTCTTGCACCCTGCTCCCTCATCCGACTCCCTCCTCGCCGCTGATACATCCTTCACATCCTCCCAATCCCCGTCGCCTCTAATCCCACAAACAATCGAAATCTCAATCGCGCGCTCCGTTTCCGTCAGTCGGCGCATAATTCCGCGCCAAACCCTCGTCCCGCTCGGCCCTAATCCACACGTTTTCTTCAACAACGAGAATGAGCGATACGGAGAGTTGAAGGCGCACAAGAAGGGGGCTGTTTTAATTGACGTTAGTCCCTCTCCTCCTTCATCCGCCGATGGGGATGAGAGCGGGAGTGAGGGGGCAGGGGTGAGAGGGAGTGCAGGTCATAGATATCAGAAATCGCAGGATATCGTTATTGAGTCTGCTTAAGCCCTCCCTTTTCCTGATCCCTTGCGCTTGGAAGAATTGGTTGTGCGTTCGGAGGATGCAGTCCATTCAATCTTCTTTCATTCTTTCATTCTTTTTTTTTTTTTTTTTTTGGCTTCGATCTGCTTTGATTTGTGATATACTGTTTTATTGTTGAGATACCATTTTATTATTTCCACAAGCCTGGAATACGCATCCTCATTTGAGCATGATGTGTGTCGTCAGCTTGTCTCGCTGCTGATTTTGATAATCGCATTCTTTTCATAATATCCCTTATCTACTCCAAAGCCTGATCCGATGATCTATATATCCTATTAGATAAATGTATAGATTGCACATTCTAGTCCTTCTAATATATATCTTTTATCACTGCTTCTCAACCCTCGCCTCAACGTCAACTGTCCTTGAGGACGGACCCTCCCCATTTGACTCCGAAAACACCGGCACCTCGACACCAGCCATCTTCCATTCCATCCCAATATACGAATCACTCGCAATGAGAACATCAACCTTCCTCATCGACGCCGCTCCTGCCGGCGAAGACGACAACACAAACTCTTCAGGGAATTTCACCGTGGCTTTGGCTGTGGCACCATTACTCCTTCCCGGTCCACGAGACCTTTGGGAATTGCTGTTATTGTTTCGGTTCTGAGGATTAAACCACGATACTCGTTTCAATGCCAACAGCTCTCCGTTTCCGGCGCTGTTCTCGTCACTGGTTGATGCAGTCACGATGAGAAAGTATCCTTCAGTCTGTGGCTTAGGGAATCGCGGAGCATGGATCTTGAAGTCCGCCGTGAGTGGTGCGTTTTGACGTGCGAGAGAGATTGTGATGCTCTTCGCTGTTACGCCGGATACGGAGACTGAGAGACGGGGAAGAGCCGAAGAAACGATTTTATCGACTTGGTGGGTTGCTAGAGGTCTGAATGTTGGCATCGACGATAGTGTTTCGTTTAGTGCCTGCACAACAGTGGCTGGTCGCATGGATGAAAGCGCGACGAGTGAATTGGTTAAGTTGGCGGATGATTTCTTGTTTTTCGTTTCGGTACTTGCCACCGCCGCTGTTAACATCTCAGGTTCAATACCAGGCAGGATAGACAGTGAGTGGTCTTCAGGCCATCGTGCAGATTTTATGCATTGCAAAAGTGTCATCATCATACGGCATGCAGGTAAATATCCCAGCTCAGCCAGAACATCGATACTAGCCTGAATGATACGAATACCCTGATCAAGCACCGATGTTTGATCGCCAACGTAATCCGAAATGGGCAGATCGATGCGGGACATGTAGGCTTG
Organism: Talaromyces sp. PB3603; assembly: GCA_023625915.1. Lineage (NCBI taxonomy): Eukaryota > Fungi > Ascomycota > Eurotiomycetes > Eurotiales > Trichocomaceae > Talaromyces > Talaromyces sp. PB3603. The sequence goes on along the minus strand of JAMAFY010000015.1, from coordinate 510,485 downwards.
CAATAGCAAAAACGCTTTGATATGTGGATCCCACATTGGCAAGTCATGCATGCCTTCTGGGAGCTTGGATATCGGAAGATTCTTTGCAAGCTCGGCATTTACTAGGTCTTCGTTGTGGCGAACGGGTAGCTCGTCGAATTCAGTTGCTGAACACATCCATGCCAGGACTTGCTCAAATGATGGCTGCCGAACCGCGTGGCTCATCAAGTAGCGGATTGTCTTATGCGAAAGGTAATAGTAACTCATAATTTTGCCGAATGGGGTGGAATCAACTTCACCGGTGGCCGCGTCCAAGACTACACAGGAAGATTCGGCAAGCTCGTTAAGCGATTTGTCAACAAGGTCAATCATGAACTCGGAGGCAATTTGTTGCGCTGCCATGGTGTTGTGTTCATCAGCCGAAATCTCCAGTCCATAGTACGAGGGATTTTTGTGTAGGCGGCGGAAGAAGAATGTCCAGGTCAAATAGTCCAATGCGTCCTGCTTCGTCAGAATGGTTCCTGCGGATACCTCGGCACCCAAGTGATTGTCTAGAACTTTGTGCAATGTCGATTCGACTGGAAATCCAGTATGCAAGAAGTGTTTATAAAATGGTTTCTTCGCATCTTGCGTGAAGATACGAGCAATTCCCGAGTTGTCAAATTGTGGGCGTCCCGCACGACCAAGCATTTGTAGCACATCAGTCAAGTCCATGTCTTTGTATCCTTCGATTTTGGCATCAAAATACTGCGTACCCTTAACCACGACAAGATGAGCAGGTAGATTCACTCCCCATGCCAAGGTACTTGTCGCGACAAGAATTTGGATTTTGTTGTTTGCAAATAACTCTTCTGCAAGTTGTCTGTCAGACTCAACAAGACCTGCATGATGTAGACCAATCCCGAAACTGAGCGCTTCCCGTAACGCATCATCCTTGACACGCGCAAGGTTGACCTGAAGATCATCTTCAGACATACGCACAAATCGTCTTGGATTATCCTCCATACCGCAATAGTTGATCAAATCCTTAGCAGTCAAGCGCGTCTGTCGTCGAGAAGCCACGAAAACGATGACAGGTTTCTCCGGCGAGTGATTCTTGATTGCAAGGAAAGTTGGACGATTCATTGACTGCATCAGAGGACAGAACCCGCGCTGCTCAGGAAATCCGTCGATAAATATTTCCAATGGCACAGGACGGACCGAGTGTCGGAAATTGTAAAGTCCTTCCTTGACCCCCAACCAGTTTCCGAGGTCTGTAGCATTGGCGCACGCAGTAGACATGCCCATTAATCTCACTGATCCTTTCGATTGCGATGCAATGTAGTTCATACGGGAGACGATGATCTCTAGAATAGGACCTCGATCGCCGCCTAGAAGATGGATTTCATCAATGATGACCAAGCTAACTTGTCGTACGTATCCTCTGGTCTGCCAACTACGCGAAATACCGTCCCACTTCTCCGGAGTCGTGATGATGATATCCGCGTCTCTGATTGTTCGAGTATCAGGTGTGTTATCACCAGTCAATTCAACCAATTTCAGCCCCATGGCGGCAGTGATGCGCTTCCGCCAGTCTTGCACTCGCTCACGAACCAACGCCTTCATTGGCGCGATGTAAACGACTTTAGAACCAGGTCTCTCGCGAAAGGCCCACCACATGGCCAATTCACAAGCGACTGTTTTTCCACTACCGGTAGGAGAGCCGAGTAGAACATTGGCTGAAGTATGATAGAGTGTATGGAAAAGTTGGGTCTGCATGGGATTGAAGAACTGGAAGCGCTGTCCATAGATTTCCTCCAATATAGGGTTCTTCAGTGCTGAGATAGGGAGCGGTTGGAGGTCTAAGAGATCTGTGTAAACGCTCTCTGTATCGGGTCGGATAAGGTGCTGGAAAGATACCGGCGTGACCGTCTCAGCCCCAAGCCATCGGTCCGACACTGCACGCACGTAAATCTGGGACGGCAGCGGATCAGACAATGGGATAGTAAAGTTGAGTTCGTGGTCATCGTAGAGCTTCTTTCGACTAAGAATGAAATATTCGTGATGGTAAATCTCCGAAGTGTCCGAGTTTTCTACCCAAATCCAATATCCCTCAGATGCTCCATGATGTCTGTCATTCCAAGTGAATTCTGGATAAAGAGAGAGACGAATGCGAAGGACATCTCTATTCAAGGGAGCGATTTCAGCTTCGACACTTAGAGTAGGGAAGTTATCTAGCAGTTTTGTGATGGTGTTTCCCATACGATGATTATGTACCAGATGGCCAATCTCGGCTGGCTCCATATCACGCATCGACTCAATTGATGAAGTCGGCAACTTCTCGTCCAGATTCTTCATGATCGGCACAGGCAGATCAAACTGGTGAAACGGATGTTGAAATGGCCATATTTGTTTTTCGATAGACTTGCACATTGACAACAAAACTTGACACTGGTAGCCCCATCGACGGTTCAGAGCGATCATGAACAAAGCGCGACAAATCCGCGCCGACTGCTGAGCCACGTAAGCCAGATCCGAGACCAAAGCAAAGTCTTCTAATTTGGCGCGAGAAATATACGACTGCAGGAGAATGTTGGTTTTTGCATGGGACGAGTCATTTTCTCCTTCAACCTCTGTCTGCAGAGCTTCTTCGCGTAGTCGAGTGAGTTCTTTTGATTCGTTTTCACGAGCTTGAATGTTGTCAAACTCTCCACTCATACTGATCATTTTCAAAACGTCCGCTTCACTTGCACGTGGACGCATCATTTCATTGAAAATCTCAATGCTTGTTTGCAAAACATAAAACTGACTTGCAATACGACCGACGTCCTTGGCACGAAGCTCCTCTGTTCGCTCGTTGAAGATGATCATCTGACTTTTCTGTAGGACTCGAGCGGCGTTGACAATCAGCTCTCGGCGTCTTTGAACAAGCATTGGGTCATCACGGATCTCTGCCCATTCAATACCGTAATTGCGAGGTTGACGCAGCATACGAACGAAAAGATATGAATAACCGAGCCATTGTACGGCTTCAGCCACAGTAGTGACGGTTCCGAGAGAGATTTCAGCATTGAGGTTGTCCACAAGTTTACTAGAAAAGCGCGACTCAATAGGCTGCTGCGATGTTACTGCAGACAAGTAATGGTGGAGCTTATCGTGAGTCGTACAAATGAAGCCGATACCAGTGTCCTGAAACTGCGGGCGACCGGCACGACCAAATATCTGTAGGACATCCAAAATGCCCAGGTCAACAAACTTACCCTCTTGAGCACTATAAAGCTGAGTACCCTTGATGACGACGGCAGCCGCTGGGAGGTTAACACCCCAAGCTAAAGTAGCGGTACAACAAAGAACTTTAATATGTCCTTCTGAGAACATGCGCTCCATCAGATTACGATCAGACCTGGTAAGACCGGCATGATGGGCGCCAAATCCTGCAGCAAACAAATCACGCAGTTCTCGTGCGCGGGCACCTTTCAAATCTTTGACTGCTTGGCTATATCCTTCAGTGTCTTGTCCAACCATGAAGAGATCCTCGCACTGCTGCTCGACAGCCATTTGCCTGAATGTGCGAGCAGTCAAGACGGTATCTTTGCGAGAGTGAACGAAAACCATAACTTGATGGCCTCGCTCCAGCATATCCCGTACTTTTTCAAACGCAACAGCGTCCAGGTTTTCACGAGACTGCTTGCTGTTAGGCTTTCCTTTGACGCCGACAAAATGTTGCTCCAAAGGTACCGGACGGAAAGACTGGTCAAAGAAGAATAAACCAGCCATTCGATTCACTTTGAGAAAATCTGCTACGTCAATATAGTTTGGTAAAGTTGCCGAAAGACCAACAATACGTATCAAGGACTGCGTGCTTTCCACTTGACGTTCCGTCCGTGCAACAAGAGATTCAATGACCGCACCACGTTCATCATGAAGCATGTGTACTTCATCAATGATGAGCAGGCGTACTTTTTGTACCAGTTCGGTATCTCCAGTACTTTTTCTCGTAACGACGTCCCATTTCTCCGGAGTCGTCACAATTATTTGGGTTTCCACAATCTCCCGCTTCGTCAATTGCATATCACCAGTCAGTTCGCGAACTTGAATTCCGAGCCACGCCAAGCGCTTCCCCAGTTTCTCTGTGACTTCTGCTGCCAGAGCCTTCATCGGCGCGACATAGACAATCTTGAAGTCGTCCACTTGCACTATGAACTCGGTTGCATCGGGTTCATCTAAGGGGTTAGGTGTAACATTTTTGGCGATAGCATTGAGAATGGTCAACATTGCTGCATCGGTCTTACCTGCACCAGTTGGGGCGCAGATGAGCATATTTTCACTAGTCTTGTACGCGACATTATACAATAGACTCTGCATCCGGTTCAAAGCTTTGTAACCTTTGAATGTTCCTTTGCATAGCCCGTCCAAGGACGAGATCTGCACCAACTTCTGATTCGGTCCAACTGGAGAGACGCCACGGGAGGCAGGAACACTGATCTCGGTGTATTTCTGCTCTTCGACCTGTTTGCTTCCCATTGGAAGACCATACTTTTTACCTCCTAATGACAGCGTATTGCGTGAATCATGCATTTTATACACGTGCGGGTACTTGACCTCGTCCCGGCTTTGTGCTGCGGCCAATGTGGCATGTTTGTGCTCGTAGTCCTGCTGGCGAAGAGCAGCTTCACGCTCTGCGCGTGTTTGTAGTTTTCCAGCAAACAATCCATCCGTCTGTGCTGTTGTTTTTGGTGCCTTGGATGAGAGAATATCCTGTCTGTGAGCGATGATATCAATCACAAGATCCAAGTCATCAAACCCAATAACTTCGGCAAGTGACATTTGCAGTTCATCGTCTCCGCTATCCGAAGCTAAGAGGGCAATAATCTGCTGCGATAGTGCCTCCGAATCGAGTCCCGACTTTTGGGCTGCTAGTTGTTGGCATCTGGATTCTAGCCAGCCGTGATCGTACCCCGCAGTTGCTGGTAGTGATACGCCATTTACATGATCGAAGTCGTCGCTTTCTTCGTCGGAGCTGATGACGTCCCAGATATCATCCACTGCACCAGATGAGTATTCTTCATCGTCAAAATCCAGGTCTATATCGGTTTCGATCGATGATACAATGCTTTGGCGGCGTTCTTCCAGCTTTAGGTCGGCAATGGACTGTTTCATCTGCGACAGCTGCTGCAGCCACTGCGACTGCAACGATGCAATATCTGACATTTTGTCTTTTGCTGTCTGTTTCTATTTCTGACTGGAATACTGGCTGTTCGTCTATGCATCAAATGATGAAAAGTGTGAAGTTGGCAGGATAGAAGCATCGGCAACCCAAAGCGGGAAAGCGCATAGGGCATGTGTCAGCAAGCGGCACCAGACCCTTTGCAGTCTAGCGTGGGCAAGCTGTCTGGCGGGGATCGATACAGACGTCAGCCAGGAGTCGGAGTAGGTTAGATAAACCACACCAAGAACAAGCACACCGACTCCACAGGCAGCGAGATAAATCGACCTTGCAGCATCACGGCGGTATTTTGACTGACCTTATAACTATCACTTGCACAATACCACCGCCATCATGAAGATTTATTACATGGGGGTACGTTGTGCTGCCGGTCGCCTCACGTTGCAGCAAGCAGCTTACTAGGACATAGATTCTCCGCAACGAGACCAAGCCTGCCTTGGAACTCTCTGGAGAGAAGGATCTCAGCAGGTATTGGACCCGGCAATATTGACAAGGCTACTAGCTGATACCTGCTGCAGTTTCTCCAGATTTACTCGTGACAACTACAATGAATTCATGATGTAAGTTTTGGCCGTGCTCTGCTTAAATGAAGGTACTAACACTATCAGGCTGTTCACCAAGACAGTCGCCGGTAAGCCTCAATGACATTGATTGCCATTACCGACCGAGCTCATCAGCCGCAGAACGAACGAAGCCTGGCCAAAGGCAAACAATTGAAGAGAAGAGCTACAGTGAGTTTAGCACCAGGGAGCAAGCATGGGAGGAACTTAGATCATAGAGTGCAGGACTGATCTGTGTCAGCCTTCCACTCCATGAGCCGAGACGGTATTGCAGGTGTGATTGTCAGCGACAGCGAATACGTATGCCTCCATACACATCATATTCATCTTTCACGACCCAGCTAATGAATGCAGCCCCCTCTCGTTGCGCAACAACTTCTTTCCAAGATGTATGCTCAACCCTATAAGCGAGAACTTGTGTCGGCGCTAACAACAGACCTAGCACCGATGAGTTCATCTCCAAACATCCTCACAGCGAATACGCCAATACAAATCTCCCCGAACGAAGCCTGTCGTTCCCTCAACTCGCCGATTATATCAAGAAATACCAGGACCCGTCACAGGCCGACTCGATCATGAAAATTCAACAGGAACTAGACCAGACTAAGATTGTGCTGTACGTAAGACAGCAGAGGGCTAAAGTAGGCGTGGGCTGATTCGCGATGCAGACACAAAACAATCGAGTCCGTTTTAGAGCGAGGTATGATTATCTTACGAAATCTACAGAACGGACTACTCACTGCCATACAGGAGAGAAAATCGATAGCTTGGTCGCCAAGTCCGACGGTCTCTCTGCGCAGAGCAAGATGTTCTATACTCAAGGTATGTCCTCATCCTATTCTACGATGATATTTGCTAACCATCTACCAGCCAAGAAGCAAAACTCCTGTGTGTACTCTAAACGATTTTCTTTTCATTTTTCCCCAACTAATAAACCTAGGCTGCGTTGTTATGTAATCCGTCATCTCGATTTAACCTGACTATCTCGAGGTTATCAACAGAAATGCTGTGTTATAATTAGCTTCGTTGTCTCGATACCTTGCGCCCGTCCATGATTCCCGATCCTTTGCTCGCTTTTGTGTCTAGTTGAGTTTAGAATGTCAATACTGCCATTTCAGGTATAAAGCATATCAACCATACATTGGTTTCATGTTATTCGTTCATATCGATTGCATACCCGGAAACAACTACGTATAACCATATCGACATTCATAGGTCTATCCTTCGATCGATGCTTATATAGCGTTTTCAAGCGTCTCTCTATCCATTGCTAGTATCACCACTGTCACTGTCACTTTCACTTCCCCCCTCGTCGCTCGGCAAGCGCGTCGGAAACCATCCATACCGCGTCATATCAATATAAAAATCCCCCATGGCGTCCTGCTCGACCGTGACGCCCTCATGTCTCAACGCAGTAGCTTGTCTAGACGCGCTGCCCGGGCCTCTACACACAGATCAATATTGCTCATCCGTCACACCCTTTCCGGCAATCTTAGGAAAGGAAAAGAAGGACAAACCGATGCGAAATAGTGCCCCTAGAATTCACAACCCTCTGCCATGGAACGTTATCGTCATGAAAATGGTGGTATATCTCGCCTTGCTCGTCGTTCTCGTCTTCTTGGCCAGACTCGACGCCGACGCCAACTGCACCAGAGGAGGAGCGATTGGTCCGGTTTGAGGGGAGGTGTTTGAGGCAGATGCCTACTTGGCGCGCTCGTCGGGCTGGACATCAATATGCATGAGAATTGCTGAAAAAGATATTGATGTATGTTTCAGAGTAATGGCTAAGCTACGTACGATATCCTAATAGACGCGCTATGTGGCCGTATGTTGTGACTGAGCCGAGTGGGATCTCTTGTACAGCTTCGTAGACGGCGTTAAACCAGTGTTCTGCTTCATCCGTGCGTGGCATCTTTGTCTCTGATTTGTCGCGTCCTCGAATGTCAATACGGCCCTACTGTCTCAGTGTGCTGGAACAGCTCGGTAGAAGGATATAGAATATATATCTGTGCTTTTGGAGTTCGCTAGGTAGATATTAAAACTTCCCAAGCTGCTACGAGGCCTGAAGAATGAGTATGTCGACTATGATTCGTGATAGAAGTCACAAGAAGTATACATGAGGATGAAATCCAGATCAAAATCCCTTCGTGTCTGTCGTGTATGTTATTATTCGAGCTGCCCGCAAAGTCACCAATTAAAACATAGCATTAATGCCGCAATAAAATTTATCCGCGCTGCCCGTACATACCAATTAATTATCTCCGCCATTCAAGCTCCGAGCTTTCCATCATCTCCAACACAAGTCAGAAACAATGTCCTCATTAGCAGACTACCTCGCCAAAAACTACTTAACCGCTGACCCGCAACCGGAACGGCCCAAGAAGAAACGCAAGAAGAACAAACACCACGACACACTAACCGGCGGCGACGGCGGCGACGGCCTCATAATCGCAGACGATGACCCTCCGTCTCTGCGCGCCGCAGCCGATGATCTAGATAAAAACGAATATGATGAGAATTCGCCCTACATCTTGGATGCATCGGCGTCGAGAGGACTAGGTGCAGATTTCAAAAAGAAGAAGAAATCGAGCTGGAAGACTGTCGGCGAGAGCACTACCACCACAGGGAGTTCAAGGGCGGGTCAAGACGAAGCCGATGCGATCCTGGCCTCTGCCGCGGCCGAAAGCGCGGCGAGACTAGAGGCAAATGAAGCAGATGATGCGCCTACCATCGAGGGCGGCATCCCCGACATGGAAGAGGACGAAGATAGCACGAGAATGGAATCTGGCGCTCGCGCGGGTCTACAAACCGCCGCCCAAACTGCGGCCATGGTCGCAGCGCAGGAACGACGTAAAAAGGCCGAATTAGCCGCCTTTCAGCGCTCGGCCGAGCAACAAGGAGCAGGCGAGACGATATATCGAGATGCGTCAGGTCGTATCATAAATGTGGCAATGAAACGTGCCGAGGCACGCAAGGCAGCTGAAGAAGCCGCCAGGGCGGAACAAGAAGCCAAAGAAGCGCTCATGGGCGACGTGCAACGAGTCCAGAAGGAGGAGAGAATCGAACAACTGCGTTCCGCACGCGCAATGCCGTTGGCACGCACGATTGAAGATGAGGATCTAAATGACGAATTGCGGAATCAAGAACGATGGAACGATCCCGCTGCACAATTCTTGACTACCAAAAAAGCCGGGGTGAGTAAGACCGGTAGACCCTTATACAAAGGAGGTTTTGCGCCGAATAGGTACGGGATAAGGCCGGGACAGAGGTGGGATGGCGTCGATAGGGGCAATGGGTTTGAGAAAGAATGGTTTCAGGCGAGGGCGAGGAAGGACCGGATTAGGGATTTGGAGTATGAGTGGCAGATGGATGAATGATTCATTCATCCCCAGAGGGCAAAAGCGATATGGTTTGTGCATGGATGGTGTTTCGTTGTATATGAACTCAATGATTCTTGTGTATATATATCCCCATAACGACGAACCTGAATCAGTTCGGAAATCTAGAATTCTACACTGCATGTGGAACCAACAGAGCAGGGAGATGACTAGTATGACGAGTTTTTGCTTTCTTTTCGTTTCTTCATGAACAAACTCATCAGATAGTCAAAACGGGAGGATGTCTGATTCATGTCTTCTCTCGTCTTTCATTCCCATCTCATATCCGTACTCGCAATCCCCAGAGTCAACTCTGGCCCCGATGGATCGCATCACACCGACCATATTAAATCCACATCAAGTAATATTCATGATCATATCAAACAATATCAAATGTTTGAAAAAAGGGAGAAGAAGAATTTTTTGGTAAATGAATGTCATATAGTAGGGAGTTCGAACAAATAACATGCAGTGAACGTTAAATAGTCATGACAACGGGCATGCGTCTACACCACCAACAATTCCAACACAGATCGTCAAAATCAAAAACAAGGACTACCGCCGTTTGACCTCCGAAGCCCACCCCTCAATACCTTCGCCTTTCGTCCCCGGCTCAATGCCCAAGGCTTGAACGTCGCTCATCCCCAGAGTCGCTTTCAAGAACTCATGACTGGACATTCCGCCTGCGTTTGCTCTGTCTTCTGGCATTAGTTCGAGCATGGGTAATAAGAATTCGCTTATCCGAATGGCTTCTTCGGAGGTGAAGTGGTACTTTTCGCGGAGCACGTCGGGCAAGGCCCAGTGACGCAAGCGATGGATATTGCGGAGTTCGCCGCGGCGATTGAAGATTTCTTGGGACCAGCGGCCGGACATGCAGAGGGAGCGAGGGAAGTTGCCTAACAACTCGATTATTTGAGCGATGTGATCGTCGTCTTTGCCGTATTTGGTGCCTGACTGGGGGTCGAAGAGGTAGTCGCCTGTGATCAATTCAAAGACCTGCTTATATTAGATGATGGACCTCCAGAAGGACAGACGAGATACACACCATGCACGCCATACTCCATACGTCCGTACTGGCACCCCATTTTGCGCCGAGAATAACCTCTGGTGACCGATATTGACGAGTTTGAATATCGTTTGTGAAATGGTGGCCAACCCAGCAGGCATTACCCAAGTCTGCAATCTTGACGGAGATGATGTCGTTTTCGCCCTCCTTCTCTGGGCTGGACGATTCGGATGTGTTTTTGTCTAGAGAAATACCGGACACCTCTCGTTCCAATAAATCACTGAATACTTAGCTCGAATCTCAAAAAAGGCACGATATCTAACTCACGCTGTCTTTTCACGCTGTTTTTGTTTCTCGTCTTCCGGAATCGTGGGAATATTTTCCTTGATACCCAGTGAATCTTTCATCGACAATCCAAGTTTTGATGGATCTGAGCCGTCAGCTTTGATCACAGAACGTCCAAAGGAAAACATACCAGAATCGTTCATCATCTGGTTCAGACTGCTATGTGAACCGACCATCTTGAACGGATCCATATGACTGAAGCTGGTATGCAACGGACTCGGGAGTGGTTGACTCCCTGTAATGAGTGTCCTTCTCCGTCGGCGACCATTGCGATTATCATCCTTTTCCATCTTTTGTTCCTCCTTCACGTATGTCTTGACAATTTGTTCAACGTCACCGATCTCGATCAAAACGTTTTCGGGCTTCAAATCGGTGTGGATTATGCCGCATTCCCGATGCAAATAGTCCAGTCCCAGCAGCACCTGTTTTGTAATCTGTCTAACCAACGGCATCGGAATACCACGGTGGTTCCATCGCTTAATCAAGCCAAGCAAGTTTTCGCCAAGGACTTCAAATACCATGCACACATGCACACCGTTGGGACCCTTGTGTTCGAACGAGTCCAACAGACTCACGACGTGTTTGCGACCCGGATGATTCGGGTTAGCCTGAACAATTTTGTTAAGCAATTTGATCTCGTCAATCGCTGTCTCGGTGTAGTGTGCGGCGGATCGCACCACTTTCAAAGCGACGTGTTTGCCGTTTGTCGTATCGCGCGATAACCAGACAGTCGAAAAATGACCCCATCCAAGCTTGCGAACGACAACGTACCGGCCGTTGTTGTATGTTTCGCCTACATGCACGGGGTGGTAGCCGCCTTTGCAGTAATCCTCAGAATCCTCTTCGTCTGCCGTGGTTTCTTGCTCTTCTCCCGATGACGACGAATCGGAGCGCGACAGCGGAATTCCGTATGCAGCTTTCTGATGGGGGAGCGACGATGCGGCCGGCACACTAGACAAGTTAGAAGGATGGATTTTATTTCAACCGTCGAAAAGAGAACACACCCTTGGCTAGATGTACTTCCCGAATTCGAGTCCACCGCCATGTTCTCATTTGTAACGATCGGTTTCAAATCAGTGCCCTTTCTTCTCTTCTTACTGCCATTGCCATTGGCGGCTGCCGAGGCAACGCTTGCCATTTGTTTTCCTTTGTTGATCACAGCTTTTTTGATATCACCTCCATTCATCATCCCTCGAGCGTCGCGTGGGTGTGCGTGGGAGGGTGGTGTGGTGGTGGTGGGAAAAACAGGTTCCGCCGTGTTGATGGTCTCGATCTATCTGATCTAGACCCGTATGCGATGCCCCTGTTATGATCGGATTGTGAAGCGAGACGACGCGCGACAAAAGTATCGATCGACAGGAAACGATATTATCGTGCCGACAATGATGTTGTCGACTGTGGTGAAGGACGGGGGATGGTGTTTGGTCGTGCGGCTACAAGTAGCAGCAGCAACTTGCAAGCTTTTGGGCTTTGGAGGGGTTCCCTTGGAAGTAAATTGGAGCTGCTCTTCCGTCACCGCAGATTTCGATCGGCCCGGTATGGCCGAGTCTATATGAGCAACAACAAATGCAAACAAATCAAACAAGAGATTGGAATAGCAAGCTGAAAGAAACACAAAAATAAAATTAGAAAAGCCGAAGTGTTGGTTTTGGTGTAGAGCGTCGCGTTGTGACGATGATGTTGGAAGAAAGAAGAGGGGCCGATCGGTGGAAAGTATGAGACGGTCGCATGCAGCGTACTAGCATTAGCATGTATGTTCTCGGCTCGGGGAGACAAAAAACACAGTAGATATCGCCGTGGCTAAGAGCAGGTGAGATACAGTACATCGACCATTCACAACAAGCACAGACTGAGGGAGGGATTTGAAGAAATGAAAGTCGAGCGACAGTCTGGCTGAACATGAGTGGGCGCTGGCGATGCTGATTGGAGGTGCCGGGAATTACTACATGGTATGATCTTGGTGGATGGATGTGACGGCTGCTTATTCTTCTACTTCTACTTCTACAATGATTATCTATCTTCACTGAGTCACAAGTTCGAGGGCACTAGATACCTCTTCATCAAAGACATAGTAAGGGTGTCCCTGGGGGGGGATGTTGATAGAATGACCAGGTACTACTGACTATTGCGTAGGAAAAGACATGGAAGACCTCCGCCAGCCACTGACTAAGTTACGTCCAAAACAAGCATCGATGCCCAACCTCAGCCGATGACGCACTAGGGTCACAAGGGTTACAGAGGGCTAGGGTAAGATCCGCGATAAGCTGTGTTATGATAAGATAAGAGATAAGCAGTCGGCTCCTTCCCTCCTCGCGTTCTCCTAGTCTGGTCGCTCCTTCCGATCTGGGTTCCTAATATCCTCTCTGATCCAACAGTCCCAAGTCCCAAGTCGACCACACTCCGTCCACAATCTTTTTCAACGCGAATCGATTCCACCATGGCGATGGCGTGTCACTCCGCCCAATCCATGCCCGAGCACTCGAGTCCCTCAGGAAGAGGTTCTGCCATATCTCCAGACAATCTGCATGTTTCTTGCCAAAGACTCGTTGCAGCGCCAGAAGCTGCTGACCGGGTGTATTGAGCCAGTACTCTCGCTGCTTAAGGAAGTGATCATAGACATCACCACAGCCTCTTGCGTTGAGTGTTGTCTAATGAAGCGTTAGCTGATTCTCTTCTGGCTTCGGGACGAGTCACACCTACTCGTATTTCTCTCGACGCCTCTGTATACTCTGTCCACGTCGGCTTACCATTTGCATTTACTCTCTTCCACTTTCCGGTTTGTTCCTTCTCCCACCACCCATCACACCATGCCTTTCGTGGTAAGCCCCCATTCATCCACTTTCGATACGCATCAGCCATAGCAGCAAAGCACGGTATGGGCTCCTCGCATTCGGCATATCGCCGCAGAGACAATCTGTATACTGGCCATTGGGTTTCCTTGCGCATGTGTTGTAATCGCGTTGGAACGTCCACGTGCATGGCACCTGGTCGGAGGGCTAAAATCAGCGGTTCGCCCATTTTGAGATCTACCGATGGACACCTAATGCGAAGCCAGACGAGCTCAAGAGCTGCGAAGACTCCCCGAAAAATATTCGGATGCAAATGACCATGATGATCAATCATGATCCAGTCCTTAGGAAGAAGTCGATGATACCAAACAGGCGTCAGAAGAACGACCAACGAGCTAGTCGCACGAAGACAAAGAAACTCAAGGTACGAGGAGAAGACGAGCACAAAAGCGGGAAGCAGTAGAAGTACTATTTGATATGCGGAGAGTAAAACTCGCTTAGGCGGGAGATCAATGGTCTTGGACGTGACGAATATGGTTGTGCCGGGATACCGCTGCGTTAATCGAAGCGTCTCGATTGCGTCCGCAGGAGTAGCCAAGTCAACATCTACATCCTCAACAAGCATCCCTCGAGCAAACTGATTGATGCTATTATCGATTCCGAGAGCCACAGCAAGGTCATGCAGTCGATCGAGAACCTCATATTGGGCCAACGCTCTCCACATCTGCTTTATCCGCTGGTAGATGACAATTTTATCGATAATTCCGAATTGGAAATTCTTCATGACTATTAATAGCCCCCTCTGGAAGATGACGCCCAAAGAGTCGAAGATCATATCTAATGCTTGCGTATCAGTCATCTCCTGGACTGCCGGTACTAGCTTCTCGAGAATTGAGGATCCGTTGTTGTCCATGAATCTCTCTGCCAACGAGATCGCCGATATTTTCATGAACTCAGCAAAAGCGGGAATATCTTTTTTCTTGATGAGAAGTTTCCAGAATCCGTCGGGGGAATTCTCTTCTGGTTCTGTGAAAAAATTGGCCCAGCCGTCAGGAAGAGCGTCTTTCGCAATGAGACCTTGTTTTCGTTTGATGTCCCATTGCTCCAAAGTCTTCTTTAAAGCGTCAATTATCGTCGTAGTATCCGATCTGGCCAGCCAGTATGCTGTGGGAAATGATGGATTGTCCATGATGCGAAGAAGCAGTTCCATTCTTTCTTGAAACTTACCAGACTCGAAGAATTGTTTGGTTAGTGGCTCATAAGACTTGAAATTCTTTTGCATGTCTTCCACTTCTTGGGCCGAAAAAGAATAGTCATCAGCTGCCATACCATCAGGCCCCGCAGCTTCTTCAATCAGCTTTAGAACTTGCTCTACTTCATCTGTCGTTGGGACCCTTTGTAGGATGGCCGCCATGGAGGTCTGCATAAGTAATCCTGGTCCACCTGAGCCCATGTTGTGCGCTGACCGCAGTCGCGAGTATGCCGTTTGGCCCCTAACGTCCCTCGCACGAGGATCCACGCCTTGGTCGAGGAGATATTTGACAATTGGCACACTAGCTCTGGTGACTGCGGAAAAGAGCAGAGTCTGACGATCACTGTCAAGGATGCCAGCAAGATGCTTTGCATCCTCTGGTGGTATGGATTCAAAAAAGATTTGGAGCATTTCGACGTGTGTCGATGCTTTGAAAACTATAGAATGGCCTATCCTGGCATCAGAGGCATGTTACCTCGGTTTTTTTTTTTTTTTTTTCGTGCTGAGACACTTACCGCTTCCTCCTGAATTATGCAAATAATCTGCTCCAGCCCGAAGTAGCATCTCTATTATTTTCGTATCATCCTTTGTCACTTGACCAACGCACTGTTCAACAGCCAACTCCAAGGGCGACAAGTCATGCAGTTGATTATGCAGGAAAGGACTGAAATACCGTGCATTGATCTGTGCACCAGCCTGCAACAGCATGCTTACGATATCAGGATGGCGCCCGATTATAGCTTGATGAAGTGGAGTAGCCTGTGACATCGTTGATCTCACATCCGGGCTGACTTTTAGGTCGCCTTGAAGGATGATTTTCATCATCTTGGTCCGTCCCAGGCAAGCGGCCAAATGTATGGGATACCAACCTCCAGAATAGTCGGGGAGTCTGGCATGAACCTGTGATGAGTCTTCCGTTAGTAGCCTCTGCACACCGCGGACATCATTACCGTCGATCAAAGTGAAAATGAGCGGTCTATCCTGGTATTCCGTGCGCAAAAAATCATACTCTGCTTGAGGCACACTCAGAGAATAGGCCCCCAAGAACTTGACAAATTCATAGATATCTGGAATCCAGGATAGAACTGACCGCAGCTATCACGAATCCAATCAGCTGCTTATTGACCTTGATGCAACTTCAAAGGCTGCAACTTACGCTCTCCACAGTCCACTTGCCCCAATCCTCATCCAAAGGCGACATTGAGCTCTCTTCGCCATCTTTACGTTTAGACTTCGTCAATTGACGCCGCAAGGCCAGTCTCCTCAAAG
Organism: Talaromyces sp. PB3603; assembly: GCA_023625915.1. Classification (NCBI taxonomy): domain Eukaryota; kingdom Fungi; phylum Ascomycota; class Eurotiomycetes; order Eurotiales; family Trichocomaceae; genus Talaromyces; species Talaromyces sp. PB3603. The sequence continues at coordinate 494,702 of JAMAFY010000015.1, read as the reverse complement.
AGTGGATGGTCGGCTCGTACATAGCAGCTTCCTCGCCTACAAGACTATGCAACTCGGCCATGAGATTGGTGGGCAGGGACTCCAGCGTGCGGTTGCTGATTCCTGATATTGTCTGAAAGAGGTTCCGATATGCCTTTTGTTTATGGGTTAGTGCTGCCCACTTGCCGTGTGATCACCAGAACCGGGAAAGACAAACCATTTCACTAGAAAATATGCTTCTGAAAGGGATGATCTTGAATCGGTCCTGGTGTTTTCGGGTGATGTATGGATCACTTCGTGCTTGGTAAGACACTTGAAGGATAGACAGGAGTGAATTACATTGGGACGAGGATAATACTTACTGGCCCATAATTCTTCGTCTCACGTCTGAGAGCGACGACGGTCTCGCTATCGGATCGGCTGTGACAGTATCCCTCATCAAGTCTAGAACAATCCCAGCTTTTTCGGCCTGTTTTGCTGAACCATCCTTCCAATCAAGCCTGACTATCCCCTCAATCCTCTGATATAACAGATTATCAATTTTCAACCGATCAAGCTCTTCATCTTGCAGATCAACGTTGCCGCTCTGTAACCATCGCCTTGGACTCTTTCCCTCCAGAGTGATGTACGCCATCAGAAGCCCGAACGAGTAAATATCACCCGCATTAGGGACCGTACTCGCCAATCGTCGAATCTCTATCGGACATAAGTGAAGCATCTCCGGTGCTGCCCATTCCCTCGTCTGACCTCTACCAACGCCCAGCACTGGACCTGCAGCGGAGTTATTCAGCACACGATCAACATCCGCAAACCCAAAATCTCCTATCTTCGCAACCAGCCCTTTCCTCTCACTATCTGGAAACAGCAGAATGTTCGAGGGCTTCAGGTCCGAATGTAGTACTTCGCAGTAATGCAGCACGGAAAGCCCGTCTGCAATATCTGCTATGAGACTATAGCAATCCGTCTCGTCTTCAAATTCTAAGGATTGTTGGTTTTGGCGAACTCGGAAATAATCTTCCAAAGTCGGTGCATGAGACCAAGCTAGTTCGACTATCATCAGTGGCGCATACAGGCCTACATCAGGCATCTCGTCCCATGCGATGGAGTGGAGGCGGACTATATTTCTGTGTCCGTAGAGTGGTTCCTGTGCTTCTTGTCAGCGTGGTTCTACGAATAACAGTTGACGCGAACGAAAAGAAGAGCGACATACTCTAGCGAGAATCTTGATCTCCTGCGTCATAGCCCCGACCATAGCATAAAACTCATCCCTCCCCTTGAGAAATACAGAATCTTCCTCCAGCGCAAGGCTATGATTTCTAACTGGCGCATGTTCGCGGCTTACTCTTTTTACTGCCACCTTCTTAATTTTCTTTTCTTGGATATTGTCCGCTGGTTTCTCGGGGACGCAATCAACTGCATAAACCTCCATCGTCGCTCCTCTCCCCAAATACTCCGCTTCAGCCAGCGATATATTCCCCGACGACATTGAGATGGCTGGGTTGGGAGTTATGTCATCACTGATTTGCGAAACTACATTCAGGATATTTGCGCGATTGCTTTTGGAGTAGAGATAGTCATATATTGGGGTTTGAGAGTCGGATTGGTGTGACCGCAGCTGCGATTGTGATGTTGACGATGGAGATGGTGAGTGCCGAGGACCAGAAGAGGAAGAATGTGAGGTGGAGGGGGCTTGAGATAAGTGTTGGCGAATGCGTTTGTTGTAATTCTTGATGAAAGATGCGCCAAAGTCGGCTGGTGGTTCAGATGGGGACATTTTCATGTTTTCCCTTAAGAGGTTATGATCTTGATCTATAAATTGAGACCTCGGAAATGTTGTCGTTGATTACCATCACTGTTTAAAATGCTAGATTGCTTCTTGTAATTACTCGACCGTTGGATTTCATCAATAGACAAGAGGGGCTTTATCGACTACTCTCTGGTCCAGCCTTGTGGTTGGGGCTTAGCCAACTAGCTAGTTACTGCATCGAAAGACTAGCATCGTGGCGCGGCGGATGTTGACACATCCTGACTCGGATTCTTTCTAGCTTCATTGAGGTACAAGATCCAAGTCTGATGTCATATAAAATCCGGCATCAATCCGCAGATCATATCTAGAATTACATCTAAAGCAAAGACGGAGTGTATACACCTGCACTTGAATCTCAAATTTCAGAATGGACATGGCGCTGGGAGTAACCGGTGTTGCGTTGGCTCTGCCGGGATTGATTCAAGTAATTACACCCCTTCCGAAAAGATGGGCATCATTTCAGAGGGAGCTCTGGCTGATAACTATGCATAGGTTAGTCTGGATTTCCACTCGCGCGTCTCAGAGATTTTTCAATCCTATCTCAAAGCCATCACCGAGGCTCAAGATCATTGGCTCCTGCTAGATATCCACCTAAGCTCCGTAGAAGCCGATCTCCAATTTCTGCTCCTCAACTCCGACACTTTCCAACCTGAGATCCAGTCTCGCCTCAAAGCGATTCTCCGTGTACTCAATCGCAGCCTAGCAGAAGTCATAGAGGCATTCAACAACGCCGTTGACGCAACGACCGGCCAAGTAGGACGTCTAAAATGGACGCTGGTTATAAAGCCGAAATTAGCGAAGTTGGTATCCGAGATTGAGGGGTGGCAGAGACGATTCATGGATTATGTGCAGCTGCTGAGGTTTACGGGCTATGGAATGAAGCTATCGGATGAAGTTGGGGCGGAGAAAAAGAAGAGTGCGGCGTCGATGGCGGATAGACTGAGCCGGGATATTCTGGTGGCGCGTGTTGAGGAGGTTCCAATCGACGCATTAGAGATACCGCCGTTGACGGATACTCGACAGAATCTGGGCCGAACGGAGGCACTTGGACATACAGACACAAAGCTAATTTGGACCTCAAATGCGTTGGATGGGGATGATATTCTCGTCGAATGTCGCGCGCACGGCACGAATGCGGACATCTCTCAACTCAAATTATCAGCCAGTAAAGTCGCACAGATCCTCGCTGCGGCTGGCTCACAGGCCCTGAAGACTCATGTCCTGCAATCAGTGGGTTATGCGTATTTACCGTCGCCGAAAAGGGAAGTCCAGTTGTTCCTCAAATATCCTGCTGGACTCGACGTACCGAGGACTCTCCGTTGGGCTCTGACGATGACGCCTCTCCCATCTATAAATGCGAGATTGGAGTTATGTCGACAACTAGCCACAGCCATCTTCTACACGCATACATCAGGCCTAGTACATAAATCGATTCGACCAGAGTCGATTATCATATTTCAAGATCACCAACAAGTATCCCCCAAACAAGACGACAACAGCAAGAATCCGTCAAGTGTCCTCTTTCTAACCGGCTTCCAACTCGCCCGCGAAGACACTCCAAACACCGTAAGCAGCACCCAAGGCAACCAAAACTGGGAATACGACATCTACACCCATCCATCCCGCCACACGCCCGGAACACGGTACACCATGGCCCACGACATTTATTCGCTCGGTGTGAATTTGCTTGAAATTGGATTGTGGGATTCATTCCTCATCTTTGACACGCACGAAAGAGCACGAATATTCAACAATGAAGCTTTGGAGGGTGGCCGCGTGATTTGCGATGATCTCAGAGACGGCGATAAAGAAGCCGGCCAGAGGATGAAGGGTTTATATGAAATGGCTGCAAAGGCGTTGTTGCCCATATCGATGGGTTGCTGTTTCCGGGATGTGGTTATTGACTGTTTGGGGGCCGTGGAACGTGGGTTTGAGCATGGCGATAAAGATGGGAAAACGCTGGAAGAGGAAGAAGAGAGAACAGGGCTCGAGTATATTGATAGAGTGCTTGAGCGATTGGAGGAGATTCGGGTTTGAGGAATTGATTGCTTGTTTGGGAAGGAAGGAGGGTTAGTGTTTGATGCAGCACTGGCTCTAGCCCTAGCCCTGTTTGATGAAGCAGAATTCCCTTTCACCTTATCCCATCAAAATGATATTTTGTGTCCTTGAGAGGTTACACTTGAATCGGATCTGAGAGAATGCTTTTATAGGAAAGTAGAGTGGGTTACAGAAACTTAGCCCTAAGCCCTAGCCCCAGGAAAAGAAAATCCGAACTACTGATAATCGTCCTTTCGCAAACGCAATTGCTTACTCGATTCTAGCTACAAATTCTCCAGATACGCACACCTATTTGACACGTATCATTTGTTAAGGGACGGGATAATGGGACAGTTATAGCTGGAAAAAAGTCTTGTAAGACCGAGAGCAAGCGTAACAAGGCCTATTCGAAAGCTTCCATAGCATTATACAGCGCTACTTTCCGAATTACATCATGAAAGATTCGCCAAAGGCTGTTTCTCCTTGTAATAACTCTCTCAGATATACATGTATGCCTATCGTTTCTGAGTCACCTCATTATCTGGCGTTGTTCGTTCTTACATTTAGTTCAAGCGCATACAGATACAAGCGAAGAGGCATCGGAAGATCCGCAACTATGAAGTTGGCGTTTATGGAAGAATTTTGCGAAGTGAGGAAACGGCGATAAATGTACGTCTCAAAGTGCACCTCGAGATCCAACCATAGAAAGACCAGAGCTCTTCCAGCTCATCCTGTTGTGTCTCGATCAACGATCTCCGCTGACTAGTGCTCAGCGGGTTAGCACACACAGACAATCGAGAAAAGACTCCTGGAACCAGCACGCTCTGTTTTATTGAGCCCTTCGCTACACCGTACAAAGGAACTCCTGTTCTCAGTGCCCTCCTCGTTGAAGAATTCCCGCATTCTTTCCATCGCGAGACAGAAAACAAGATGTCGCCATCTTCACCAAAGAGAATATTCAAACTGTATCGCCAAGGAATAAAACCCGGAAGTAATGTATCTCGATGTAAAAGTCATCCAGGTCGGAAATTTGAAGTGATTGGAGACGTGACTAGGTAATACACTTTGACGAGAACCACGGCTCAGGGCTTGAACACATAGCCCTAATTCCGATCTTACCCCGAGGCAATTTTTAACCTTTTCCAGCGATCACTCGCGCAACCCTATCTGTGTCGTCTATATTCTGGGATAAAAACAAGCTTTTAAAGAAATGCAAATGATTCAGTCACATCAAATACTTGTTTCCCGCATGTCAGTTGAGGATTGAGGATGTTCTGCTTGATGCAATCGCGACAGATGCCGCGGTTCGGATTATGTGACTTGAACGGGTATAGTACGGGACGGGAATGTTAGCTGTCCAAATGGGAACATGGCAGCTGGCATATGTTGACTACGTAGACCGCTCAACATCTACCCCTCAACAACTACGAATCCGCATTTACGCTCTTTCACTTTGTCATCGGATACTCTTGTTCATAATGATAATATATTCTTGATCACATACCTAGCTTTACTGGCGCTTCATAATCTCTCTCCTCTCACCGAAGCCCACTCCAGATGGCCCGAGACACGAGCGCATCGCATCCTCTCTGACCCATCGCATACCATCAGCGACCTCAAACAAGCAACATGACAAACCCCTTCATCGAAAGGCCTCTCCATGAGCGCCTTCTCGCCTCCCCGCTCGCATTCTTCTTACATCCCATCCACATCCTCCTGCTCCGTCTCCGCGGGCCTCCTCACCTCCCATCCTCGTCTGCCAGACCCATTCGCGTCGTCTGCATATCCGACACGCATACCCTCGAGTGGAGCGACATCCCGGACGGCGACTTACTGATTCACGCTGGTGATCTGTGCAACGACGGCAGCGTCCGCGAAATCCAGGGGACTGTGGACTGGCTCAAGACACTTCCACATCGACACAAGATCGTGATTGCGGGGAATCACGATAGTTATTTCGACCCTAGATCGCGATTAGACGAGGATCGCGAGGAGAAAGTCTCGTCGTCGCTGGCGAATATATCTGCGTCGACGGCGTCGATACGATCTGTGGATATTGATATCGATGATTTTGAGGGCGGGAGGATCGATTGGAGTCACGATTCGCCAACGGAGGATTATGATTACGCCAGTCATAGCGATGATTACCTCAGCGAAAAAGAGGGGGAGGATCAGAGAGAAGACATTCATTACCTGCAACACTCCTCGATAACATTGACCTTCCCCGCCCAATCACCTAACCAACGCTCTCGAACCCTCAACATCTACGGGGCCCCTCAAATCCCGACTCCAATGCCCATGGGCCCCGAACACGCATTCACGTATCCGCCTCAAAAGGATGCATGGACAAACACCATTCCTCCAGAAACAGATATCCTCGTTACTCACACCCCTCCCTACACCCATCGCGACCTGGGACCCAATTTCAGCATCGGCTGCCCCTTCCTGCTAAGCGAGGTATGGCGCGTTAGACCTATACTACACGTCTTTGGTCATGTTCATTTTGCCTACGGCACCGAGCCTGTGTTCTGGGACGAAGCGCAACGTGCCTGGGAGCGGATATCGACGCGGTGCTCGGCCAGACAGCAACGATTACAAAAAGCCTTCTCTGGTGGGCTAACCCACTGGTTGGCGCGATACGGAGGATTGGTCTATGATCTGATCACGCCGAGTAACTGGATCGATGCGTTTAGAGTGCTGTTTTATGATGTGACGGGTATCATCTGGGCGCGGGTATGGGGTGGACAGTTGGGACGCGGGAGTGGCTGGATGGTCAATGCGGCGATGATGTATAAGGATACAGGCGTGTTGAGGAACAAGCCTCAAGTTTTTGTCTTGTAGTTATTTCTCTTGCAGGAAGAGGAAAGAAACTTTCGGTACGTAGCTATTCCGGGGACAGAACTTGGTGTAATTATGTAACACTGTTCTAGCGTATGTATGTAAAATATATGAATATCTATGGGAATATATCTCTTTCCAAACCAGGGTATAATAAATATATGCAGTGCACAGCTAAAGCTTCGACTTTTCAGCAAACCTCGGCAACACCAACGGATCATACACATTTAATCCCAACGTATCCGACGGCGCCGCGTGATGACCACCCACCAACCCGCGCGTGTCCAGCATACTAGGGTTCAGATCATCTACTGTGGCCGCACCAATCAATCTCATATTCATCTCCAATTCATCCTTGAGCAGCTGGAATGCACGCTCAACACCTTCCTGACCGTATGTGGACATGGCGTACAGGAATGGACGACCGATACCGACACCCTTTGCGCCGAGGCAGAGAGCCTTGATGATATCCGTTCCGCGACGAATGCCGCCGTCGATAAAGATCTCAATTTTGTGTTCCCACCCGCGTTCGCGGAGGATGGGCATGACCTCGGCGAGGACCTCGATGCCGGAGCGCGCAAAATCGAGTTGTCGACCGCCGTGGTTGGAGAGCACGACGCCCTGGACGCCGGCCTCGACGGCTCGGAGCACGTCTTCTACGCATTGCACACCTTTGAGAATGATGGGCATCTTGGTGATGGACTTGAACCAGGGTATATCCTTCCAGGAAAGACTGGGGTCAATAAATGAAGAGATTGCGCGTGCGGCGCCTTGTGACCGATCGATATTATCGCCGCCGGATGCTTGGACGTTGGACCCGGTGTCGGAGAATTTGACCCGCATATCTTTCTCACGCCGGCCCAACTGTGGTGCGTCGACGGTGATGAAGAGTGCTTTGCAGCCGCGTTTCTCGGCATGTTCGACGATCTTCTTTGTGATTGATCTGTCCTTGTTGACGTACAACTGCAACCATTGTACCTGCTCGCCCTTGCGTGCGTCGACGATCTCATCAAAAGAGCATGAGGCTAGGGTCGGAATCATCTGGATCACATCGTGGCCGTGAGCAGCCTTGGTGAGGACAACCTCGCCCTCGGGGTGACCCAGTTTTCCGAGTGCGGTGGCAGTAACGTAGAAGGGGACGGAGGTTTTGGAACCGAGCATTGTGGTCGAAAAGTCGACTTTCTCGACGTCGACCAGGATGCGAGGGCGGAACCAGACTTTGTGGAAAGCCGTATGATTCTCGCGCATTGTCTATCATCATCAGCTCTGTGCTTTGCAAGTGACAATCGAAGGGCATACAATCTCATCATCGGCACCACTCGAATAATACGCCCAAGCCGTATTCTTCATAACCTGCCTGGCAACGGACTCGAAATCCAACAAATTGTAGCATTGGGCAAGAGCCGGCATGCGCTTGACGCGCTCTTCGCGTTCAATCTCTAACGGGTCTTTGACTTTCTCGTCGTGCTCCACGGTCGACATGTCGACTGGGCCCAGATGCTTGGACGCATCGAGGTACTTGTCGAGGGTGTCGGGGGGATGAATAGGCTCGAATTCCTCGGTTGCATCTTTACCGGCGTACTTGAGGATTATTTTTTGACCGCCGGGGTGTTCTGCCATCTGTTAGTACTGAATCAGTCCGCAACAACGAGCAAGTGAGGCCCATGTACCCGGCAAGAATTCAGTGACATCATACGCCTTTCCATGCACAATGACCCAACACGAGTCTTTGTTGTTGTGCTGAGCAACGTCTTGACCTGTGAGCTTAGCCATTGTGTATATAACACGAATAGAACTTTGAGAGAGTTTAAAAAAAAAGGAATTGGTTGTATCCGTAGAAGAAACGAAAGAGAGAAAAGAAGGTGGTTATATGTGGCAGCCCAAAGAAGGAAAGATGGATTCGGGACCTCGGGGTAAGTTCTCGCGAGCGAATCAGCTGTCGCTAATCCCCTGTGGGGAGCTAGTCAGCCAATGGGAAAGGCGCTATTTGATGGTCAATTTTGCGGGGAGCTTCGGGGGGAAGGCGCGCTCTCGGCCGATTGTTGATGCCTCAGGCTGCTATCATCAGGCCGAGGTTATTTCTTATCTTCTTCCTATCGCCATTATGATAGATGATGCCCTCGTGACCAAATTGACCGGAGACGACTTTATCTGTCAAGTTCTGTTCTGAGGATGACTCAATACTTCCCTTTTCGAAGATCTAAAAGAAGACTCTGACTAAATCAAAGCATGGCTACTCTGCTAGGGTCTTTGCACGTGCGACCGGCTACATTGTACTTGCATACCACATTCCTTAGCAGATGCTAGGCACGACACCAACGAATGAACAACCCGCTCTCCGTCCTGCCCTCTTCATTGGCGACTGAAATGAACCCCACGAACGCGATCTTCAGCTGCAGTGTGATGCAACGCACGTCCATCTCAGATCGGCTGGTTGGCCCGTCAATGTACATCCATATCAGCAGGCAAATGACCAAGTTCAGTCGTCGAGTCATGCAAAACAGGGAAATCAGAGTTCTTCGGCTAGAAAGTTGGCAGCTCCATCTACTCAAGGATCACGCCGTAGAGTCAGCAGCAGACCCTGTGATCTGATCAGTCATAGTGGCGGTGTCAAACAGTGTCAAAGAGTGCTTCCACTGTTATCGGCATCCCATAAGGCTGGCACTCCCTAAATTAGCCCCGCAGAACCCGGTCAGCCTCCCTTGTCACTGCGCGGAGTGTATCATCCGCTATCTGTAAATTATTTATCCATTCTTCTTTGGGCAAGAACCTGTATATTGTCTGATTAACTCTACCTGCAAATAAAACGATAACAGCTGGATATGCCCATCCGGCCTGCGACTTGTTGCCACTCCGTCGCGTCTCCCGTCGCGACACGGTAAGCCCCTCAGAATGAGCTCTTCCCTCGAAGCCAAAATCGTCGTGCTGGGTTCGCAAGGTAGGGCCCCTTTCTTTTGACGTCTGCTTATTAACATGCCGATTGACTGATCAATAGGCGTCGGCAAAACATCACTTGTGAATCGCTACGTCAAGAACGCCTTTGAACCCGCCAAAATCACCTCTACCGTCGGCGCGTCCTTTGTCACCAAACGCGTCCTCGACACAACGTCCGACACCATCGTGCGACTGCAGATCTGGGATACGGCAGGGCAGGAACGATTTCGCAGTATATCGCGTCTGTACTACCGCGGCGCAAATGCTTGTCTATTGTGTTATGACATTACAGACGAAAACAGTTTCAAGGAAATGACCGGTTGGTTACAGGAACTCAAGCAGAATCTGGGTCATAGCAATGACGTCGGCGCGGGCGGGGATAGTCCTCTGGTCATACATGTCGTGGGTACGAAATCGGATATAGTCGCCTTGGAACCGTCGAGACGCCGAGTTCCATTCGAGAGGACGATTGCATATGTCGCGGAACAGCTGTACCCGTCACAAGCGTCGACTCCGCCGCCCACAGCCGGGTTTGGGAGTATGTTCGTCACGACGCCGATGAGCGGGTTGCAGTCTCCGGATAGCAAACGAAGTAGCGGGTTCTGGGGCCAGGATATTGGATGGGATTGTTGTCATGAGATTAGCGCCAAGGACGGCGAGGGCGTGGAAGAAGTGTTTCGCGTGATTGCGCGGAAACTGGTTGAACAAAGAAACAAGCAAGTCAACGAGCTGATGGCGAATGGCAATAGCGGTGTCAATGGCGGAATATCGGATGCAAATCATTCTGATACGGATGGCGGAGGAGGCGGCATGAATGGGCTGAACGGGCGAGGCAGTTTTCGAATTGGTATGGGCGACAAGCGGAGAAGCTGGCTGGGGTTTCCGCCGGGAATGGTGGTTAGCGAAGAGGTGGAAACGCCTGCTGAGCCCGGGAAGCAGCGACGTCCATGCTGTTAACTTTTCTCATTTCTACAGTTTTTTCCATCCTCAACGATTTCGGTTCAAGCATATACAGATGACCTTTGACGATGCATACACGGTGGCATGGTGTTTACGCGGAATATTCTGGCAAGATTTACGGATGGATATGTTTGATGTAACTTTACGAGATATAATGGTTTGGTTGGCGTTTTTTGTAACTGATATATGATATATGATATATACTCTGATTATGATTTGGAAATTGAGATGATGTCGCCCATGCCATGCACATATTCTAAGAATAGAGAACTAGTAACATACCCGTGGCAAGCTAGGGCTCGAGACGTGGTATGTTCATGTCCCATCTCTATCGACAACGGATGCTGTTGAATCACTTCATACCTGTCCTTGCTACTGGGAACAGTCCGTCCGGCTCTTTAATATAGTGACACGGCCTCTTCTGTATGCAGGATGATTTAAATTACATCGTAAAGAACTTTTCCACCCAGAACTGATGTTAGAGGTGAGACAACACGACAGCAAACTACACCATCCAACCCGATTAAAGTCAACAGTCAAAGTCGACGAAAGCACAGGGGAAAGCACCCACCACCCAGTCTGCAATCGTCTCACCAGAAACCGGAAGACACAAAGAGAAACAAATTATCATCCTTTTCAAAAGCCTCAGTATACTCTGTCCACTGGGTTATCACCCCCGAGTACTAGAACAGTCGGAACCTATCGTCGAGGCTGTGACCCGCGCTGCCCTGCTGTCCTCATATCCTGGGACGTCTCCATCATCGGCTCGATGAGTCTGAATCACACAAAAAAGAAAGCACCAAAAGGGCAGGTACCAAAAAGCGTGAAAACTTTGATCCATGAAAGGGAAGTTGACTCCAAAAAAGCTCCTGATAGGTCGCATCCTCGATAGAGAAAAGAAATTATGAGTTCAGATGAGATGAGATGGTACAGGAGAGGATAAACAGGTGGACTTTGAGGGTGAGAAGCAGAGAAGCCAGTGCAAAAGATGAGGTGGACGAGGGAGGGTTGCCTACTAAGTGTCAAGCCCAGGCCAAAAGGAACAAAAGATCGACCCAGAAGCAAGAAACCAAAAGCCAAAAGCTGAGGAGGGGGAGTGGGAGGGAGGAGGGAGGGGGGAGAATGGGACGTATATGGCACTGTTCAGGCTCTGCTCGTGCTCACTGCAAGGCCTCGGATTGTATCTGCTTGAAGGAGAAAAAGAAGGGAAGAAAGAAGAAGACATGAGGGAGGAAGGGGGTATTTATAGTGTATCCAGACGGGAAGATGTGCTGCCCGAGGCCTTTTTGGGACGGAGGACTCGGCAGAGGAGAGAGTCCGTAGTTGCGCCCTGGACACAAGATGTGGTGTTTGTGCCCGATAGAAAAGGAATGAGGTCGTCCTCGTGCGATTGTCTCCGATTCTAGTGGTTTGGTATTGACGTTTTTGGGGACGACGAACGGATCTAGTACAGATCTAGTACAAATCTAGTAGAGGCATGTAAGCCACGTTGAGGTCTGTTATGGAAGCGCGAGATAATAGTGACGAGCTCGTGATTATAGGGCGTTTAGACGAGTTTCATATCGTCTTGAATTACGTAGCGGAAGAAGTCGTTTGTGTGAGGCTTCTGACTTTGGGGCGCACTCGGGCAAATTGATTGGGTATGACAGATATCGAGATCTTTTCTTGACGTTGCCCGGTCACGCGTTTGGTTTGTATGGTTTGAGTGGCTTAGCAGGTCTGTGTGGTTTGAATGCTTTACATGGCTGGAAAGGAAGGCAGATCGAAGTCGCGTGGATGGGCAGGAGACATATGTTATGCGCTCGCTCGAAAAATCCATTCTTGTATGCTGGAACTAGCTAATGCACGCGATAGATAACACCACGCTCAGAAATGCACCTCAGATCCACATCACAACTGACAGTTCGGCGCTATTTTGTCTATCCATGACGCTTCGACAACTCCGTAACGAACGACTGACCCCAGTTCGCACTGACCCTACATCAGCATCATCGCCATATCTTTGCAATAGCAAAAAACATACCTGGTATTCGTATGCACAAACTTTTTGAGTTTGTCATACCTCTCCTTCCTCTCCTCCTTGGACATAGTCAGGCCCCTATGAATACACTGCGCCATTTCCTTGATATTCGCAGGATGGAATTGAACCGTGCCGTCAGCCATGAAAACAGAGGCTCCCGCAAACTCGGATAGTGCCAATACGCCATTTCGTTGTTCCTGGCAGGCGATATACTCGAATGCAACGAGATTCATGCCATCGCGGCTAGAGGTCAATAAACACATGTCTGCAATCGAGTATAGGGCTGTAAGCTCGGTGAACGGGATAGAACGATGCAGATATATGATGGGTGAATACTCCGGTGTGCCTATTCAGTCAGCTCATGCCTTCACTCTCGGGACGGATGACGCACTGAACTTTCCATTAATCTTTCCAACCTGACAACTAATCTCCGTCTCCAAGTCCTGATACTCTTTGACGTCTTCTCGACTCGGCACCGCGACCTGAATCAAAACGACCTTTCCCTGCCACTTTGGGTATTCAGTCAAGAACTGCTCGAAGCCATGCAACTTGTGCGTCAGGCCCTTGATGTAGTCCAATCGATCAACGCCGACTATCACCTTGATGTCCTTGTATCGTTCGTTCAAGTCTTTGATTCGGGCTTGCACTTCATCTTGTTTGAGCGTTTCGTTGAATTTATCTGGATCGATGCCGACTGTGAAGCGGCCTGTTTTGACGAGTCGGTCTTTGTATAGGATTGCGCTGTCTCGTGATTGTGCATTTCTGTCTTGTCAGCCTGTACTTATTGCACTTGACAGGATAACGTACAAGAGGTATTCGCAGCTTTCGGTAAAGTTCTTCTTGTAATCGTCCGTATGAAAGCCGATCAACGTGCTCGACAACATTCCCTGCAGAATGTCCTTCGCCACAGGCAACACTTTCAAAGACTCGGACGGCGGAAACGGAGTATGGAGCGAGAATCCAATACAAGCTTGTCGTTTCTTCTTGGCCATGCGCTCTCTCAGCATTTGTGGTAATAACATCAAATGATAGTCGTGTATCCAGATCAGATCCTCTTCCTGCGCGGCATCGGCAATGTAGTCAGCAAAAATCGCGTTGACCTTTTTGTATGCTTCCCACGACTCTTCATCGTACGTCACGCCAGATTGGTAGTGCAGAATTGGCCACAGAATTTGATCTAAGCCGTCAGCCACTCCGTCGAGAAGCCGAGAAGCGGAAATACGTACTAGAGAACCCGTTATAATGCTTATGAGCCAATTCTTCCTCTAAAAACACCGGAATCGCATTATGCGACGTCAGACTGCGCCGAATTTCTTCCTGCTCCTGGGGCTCCTGAGGATTCATGCCCGGCCATCCAAACCATCGAAACTCGGTGGTCTTGGTCAGTCCGGACAATGAGGTGACGAGTCCACCGCTGGACATGCTGGAATGATACGAGCCATCCTCGCTGCGTTTGACGGAGAGCGGCAGTCGGTTGGAGACTACGATGAGGTTCCGCTTTGGTTCTGAGGGCATTCTGATTTCTCTTTCTGTTTTGGGAAACTGATTGGTGAGACAGTGGTCGCAATGAAGTATACAATTTTCAGCAATGGGATTATTCTCCGTTGGTCAATTCCGAATTGAGGTTTTGTATATTCGCATCAGAAAAGAAGAAAAGAGTTGGGAGAGTGTGATTCATCCAGGCCACGTCAACATTGAACATGTACCTCATCTCATGTCATAATGACCACAAACCGGGGTCTATGCTTGGCACGTGCAACGTCGTGGGCCCTCATGGACGACAGATCGGAAAAGGATTCCATGCCAGAAAGGCGCTTACTCTGCTCTGCCAGAAATATACAATTCTCTCTTGATAGAAGAAGAAGATAAGAAAAGACAATGGCATGACACGACAACGCGGCTCATTCAATGTTCTCCGAGAAACGAACGGGAGTGATCCCCAATACACCATCGCGGCATACCCCCTGTGACCTGCCCTGGAACAGATCGATTGGACCGCGCGGCAGTTCATCGGATGTGCTGATCTAAGGGAGGGAAATAGCAAAAATGGGACACAATTAATTATGGCTGGTATCTATCTCGGATATTGTTATGACATAAGGAACGGTCGGCTGTTGGAGAGAATCGAACAATAACGAAAAAAAGCAAAGCCCTTTGATTCAGAATAGGTCTTCTATTTGAGATACGGAGCAATCTCGGGTGCGACGCTGATCAATCTGTGGACCAGCTCGTCCCAAAACTGCTTCTGTATTCGTGCTCCCTTTGCGCTAGTCACAGAAGACGAGGGACTAGGCCATTCAGTCAGTGAGAAGTTACTCACACAAGAAATCGAAAATGAGGAAAACTCACGTCTGAACATGGCAATTCGTCAAATACTGCCCATTCGTTTCAGGCCCCGAAACCACTCCATGCACCAGAGCCCGACTGCCTTCTTCGGTACTCCTCGCCAACACCTTCTCAAACACCTTTGCCCCCGTGCTCCTACCTTGCTCGGTACCCAGTTGAAGCGCCGATTTGCAAAAACTGGGATTAGGCGTGTTGATGACAATCGCCGTCGACGAGTTCTTCGCCGGTCCGTTGACTTTGTCTGCTAGCTCGCGACATGCATAGATAACCAGCAACTTGGACAGGTTGTATCGGTCTGCCATATTGGCCATCTTGGAGTCATTCAGGGTATTGAAAATGCCTCGGCCGTTCTTGTCTTCCACTTCCTTCAATGACGCCATGTAGTGCAACGCCGAGTTGGGGATTGTGAATCGCGGCGCAATCTTGAATTGCGCGGCAATGTCGCGCAATTTTGGAATCAAAAGTGCGAACAGTAAGAAAACGCCGACTACGTTCACGGCAAGGATACTCTCGTCGCCTTCAACGACTCGGAATTTGTCCACCATAATTCCTGCATTGGCCAGGATCCCGTCCACTCGCGGCAGCGTCGTGGAGACACGAGCAGCGAAGGTCTTGATCGATGCATGACTGCCCATGTCCAACTCCCATACTTCAATCGAACTTTCCTCGCGGCCCGTTGATCGAAGTATCTCAGCCCGAGCTGTCTCGCCCTTGGAGATGCTGCGAACCGCCATGATCAGTTTTTCGGCACCGAGTTTGTTGATGTGTCGACTAGACTCGAGGCCGAGGCCGGTGTTGGAGCCGGTCACGATGTAGGTTTGGCCGCTGAGGTCGGTTCTGGGAATGGGAAGGGTGACGAAGAAGTTAGAGAAGATGGTTGTGAGGGCGCCGTGAGCTGCTGACATGGTGACTACCTAGGTATATGATATACTCAGACCTTCTGTTTTGGTCTTGTAGGTTTGAATCAATAGATGTATAGGTATATAAAATGCAACGGAAATAATCAGCTGTTTGTGCTATGCAGCAGTCCTGGGCCAGGCCCTTTTATATACATCTGTCCCATCCTTCCAGTGTACACTTCATGATAACTCATACCAGGAGAATGAAGCTTAAAGATGGCTTTATACGGGATTGTGCTATTTCCATCCATGATCAGCAACAATCAACGAGTTTTGACATGGCCGAGTCAATCAAAGCCGCTCTCCATGTTTGATAAATCCGGCTGCAATCCATTAGGGCTACCGGGAATACTATCTCCGCCGCCGGAATTATCTCTCACGCCCCACTTGTAGCACCCATCTTAATCCTCCCTTCTTCTGGACGTTGTTGATGTGCACGACAAGATAAACGGACTTGTCCTTTGTCGCTTTTTGAGTATAACCATTGACACATCCAGGCTACATTACATTCGCGCAGTCGTCAACATGAACGCAAAAGACATCCAAGTCATATACAAAGACAGCAAACGGAACCGCCGACCAACGTCTTGCGAACAATGCCGGATACGAAAGTATATTCACCCCCTCTGTCGACGTCCCCGTGCCTTTGTTTCTAGCTAACGATGTAAGAGCAAAATGTAACCGCGAACTTCCCTGCGAAAATTGCATCAAACGCGGCGAAAAAGCGGCTTGCAAGTACGCAACCAACGCCATCCGCAATCCAGGCAAGCGCAGAAATAGTGCCGTAGGTGATCGGCTGCGAAGAGTTGAGAAATTAGTTTCTGAGCTCGTTGCGAGTGCCGAAGGAAATGGGGTTGTTGTTGAGAAGGAGGCACAGAGAGCTGGTGGTGCTTGTGACGGTAGTCAAGGGGAGAGGTATACATCGCAACATAGCGGTGCTGCGGCTGAGAAATCTCCACGGAAGAAGAGAGGTCATATTGAAGATACGCACTGGCTGTCAATTCTGGATGACATCAAAGAAGTCCGCGAACAACTCGCGCAGTCGGATATCATGACTTCTCCAGAGGATAATGCGGATGCTAACGAAGAGGCGCAAGAAGAGGAAGCGGAGATCGACTTGGTGTTGGGTGCTACGCAGTCATTGCCGACATTCCAAGAGATTATCAACTCGCTGCCCCCGAGGCCGATGTGTGATACTATTCTGTCGCAGTATTTTACTTCGCCGATTGTTTTGCGTATGCTTTTCTTTTCGCTTTAAAACTGGCTCATGGAGCGGTGCTAATCGTGTTTTAGCTATTATTCATACTATCAAATTCCAGAACGAGGTATGCCTCCTGATTCCCCCCTGAGGGATAGGATTGACAGAGACAGTACGAGAAATTCTGGCACGACCCAAGAAAAGCACCACCCCTGTGGGTCGGACTTCTATACTCTATCCTCGCCTGCGTCGCCTCGGTTCAGAGTGCTATGACCCCAACAGGAGCACCTGAAAACAAATATCCACCGCCGCTACCCGTGAAATCGTTGCGCTCAAAAACAGTTCAGTGCCTCATTATGGGCAAGTATAAAGATGCCAACTCCTACGCCCTCGAAACGCTGGTCATGCACCTCCTAGGCACATACATCAGCAAACCGGACTCTAGCTTTGACGGCTGGTTCCTGATGGGCACTATTATCCGGTTAGCCATGCGAATGGGCTATCACCGCGACCCAACGACCCTAAAACAAGAAAGTGCAATCACACCCTTTGAAGGCGAAATGCGGCGAAGGCGATGGCACGCAATCCTGCAGCTTGACACGTTAATGTCATTCCAGATGGGCATGCCGAGCGTCATCCCCCCAGAGTTCTGTGACACCGAACCACCACGAAACCTGAAAGATGAGGATATCTGGCCTACCATGTCGACGCTTCCACCCTCCCGGCCAACTTCAGATTACACACCGGTGTTGTACACAATCGCCAAAGGAGGCGTAATGAACATGTTTCGCAAAGTGCTCATTCACACTCATTCGATGTCACCCCCTTCGTACCCCATGACGATAGACCTCGACGCCCAACTTCGCGAAACATATGCCCAAATCCCTGAGACACTCAAGTGGAGACCTATCAACCAATCCTTCACCGTATCGACGGGTCTGATCATCAATCGTTCCACGATCGAATTGTTGTATCTCAAAAGCGTCATTGTACTGCACAGAAGATATCTGAACACGGAACGCCACGACCCGCAGCGCGAGTTCAGTCGCAGAGCGTGTACTAATGCTGCGCTGGAAGTTCTGGCCAGGCAGACCGAATTACATATCGCCACCTCCACGCCGCACGGACGGTTGTACGAGGATAGATGGATGGTTTCGTCTCTGACGGCGCATGATTTCTTGCTAGCTTCTATGGTGATTTGTCTGGAGTTGTCGGTGCTCATGCGCTCGTCTCCGGGTAAAGCCGGCCAAGCGACATCTCAGCATTTCGCGAGGTTATCGGAGGCATTACTCAACTCGCAACGCATCTGGGCCGCGAAAAGTGCATACTCGCACGAAGCGCGCACAGCAGCACTCACCCTACAATTAATGATTGATAAAGTACAGGAGAAGAACGACTCAGTCACTTTGGACGACAGACGCGACTCCGCAACTTCTACTAGTCATCAATTCAGGAATCAGATCTCTTATTCTTATCCCACCGTCACAGGGACCCAGATCATGAGTCCAACGACTCAATCTCTAACAAATCTCACCGCCTCACACCCTGGATCTGAACCGGAATTAGACATACAGTCCTTCGACCTCCCCTTCGCAGACACAATGACGGACATGATAACCGGTTCGGAGGATCTGGACTGGGTTTGTCCCTCTTTTTCCCTTTTGCTCAGCTGACCATGATAAACTAATCTGCTGGCGTCGATTGGCAGGCTCTACTGGATCACTACCTCCAAAACACAGGTTCCATGCTACCAGCACCTAATACCGCGCAGGTAGATGTCCTATACGATGAATGGGGAATGGCGGGTGTTGATACACACATGTCTATAGATGCAGATTTGGGTATGGGTCTGAGTCCGAATACGGAATCAGGGACTGGTGGGCAAGGATATTATCCCGGGTATTTTGGATAACTGTGACGATGTACGTCTCACACGGATTTTACACGAGATGGATGATGTAAAGGTAAAAATATATATTAATACGTATATGAATATCAACGTGATCGCTCTCCAGCTACAATGAAAACAAACAAACTCAACGTCAACGTCCGCCACCAGCAACAAACCTTTCTGAAGTTGCGCGATCATGGAAAATTAATCATGCTTCTTCCCCTCCACACTCTGATACGCTTCGATAATCCTCTCGCCAATCTGCAGCGCCTCCCTCCAATTCTTCTGTCGCTCCCAAAATGGATCCGAAGGACGCGCGTCATGCAACGTTCGTGCACGCGCATCTTCCTCTAGCGTCGCTCGCGTAATCTCACCAGGACCTTTCTCTTCATTTGTTGCCAAAGAGGAAGATGGGATCGGCTCCTCCGGAATCTCCGCGATGAACTCCCTGCGCATCAAAATCTTCTGTATCCGTTCGTGCGCAATACTCGGCATTTCGATTTTGGTCATCGTCTTTTCGACGGCGTACCGGACACCGAGGTAGATGTGTTCCGAGAAGAAAATTGTGGTCATAAGCATCCAGCCGCGGACGTTGGTTGAGCTGGTACAGTCGCCACTGTCGAGGCCCTGGCTGCGCGCGAGATAGACTAATGCGGGACTGGTGATGCTTCCGACCCAGGCCAAGAGACCCAAGGTATCGAGCCAGGGTCCGATGGTGTCTGCACGCTCGGGAACGGGTCGTTTGAATTCTTTGCAAATCTTGAAAAAGTCGGAGCGCAGTTCGAGCCAGTTGTTGAACAAGAACGAGACTGGGACGAGCGGCCAGACGGTCGAGAAGAGAGACAAGTAGCCGAACTGAATGACCATTTGTCTCAGGTCGTCGGTCGTCTCGTATTCGGGTAGATCTGCTTCTTCGCGGACCTTCTTTAAGAACTCGACTTCGTCGGGATGGTCGTCGTATGCAGCGCTTGCCTTTTCGTGACCGTTGGCTTTTTCTTCAGAGTATTTCTTGTATTTGGAGCTCAGTCGTTGGAGGATAAAAGGAAGGACAGTCTCGAGGAAAAAGTTGACAATCTGTGCTGTCACTGCAAAGTAGATGACTTGTTTCTGGAGACGGTTCGGATCGATCTTGAATTCAGAGTGATGGATCGTCTTTTCGTCTTCGGGAGAGACAAATGGCCGCACAGTGGCGCGGAAGATGTCGAGGTATGGGACAATCACGTGTGCAAATGGGACGTAGACAAACGCCGTCAGGAAGATGGCCAAATAAGACGTGATGAAGTTGATGACGAGCATCTTTTGAATCAATGCAACGTCGTGGTCTTCCTTAGTCTCGTAGTTTTCAAACTCCGTAAGTCGTTTGGCCACGCGAGTAAGAAGTGTGCTCGCGATAGGAAGAATGGAAGAAAGAAGCACAGTGGGAATGAAGACCTAGCTCGTTAGTAGAAATCCGTATAGTAGGTCAGAGTTATACATACCAGGTACGACTTCAACGGACCGTTGTACACCTCCGAAATGAAAATCTCAATCGCAAAGCAAGTCGCAATCACAGCTCCTAATGCAATAATCGCCACAAATGCAAAGGGAATCTGCAGCATCTGCCTCTGCAACCTCTTTGTCCAGGGAAACACCGGTCTCAACTCTCCCGTGGCTTCATCCCTAACCTCGCTCTCCGGCTTGAAGCTCCTATTCCTCGACGACAAGACCGAAACCCCGCGGACCTGCCACCTTAGCGCCAAATCCTCCTCTTGCCGTTTCCAATACTCGACAAAAACAACACACCACACACAATTCACAATTGCATAAACGGGCGAATAATACCCCAACATCAACCACGAGCTAAACCCAAAGAGCGCCGGAAAGAACAAAAACCGAAAGTACGTCTGCAAAAACGAGAAATAAAACCCGACTTG
Organism: Talaromyces sp. PB3603; assembly: GCA_023625915.1. NCBI lineage: Eukaryota > Fungi > Ascomycota > Eurotiomycetes > Eurotiales > Trichocomaceae > Talaromyces > Talaromyces sp. PB3603. The sequence continues at coordinate 473,880 of JAMAFY010000015.1, read as the reverse complement.
CTCGCCAAATTTATCTCGAATCTGGTCCAGATCTTCACTCGTCAAGAACGTCTTCTTACTCCAATCCCGCATCCAAGCCTGATTCGTCTTGTCGTCGTGCAAGGGGAACAACGAGTCGACGTTTTTCCATTTCCCGAATTTGGGAGTGATGTTTGCGCCACCGTCGGAAGTGGGTGCTGTGAGCATGTAGTAGATTGCGCGGAGACGTTCGGCGTCTGTTTGGGGACCTGGCGAAGAGTCGCGGTCGGGCTGAGTATTGCGGAGACCGTAGAGCCAGTCGCGAACCCTACTCAGTCAGTCACGGTCAATTGAATGGTAGAGCAATTACGAGTCATACCGAGTAGTATGCGTAGCACGCAAAAGACTCTGGTGCGGAGCCCGAATGAATATGAGCAACGATGATCTATCGCCTGGCCTGACTTCGGTTTGGAACCCTACTCCCGCGAGAGTCTGTAAGAGGCTGTTGAGCTGCTCTTTTGCTGCCTGTCGGTCTGCACCATTCCATTAGCTTTAAGTTTTTTCTGCAGAGAAGAGGTATACTCGCCGGGTCCCCCAAAAGTATAGCGAATGACGTAGTCGACATCATAGTTGTCTTGCAGGGCAGCGTCGTTGGAGGGTGTCGCTGCCATTGCAGCAGTGTTTCTCAATTAGACCAGGCAGTACTGTGCAGTAAAAGAGTGCTTAATGCAGATGTCAGGATAGAATACTGGCAACGATCAGTTGTAAAAATGAAGGAAGAACGTGGTGTTTTATGCGCCGATCTGAAACTCTTGGCGGTGAAGATCAGAAGATGAGATCAGATCCCTCGACGACGTCATCCCGGTGCTCCACTTGAATGACTTAGGGTTAGCCCTGACCGTAAATTGGAAATAATTGACATAGAATGTATTGACCAAATGTTATATACATGGATAAAAAATAATTAGAAAGCGAGACAAAACACAGGTTACACCCAGATCCAACCAATGCATACCGTGTTCCATGCCCAATCCTGCCAATGTAGTGGATAAAAAATAAGAGAAAATGCAGAGAGGAGAAGAAAAGAAAACTGCCTGTCGGAGACAAGACTGGCAAGACGTCTTGCTTTTTAAAAAAAGCGTTACATCCACCTATCCCTCTTCGATGGACTCGGTGTACGTGAATGAAGCTCTCGCTCTCGGCTTCGTGCCGTCACGAAATTCATATTCCGAGAAGGCGTATTCTCAAGAAGCAGGCCACGTGGCACCCGTTCGTCGTCATTATCCTCCTCCCCATCGTAATTGCGTTGTCGACGTGACGGACTGTTCTCGCGACCAGGTGTTTTGGGATACTCGAGAGGATATTGACTGCCGTTGGAGGGGTAGGAGAGCGGAGGAGCTTGTTGATGTTGATAAGGCGGTTGTCCTTGTGAATTCTGGGCGTTCGCGTATGGGTGTCGATCTTCTTTCTTAGTGTATTGGTGTCGTAATGCAATAAAAGACCAGTTGCTGGCGATTGTAATTGTAGTGATTGTGAGGAGAAAGTAAGACTATGACCAGATTAGTGCCGATAACACATCTTTAAGCAGAGGGAACGTACGAATGCTTTGAAACTGATGGCATCAACGAAGCCAGTAATGATCGCAGAAATAGTTTGCACTGATACTGTTGCTCGAGCCACCCGAGTAGGGTCCTGATCCATACACCGTTCCCAGTTATTGCACACATCGTTAAGCGCTGGGGGCCGGCTGGCGAGATTGCAACTATTTTGAATATAAAACTCCTTGCAAGTTGATATTTCCGTAAGGATGTCGTTTCTCTTCGCATCTGCCGCATGATTGATATCTTGTTTGATAGTCAAAACAAACGAAACCACAACCCATGTGACGAGCGAGAAAAGAATCAGGTTCCAGACCAGCTGTAACCAGTAAGACAGAACCGCGGGAAGGTTTGGATGTTCATCAAGAAAGGCAAAGAAATGCGCCCAAGTTGAGCCCTGTGGAGGCGGTATCGTCGACGATTGCCCTTTATCCTGTTTCTCGATCTTGGATGACGGCTGCTTCCCTTCTCGACTGCTGGGCCGATCACTATCATAATCACTATCTCTGCGCAAATGCCGGTCAATGTCACGATCCCGGATCCGTCGCTTATGCACTCGCCGTGCTGGATCGGTTGTGTGTTTCGTCACACGTGCAATTTCTCCCCTCCCGGGACTAGGGGCCCATCGACCATAGATTGCAAATAGCGAGTTTCGTTTCTCTTTCTTTTTCATTTGCGCCGGTTCGGGGGTGTCTTCATTATCGGCATTCTCGGGCGAGGACATGTTTTCTGCGCCGGAAGAAAAGTCTAGATCGAACTTGCGAGGGGTTTGAAAGGCGGGCTTGCCAAAGATGGCGCCGGGTCGGGTTGGTGATCCATTACGTTGAGGAGAGGGCTGAGAGAAATTGTAGGACTGTGCTGGCTGTTTCTTCGTTGGAGAATCGAATACAAATGCTGTGCAAGATAACCTGTCAGTGATGATGCTCGCTTGCTGTGGCTGCGCAAACAAGGGCAATTTTACTGACACTTTTTCTGATTGTCACGCTGCAAACCAAGCTGATAGAATGGCGACGTGACATCTCCCGGCGCGCGAGTCTGCCATTCAAAGTCCATCGGACTCTCTGCAGTGCGTCTCTCCATGATTAAAGGATGTGTTTGATGTGGTTGCTATGATGGATGCTTTGTGCAGGCGGGAAGGCGAATTTGTTTGGGAGATGTAAACAATTCTTGGCATGTCTTCCCGGGCGACTGTTGCTCCACTCTTAGTACTTTTAGTGCATACACAACACAGCTAGCCCTACGCGTGGGTTGTCTTTACCTTTTCTTTTACAATAGACTATTCTAGATGCTTGTTCCGAATCACTAACAGGTATATTTGGCACTGAATGAGAACCAGTATCAATAATCCGACTATACAATCTAGTGCCAAGTCATGACAGCCAAAACGAATAACAGAGCGACTATGCGTCGTGTCAAGAAGACTTTAAACAAAAGACGTGGAAACAGAGAAGGCAAGCAAAGCAGATCCGATCCAGAATGAATAACAAAATGTACAGGCTCAATCTTCAAGGAACTCAAACGCCGATCGCTCCTCTCTTGATGCCCGGTGGTATATATGCAAAGACGCCATGACGAAATAACAAAATAGTACAAACTGTGCTGCGCAAGTCAAAAGGCAAAACACAAGTTCAGATGTTCAAATCATGTACAAGTTATACACTGTCGTGCTCGATGATCTCAAAGTCGTCGACATCGGCAGCATAGCCGGTGGCGCTCTCATCTTCGCGCGAGACAAACTCGTATTCCTTGGCCAGCTTCTCCGTCACTTTGTTCTCGTACTTGACTTCAGCCTTGGACACGGCTGTTGCGAGGATGGTGTTTCCTGAAATGGCATATGCGGGAATATCGTCGAGGGCCATGTCGGGAGCGGCGCTCTCGTGGGCGACGGTGGTCTCATCAGAAGAAGAGTCACTGCTCAGTGCCTCCTTGACGTCGTTTCGGAAATGCGTGTAGTTTGCGTGACGGGCCGAGCGGAGAGTAGACTCGTTGTAGCGTTTCAGGACAGATTGTGTACTGCCGTTGCGTTAGTAGTGAACCCCAGAAAGAACGAGTAGATAAAGAGGACATACGCAGAAGACGTGGGAGCCACAGGACGTAGTCGTACTGGACCGGCACAGTCTGAAGTCCATCTATCGAGAATAGCAGGCTCTTGGCCGTGTTGACGCGCTCCGTGAGCCCACTTGGCCTTGTGGTCATGGTCGCGCTTGACCTCGGTAGCTGAGCGGCGCAAGTCCGACATGTTGTTGACCGTCGCTCGTCTGTCGACACCGGGAAATGATGCTGTTGGATTTTGCTGAAAATGGTAAAGAACAGAGGTAGATCAGGACCAGATAAATACGATACACAAAAGCAAAGAGACGATTCAGCCTTGGTCAGACTGAGTCACTGTCTGGATGACTCGACTCGTGCGCTGAGGGCGGCTTCCGGATGCGGTTAGCCGGGGGAGGGCTGATAAGATACGAGACGGAAGATAGGCAGATAAGGTCAGGTACGGGGTGCAAGCACAGAGTAGCACAATGACAGAGAGGATTTGAGGATAGGTTTCGATGTTATATACTGCTCAAAGTAAAAACAATCACCGGACAAGTTCGGAACAGACCAGCGACGCCAGCGACAAAAGAGCAGTAAATAAGGAACGTGCCAGCTTTGAGGATGACCTGCGGCGCTGACGCCATCTGGACCCTTTCCTTATCGGCGGCTGCCTTGGGAACATGGCTGCCGAGCCTACCTACCTACTAAGCTATGTGACTAGTGTGTATGTACGCAGTGAGTGGACAGGTCTTATCAGCCAACGACCGATACGCGTGGCGGAGTCAGAGGTCTAAGCATCCCTATCACTCTGTTCATCGGCGCTATGCATTTACTTGGTGTTCGCAGCGTCCGACGTGCGGGGAATTGCCATCTTAACCCCAACCCTGTCTGTGAGCACGCTCTGTCTACATCTTCTCTAATGTCTGATGACTTGCAGAATCCTTTATATCCAGATGCACGTATATACAAAGAACCGACAGACCTAGAGAATGAGAACGCTGAAACGGGTGTGGCCTGAAAGATAAGGCGCTATCAGATGATCTGCCGCTGCGTCATGGGAACAATATCCGACACGCTCCCCCCCAACTCCGAAACAAGGCAATCTAGATGACTAAGTCGAGTGTCGCTGATAACTACGTAGTATCGAATAGACTCGTCTTGGCCAGTCAACTTGCTTCGATTCAGCTGTCCGGATAGCTAATATGCTACGTAATTCAACAGGGAAAAGATGGGAGGCTGAATAGCCGCGGCAAGTCACCATGCATAACCCTGATAACCCTAGTCCTGTCTATCGAGGCTAATCCAGTTCTAGAATACACGCTAACCTAATTAGGACTACATCTGTTAGCCCTAATATGCCCGTGATTGCAGCGCAAGAAATGGATTACTTGACCACTTTCGCATAAAGACACATCAAACATAATGTCTTTCTCAATCCAGTGTTTTGCAACTGATGGGTCCCATACAAGGCGTGTATCATGTCAACATCAAGACAAAGAGCAACAAGGCATCGTCGACACTTCCCGCGTTCTTGGAGGGCTTTGGGCAGCATGACGGACGACGAATTCCATATCCAGCTCGTCAAAATGTGTCCAAACATGTGCCATCCTCCTTGATATTCTACTACCGTAGAGCTGGTATATGTGAGTTATAGTTTGTTTATTCGGCTTCCCATCGCCAAGATGTACCCAAAGATCTGTTCATTATCCCCCCCAACCAGAAACCACAAAGCTAAAATGAAGGAAGAGAAATACTACACCCTCGCCGAGATCAACGCAAAACTCAAGACCCGCAAGGGCTGGGAGAGCCGCCGCTATGAGTGGGAAGTGTCTCTAATTGACTTCGTCGCGCGGAACGTAGCTGACGAGCCTCTCCGCGAAACTCTCGCTCTGCCGCCCAGCGCGCGGGACGGAGAAGGTATCGTCGACGATGAGATGCACGTATGGGGATGGGTTCCGTGCGGTTACAAGGGAATACAAGTCACGCAGGAATTTGCCAAGGAGGTTCTTGCGGATGCGACGCTCGTGATGCTGAACGAGCGGCTGAAGAAGCTCAAAAAGTGAGTGTACCAATAAGTAGACATAATAAAGTATGCGGGGGCTAACGATATTGATAGTTTTGTTGGTATATATCATGGAGGTGTGGAGGATGGATATCAGCGCATCTACATTAATTATATTGGCGACGAGCTCCAGCTTCCTGATTATCTCAAGGAGCTTCCGATTCTGAAGTTGCAGAAGTGGGAGCCATGGATGAAGACAAAGTCCAATTTTGGGAAATGGAGGAAGTAGAAGTCGAATGCAGCCAGTAGATTTGAAGCTTTTCTATTTTGAGATGCTGAAAAGGTCGGCCCATTTGGATCGGTTTATTGATTTTCGATACCCTGTAAAATTAGTATAGACTTCTTTCTTGAAGCAATGATTATAAATAAAGTCACCGACGTCTTGTACACAAAGAACAAAGAAGGAGTACTTCAAGTCATTACTACTCCCCCTGACGCCCAAGGGGAATTCGTGATGACGATGGAGATATCGCTGAAACAAATGAGGTGTATCAATACCCGTTTGCAAGTATGGCTAATCGGACATCTGATACCTAGGCAAGACTGATCCTCAAATAGACGACTAAAGATGCTGTATCGGATCCCAACGTTGTTTGTCATGGTCTAGTAAGGCGGTTAGAAAACACCGAGAAGGGTGAACCTCGTGATTTTGGTTAATTTTAGCTGCCACTAATATTCAAATACATGACGTGCAGCTTTCTACTGTCTTGAAAGCTGGCTATGGACGATGCATTGTCGTGTAGAAGAACAAGATTCACCTGGTACCGAATGTTCTGAAGGATCAGCCTGTCAAGAGACTCGTCGAGGGAACGAGAAGGAGACGACAAAACCAAGAATTCTGAAGATTCAGTCATTTCATGCACGTTCCAAAAGCGTTTACTGGTCTGAAAAATATTTGCGGTCAAGTCGTCGACAATAGAGAGATCGTGTACTCATCGTGGATAGACTGAGAGACGTAACCCGAATCAGTAAATCATCCAGTATCAAACCTCTCACTACGGAGTATTCTGCAGTGTCTCGCGAAGTCGATGGTTGGTAAGTTACTCTCCGATTGACCGGGTAGGAATCGATATAGATTATATCGCTCTCTGACCCAGTTGTGCCGACATAATCGAATCTCAAAACTGTTTCCGATGGCATAGTGGACTCTGATACATTTGGCTCGATCATATCCGCAGCGGACGTCCTTGACTCCGGACATATGCATTGGGAGGATTCTTACTTCTCAATTTTTACCCATTCAGGTCTTTTCTTACTGAAGCCTCTTTGAGTGGTACGACTTTTCTTTTGGCACAATCAAAGTTTGAAATTCTTTAAGTCTTGCAGCACAGGCTCTTCGCCATAACGATGTGCAATAATGCAATAGTAGCCATTTATAGAGATATCGCTATCAAAAGAGACGATCCTATCGTATTTGAAATCAGCAAGTGAATGTCAAGTAATATTAGAGTTGGGAACTCACGAAGCGTTATGTGATAGTAATCGAGTCAGCACAGCTTCGTCTGTGCCCATACTAAGATGCCCACAGCCAATTCAATCATCAATTGGCAATTCCTCATGGTCGCAAGGAACTCATCGAACACAAATACCGTGTTGGTAATTTTGCTAAGCACAGCACTCTCACTTGGTGATGCGTGTATTATCTCACTGAATTGCTCGGCGGAAATTTGAAGACAATACCATTTGCAACGAAGCGGTATCCACGTTCTCTATCCTACCATTGGTAGACGTAATCAAATGTCGCACGCTAGTCTCTGAAGCCTCTGAATTCAAGGCCTCCTTCAGCTCCACTTTCTCAATCCTCAAGGCAGCTTGTACTGCGAGCAATTATACCTGACCATCTCGAGGATATTCTAGTGTCATGGCTATCATTGTTTCGACAATTCCGTTCTAAAACACCATCGAATTAAGCAATGGATTTGCGAGAGGAACCATCTTCTGCATCGTCGGTTTCGGATTATGGCCTAGGATCTTGGTGATTAACTATCCGATGGAGAACTTTACGCACTATCGGTGAAACTTCGAGGCAGATACAATCATCTTGAAGTTTTCCAACCTGTTCCTTCCCAACGTGTAGAGCCGATTGATGTCAAGTCAGCCGAGAATAAGCTTGGAGCGGCCACTGATATCACTGTTGCAAGCGTGTATCGCAGAAGAATTAACAAGTGCGTTTACTCATTCTCGTCGTGTCTTCGACGTATGCCCCTCTTTCAGGCATTGTGTTGACCTTACTACAACTTGTGTTCCTTGTTTATATGATGACAAATTACAAATTATACTTATAACAGCATGACGATGCTGGCATGATGTCAAACTAGAGCTCTCCCTTTATCGGAGGAATGTTTCGGGCTCTCATTATTATGGAAAACGAGTATTGTCCAGAAGACTTTTGGTACTATTATGGCTCGGGCCGTACAGTCAATCGGCCTATTGATATCCTGACTTCGCGTGATTATGTATGCTGAAAAAGGTGTCATATTAGACGCTAGGAGCTGATGGTGGTACCTCAGCAGCTCTTGTCTGTGCTACACCCCATAGGAGCCCGGGACGGCTTCATTCCCTGTGTTGAGGGATGTATGCCTCATTTAATGCTGAGGGTGTATTGATTCCTGGGAAAAGTTTTGATACATATACAGCACTGGTAGCCCGGACTCACTAGATCCTTTCTTGATAGTGACGTATACAGCGTTGTAGTAGGGGGACGTCTCGGGAAATTTGTTAGCGTATAATCTCCAGTTTCGATGCAAATGAAATATGCAAGAGCGTGACAGTCAGTAAGTGACCAAGCGGTTCAAGGATAGTTGCAAACCTCATGATGATTAGTCACCTTATGTGTTTTGGTTAGGGGTTGCTCTGGCTGCCCCAATATAGTTCGGAGAGGATCCGAAATCTTTGTTCTCGTCTAACCGATGAACAAGAGGAGAATTAGGTAGCAACTCTTCTGACGCGTTGGCACCGGGGGAGCCGTAAGTACCGTCTGGATACGTATAACGTATTTTAGGGAAATATCCACCTTATTTGGACTTTTTAAGAGAAGAAATGGGCCATTGATTCGCTCAATTGGACATTTTGACTTTGACTGGACGACGAGAACCTTCCCATTAATCAGACAACAACATAGTTATCAAAGGAGCAATATTTTGTTGATCACTGGGATGATTTCTTTGAGGGTTTCCCTGCAATTGCGCCCCTACTATGTGGTTAGGACGGAGCACACTTCCGCGGTCATTACGTTGGAGGAAAGAATATTTGTTGAGCTATGCATCAGGACCTCAGTCATCATGTTCTTCTCGTGCCAAAGCGTAAAAAACTACCAAGTTTAAAAATTGATGTGCATGCGATGAGGTATTAGCGGGTCAGTTATACATCGCTGGAGGGATTCATTCTAGGCACTTGCACCGAGGAAGGGAAAACAAGAGTTGTGTATAGCTCCTATCTCGGTCACAAATTACATGGATCTTTGTAATAAAGCATAAATCTATGCTTGTCATTGGTTACGCGCTTCTTAGATGCAGCTACCTAGCTTTTGACGTAACGTTGCATATAATGGAAACACCAGGAGACTTTACTCCAATACATCTCTTATTAGATGATTTCACGTCTTGTTTATTCTCAATACGTCTCCTCCTCGGAGAGAACCTTTTCTGTAACACATAAAAGAAGAGTCGGGGACCACCAATCAATCTTCTACAAGGACTGCAGGGAATTAGAAGGGATAAGGGATATATAATCGAGTCGTTGACCACCCCCCTTTGGCCCTCGTCGGCAAGGTTTGCCGATCACAAATTGAAAACTGACATCTCCTCATTTGGAGAGTTACTCCTTTGCAGGGTTTAAAAATCACCCGAAGCAAGAAGAAAGTCACAACCGTCATGTGCCCTTCAAAAGTATGGGGTGCACATTGATCGTCGTGGGACAAGAGCACAGGGGGAAAAAAACAACAATAAATAACCTCCGATCCTAGTTCTATTCATAGCCGCCAGTGGATTTGGCGGTAGCACATATACCAAAATATCGAAGTTTAAAATAGATTAAAATGAACAACCAACCCCTTTATCGAAGTCTGTACGAGTTACGAACGTATCAATGAGGAGACGTTCCTAATGGCAGCTCATGCTGGCTATCAATTGTGACAGCCTCGCATCACAACCAGCAAGTGAACCAGCACGTTTGGTCTCGGCATGTCAATATTTCCACGGATTAAGCTTCATTGATGAGCAGCAAGGAGTGATGTAAAAGAATGTGAGTAGATGATTGACACATTCTTCATGGTTACCTCGACTTTAGCTTAGCGTCTACATGCTTCAGTCGGATTGACGTGGCTGCGTCTCTGCATATTTGTCGACAGTCATCTGATACCTCATGCATCTCGAGTCACGGTGTGTAACGGATACGGCGGAACATGCTCGTAACTTCTTAAAAATGTCTTAAAATGATGCTTAATTGACGGTATACCCCATACCGACCAATCAGAGAGCATCTAAACGGTCCTAGCGTTGTATGCTCAATGTGAGTGGCTGATGATCGACCGCTAGGCCGAAACAAGACTAGTCCGCAAACGGCAATCGGCAGTTGCGTAGCAGATTGCCCAAAGCGGCATGGTGCAGTTACGTAATGCTGCCCGACGTCATTCTTCTTCCTGTTTTTTTTTTTTTTTGTTTTTTCTTTGAATGTTTCTTTTTCTTCGTCTGATCGTTGCATGCATCATCTTTCGTCGGAAGAAAAAAGAAAAATAACAAGATTTTGTCCATTCTCAAATGCTTGACAATTGGGCACGGTTACTCATATCGTCTCTGCGGTGATGTATCCCGTAGTACGTTCTGTGCATCGAGTACGACAATCTTTACCGCGATCAGCCGGAAGCCCAGATCAGCCACTTTCTTCATGTACTCGATGATATTCCAGCTTTTTCGAAAAATCCAGGCCGAGCAAAGAGAACTTTATCGCAACAAAGTAAAAAAAGCTTTGAGCATCAGGTGATGCCCATTAGAGCTCTCGGCACGCTATCCGAGCGATCCTAAGCCTGTGGGCTGACCCGGCAATCCCATCTAGGGCCTACCACTGTATCAATGTATAGAGCTAATCATCCAATCACAATCCTCGCGCACTGAGGAATCACGTTTCTCTGATCTTCCATTCTTCGACTGTACATAGTACCGCAAGTCCTGATATCCGCTCGGTGCCGCGTAGTGCTGCGATTGGCTCATGCTTGTGTATCCTGACGAATTGCCACAGTCGACACGGGATTGTCAGCATGATGATCGCACGTATGTATGTCGTCCCAATTCTCTAGACTGATAGGATATGCGCCTTGCGTGACTCATTCGATTCGGGGGATACCTTGCATATGCCAGCGATGGGTCACCACGGCGATGCTTGGCTAGACTTACTACTAGTAAGTAATTAGTGTTTGAGTCTACTTCATCAACAAATCAAAAATTAACACAGCTGCTATAGCATTGAGCAAGGATCCCACGTAGCTAATTTCCGCTTCGGGCCTCGTCCTCGCTGAATGTGCATGTTTTTCCTGTTTTGTCTGGGCGATGATGGTCTTTGTTGTCTGATTCTCTCGCCATCGCCATCGCATAATGACGCAGGGCTACTTTGGGTCTGTATCAACCCAATCCAGCCCAACCCAGAAGCTTTGACCCAGTGGTCGATCTAGAACTCAGTATGCCGTCACGGGTCGACTGCATAGTCAATGTCCAATGTACGGGACGAACCTTGCCATCAACCTAGTCGACTGTTAGTGCTGTAATTATTGATTCGATCCACGGATGGTCGCGGAGGGCGACCAGAGGAAATCTTTAGTCAGGTATCGTAGAATTGCCTAATCCAGACGGGCTCGTGGTCTGGGTTGAGGTGATGTTGCTATGAGGTTGTAGTCCCACCTGCTGCTGTCTGTAAGTATAAAGATGTTGATTATTCCCAGACCCCGACCTGCATTCTTCGTCCTTCCAAGCAACCGCCAGCGAAGCGAGCATCACTCAGTACAGCACCCATTACAGCAAAGCATCCTCAGCCTCGTCTATAATATCTAGTCACCTAATCAATACTCAACACCCACACAACTTCAAAACAAAATGGCCATCCTACACTCAACTCGCGCCAGGCCCCTTCTCCTGGTCACCCGAACCATGCAATGGGTTAGCTCCGTCATTGCCATGGGTTTCTACGCCTACTTCGTGCACCGTCAGCACCATGGCACGCACATCATCTTCAACCTGGTCATTTCTGTCCTCTCGGTTCTCTTCTTCATCCCTGCTTTCTTATCGCCGTTCAAGTCCACCATGCTCAGCAAGTGGGTAGCCTTGATTGATATGATCTTCTCTTACCTGTACGCCCCCGCCGCCTCTTCCAGTAGTGTATATTCCGGGATACTAATGGTGACAGATGGTTGACCGCATTCATCTTTGCCGCCCAGAGCTACAACTACGGCAATGTCTACTTCAACGCCCCCTTCGGTGTCAAGGTATCCGTCAAGCATGCCGCCGAAGCTTTCACTTTCCTCGCTTTGTAAGCCTCCCATTTGTTTCTCGATTGTTGAAAACATGACATACTAACTTTGAGATAGCTTCTTTACTGCCGTTGGCCTCCTTATGGAGACTTTGACTCGCTGGGTCGACGCTGACCACGACCCCGTCGTCCGCGAGAAACACCACACCGCCGACACTCGTGCTCCTCTCGATGCGCCCGCCAATACTGGAACTGCTGCTGTGTAAGCGGCTTTGACCACTTGAGAGAAAGAGTCGACGAGATTGTATCTGGTCGGCTACTATCTTGCCATGTGAACCTCTGAACGTTGACATATCATGAAATTTGATGACTGGTATGAAGTAGAAGGAGAATTCGACGCGTGTAAATTTTGATACCTATACCTCATTCGTTTATGTGTTGATGTTGTTAATGTGAGCGTTGCGGCTATCTTCTCCCTTCTGTTTTTAGATAGGGAGGGTTGGAGTATATCCTGGCTTGACTGCTGCGTCTTTATGTCTTTTATCGATACTGATCGTTAATAATATCTAATACTGTGTTGTGAATAATCTCAATCAATCGATGTCTTCACTCTCATTGCTTTTGATCATTCTCATAGTCCCCAAAGTAGAACTAGTCATGCTTATATCGAAGATAAAGATCTGTATACAGAACGATTTGCTCTGATTGGTTGCCTTGACATCTTGGCAACCTGGCGTCTGGCTCTTTCCTTCGGGAAACTGACAGCTTTACTTCAACCTCCGTGCAATCATCCCGGTCTTTTTGTTCTTTTTATTCTTCTCTTCCATTGGTAATTTATTTTTGGTCGATTTACATTTATTAGCTTCGTTCCAACATCACGCGACCTTCTGATTTGCACTCTTTCCCTCAGCAGCGATTACCCCGTCGCGGGACCGGAGCCACAATACTTCGACCACCATGTTCCAGGTACACTCTATCCATCCCATGTCATCTACTCACCAGCCCAGCTGACTATCTGCCAGCGCATCCGCGGCGCCATAGATGCCCGCATTGCCGAAGAACAAGCGCGTCAACGCTCCGCCCAAGAAGCCGCCAGCACCGCCGCCCGTCCTGTCCGTCGCCCGTCGACCCGCACAGGTACCAATACTCGACAACGAAGTAATAGTAACCTACCACAAACCCGCGGCCCAGATCCGAAGGAATTTGAGTTTTCGGTTGGCGATGATGAATCTACTGGCACCCCGGGGTCAGGTTTGAGTAGGGCGGGTACGCCGCGATTAGAAGCTGGGTCTGCGCCAGCGGACACTACACAGAATGAAGGAGCGGAGCAGACTGAAGGGATCAAGGATGAGGAGAAACCGGAGGATGGTGTCGACGAGGGCAAAGAAAATACAGAGAAACCGCCGGAATTACCGATTGAAGTCCGGTCAAAATTGCGGCGACTGGATAAGATTGAGTCCAGATATCACGGTAAAGTATCATGCCAGACGTTACTGAATAGTAGCTAACAAGTATAGAACTCCACAAGGCGTACAAAACGGCCCATGCGCGAGTCCTCATGATCGAATCATTCGAATCTGCCCTTCGAGAAAACACGCCGCTAACATCGATCAGCGACCCGAAAGCCTTGACGGAATATCTGAATCAGATGTCATTGAAAAATGATATGTTGATGGACGAATTGAAAAGGCTGACTTCTGACCGGGATGATTACAAGAAGAAATTGTCCGAGGCGGAGAAGGCGACAAAAGAGGCACTAGATGAGGTCGCGAGTCTGAAAGCAGACAAAAAGACTGAGGAGGCCGTGGAAGACAAAGAAGATAAGAAAGAGGTCGAAAAGGCAAAGCCGGCTGCGCCAGAATCGGAGGACTTTTTCTCGTTTGATAATGAGATTCCGCGGCTGGAGGCGGAGGTCCAGGTGAAGCAGGAAGAGGTTGACAAGTTGTCGACTGAGGTCGATAAACTCAAACGTGATTTGACGGTGGCCCGGGAATCTACCGAGAGTATGGTCGTGACGCTGGAATCGACGACGAGAGAGTTGGAAGGATTGCGAGACGCCAAGGACAAACATGAAGCTGAGATCGAGGCGATCAAATCCGAGAAACAGAAGGAAGTGGAGGGAATTAAGTCTAAACTCGAGTCTGCAGAATCTGCTGTCGAAAAGGCGACTGCTGAGTTATCAGACGTCAAGCGTCAGCTGACCGAAAAGTCGGAAGAAATTGATCAGTTGAAAACGGCGGCTGCGAATGCGACATCGCAGGTCGATGCTTCAGAGCTGAAAGAAAAGATCTCTCTCATTGAAAAAGACAAGGCAGATAAGGAAAAGCGCTTGGGAGTCATCGAGGGCTTGGTCGACAAGTTGAAATCCCAGGTCAAAGAAGGCGAGGGAACTGTATCTTCTCTTCGAACAGACCTTGCGCAAAAGAGCTCCGAAATGGTTGGACTGAAGAAAATTGTCAAATTTGTTGACGATGGTCTTGAGTTCTCGCCCAAGTGGAAAACAATGCGTGAGTCTGTTGTGGCTGGACAGACGGCCAGTTTTGAAGACGTTCGCGAAATACTACAGGTTGAGAAGAAGGCGACTGAAGTAGCTACAACACCTGTACCAGCCGCAACTCAGGAGAGCCAAGCAAGTACCGGCGGCAAGAAAAAGAGAAATAAGAAGAAGAAGGGCAAACAAATGGAGGAAGCTCCCGCTCAGGAGACACCCGAGGAACCAGCAAAGGAAATACCTTCGACTCAAACTGCAGACGTGGCAGTCTTGGAAAAGAAGATCGAGGAACTGACGGAACAACTCAGCGAAAAGGAAGCAGCGATTGATCGTTTGCACGCAAAACTCAAAGGTGAAGACGATCTCAAAGAAGAAATCGAGTCGCTGCGGGACGAATTACTTCACATCGGCCAAGAGCATGTCGAGGCCAAAGATCAAGTCAAGGAGCTGCTAGCCGAAAAGGCAGCTCTAGAAGAAGCTCGCGCTAAAGTTGAAAAAGAGGTCACTGAGCTGCGTACGAATGCATCAGCTAGTGCCGATTCAGAGAAAGTGCATATTGATCTGAAGGCTGAATTCGAGGAGTTGAAGCACAAATCTACTACTTTGGAGAAAGACCTTTCTGCCGCTCAACAACTAGCAGCATCGCGGTTCAAGGATTTGACTGATCTAAGGAACACGATGCAAAAATTGTCGCCTGAGTTGAAGAACCTGCGCGCTGAGTCTGCAGAGTTGAAGACCACCAAGGAAGAGCTCAGCAAGAAAATGGCTGATTTTAAGAAGTTGGAAAATAAACATGACGATCTGCGTGCGGAGGTCAAGTCGCTAAAATCGAGTATCGCCGATCGCGAGAACGAAGTCAAGACTTTGAACCAAAAGATTCGCCAAGAAACAGATAGCCGACTCAAAGCTGAGGAGTCTTTATCGATCGCCAAGTCTGATTTACGTCAGAGCGAGACGAAGAAGCAGCAAGCGATTGAGTCCCAAGAGAGAACATCAAAGGATCTTTCTAGAGCACAGGAAGAGTTAAGGAATTTGCGAGGGAGAATGCGAGAGGCAGAAGAGAAATCTACCCAGCTGGAACGGGAGCTGAGCGATTTGCGCGAAGAGATTCAGCTCAAGACCGCCCAACATGCCAGCGCGCAAAGCTTGATGACCAGCATGCGCGACCAGACGTCCGAAATGGCGATGCAGATGAAAGAAGCTCGCGAGCGATGCGACAGTCTCGAGGAAGAACTAGCAGAGGCCCATCGTCTGTTGACTGAAAGAAGCCGCGAAGGCGAGACCATGCGTCGCCTCTTAAGCGAGATTGAAGGTCGTACAGAGGCCAAGGTCCGCGACTACAAAGAACGACTGGAAGCTGCCATCGAAGAGCGTGACAAGGCCGAAGACGAAGCCAATACCATGGGCCGTCGTCGCGCTAGGGAACTAGAGGAACTAAAGACAAAAGTCCGAGAAACAGAGAAAGCGCTCAAAGCAGCTGAAAACGACAAAGAAGAGCTGGAATATGCGCAACGTGATTGGAAACGAAGAAGGGACGATCTGGAACTTCAGGCGGAACGCTCGACGCAGGAGGTCAAAGAAGTCCGACAAGCAATGGTCCAATTACGCGATACATTGGATGAAAGCGAACGACAAGTGCGGGAAATGGAGAAGGAGAAGGCAGAACTACGCCGCTCGATAGAAGAAACTAACAACCGCCTTGAAAAGCTCCGAAGAGCAAACAAAGCTCTTACAGACGAGTTTAGTCGTGCCGGGACCCCTCAAAACGGCAACGGCACTAACACTACCGTCAATGCTGGTAAAAGACCATCAACAATGGAATCAGGAATCACATCCTCTCGCTCATCGATCGACTCCAGCCGTCGAGGCACCCCCTTGCTCCCCGGCTCGCGCGAACGAAACCCCTCCGTCGCACGCAGCGAGACACCTACCGAGCGCAGTCAAGGCGGCGGCTCTATTGACTATATATACCTGAAAAACGTGCTGCTGCAATTCCTTGAGCAAAAGGATAAGAATTATCAGAAACAGCTCATTCCGGTTTTGGCGATGCTGTTACATTTTGACCGGTAAGCCCCCCTTTGTGCTTATTCATGCGAGTGACGCTAATCTTGACATAGGAATGATGAGCAGCGGTGGATGTCTGCTGTAATGTCTCGGTAGTTCGTGTGAGTGTATATATAACTGGGTATGGGGTATAGAATAATGTATATATGTATGTAATAATATTGGTGAATCTATAATGTACCTGCAGACCTAGACTCATCCATCGATAAGCTTAGCGTCGGTGGCGGGCCTCTCCGCAGTGGGGCCAGGGTCTAAAACTTTTTTTCTACGGAGTCATCTTTGTCACAGGGCGCGACCTCTGATATAAAATCGTCAATCGGTCCTTTGTTTACATTTCTCCAGCAATCTACTCTCAAACTTCGCTATCCAACAAGAAGCAAAATGTCCGACCAACCCACAATTCGCCTGGCCACTGAGGAGGGTACGTTCATCTCCAATTCTACACACGATAGATAGATACCCCGCATCAATCCCTCCAACGCGACCAAACCCTAACTCAACCTCATACTAACTCATATTGATGGCATGTTATAGATGTAGACTATATCCTCCAATTCATCCGCGAACTAGCCGACTACGAGCACGCCCTCGACCAAGTCGAAGCAACCCCTTCCTCTTTACTTGCCACCTTATCATTCCCCAACTCCACTCCCGAAGCGCAAGCCAAGAAAAAGGGCTCGACATACACCGCCCTAATTTTTCCTCCCGGATCTGATGTTCCAGTGGGCATGGCACTGTATTTCTATAACTACTCAACCTGGCGCTCTGCACCGGGAATTTATCTCGAAGATCTATACGTGCAGCCCGCCGCAAGGGGGAAAGGGTATGGGTTAAAGCTGTTTAGGTATTTGGCGAGCGAAGTGCTCAATATAGGAGGGAAGAGATTGGAATGGAGTGTGCTCAAGTGGAATGAGCCGAGTATCAAGTTTTATAAGGGTCTCGGGGCGAGGGAGATGGTGGAGTGGGAGAAGATGATGCTTGACGGGGCGGAGTTGGAGACCTTGGCGGGCCAGTATTGAGTTCTGCATCATTGGGGCCGATCAAGTCGGTTGAAGATATCTGGGATCAATGGACTTGAATATTGTCCAAATTGAAAGATGTCTGTTGTGTTGAACGAATGGGAGCTTGGACATACGTCTGAAATTGATAGGAGTTGGCAAAATTCGTACATATGGGTCATCTATATTATACTAGTCTTTTCACAGCTTTAGCCCGCTGAGTCCTTCAAACAACTTATAATTGAGTTTTGCTCTTCCAGCCCATCATCCGATTCATCCAAAGCCCTCAATACTTGGACAGAGTGGCTACTGCCCTTCCGCTGATAGAAGATCATCTCTACGTCGTATACCAGCACTTTTGTTCACAGAATATATCGTTGTTGTAGATAGAATGTCGCCCACACCTGCCCGTACCTGCCACTGATCGCCAGCAACAGCTGCAGCCGCCGCCTAGAATTGAGCTTCACGTTGCCGATTTCAGGTATAACACCGTCTCTCATTTGACTTGGCCGTTACTGATTCATCTCAGCCTGTATAGTGGTCTCACCCGTAGTATGATGAATTCCACCGTAAGAACAGCTCTTGTCGCCATCATCGGCCAATCTGATGGGTTTACACCGGATCAAAAAGTCATTCTTTGTCTTCATTTTTTGCGTAGGTACCCTTGATAAGGGCACATATGAATCTAGTGAACCAGTCATTGGCGACAGTATCAAGCCTCATTCAACACGGCATTGGGTTCTACGGCTCAAAAATCAGATTGGTTGATCATTGCTATTCCCATAATCTTTCTTACCCCGACTTGAAGTATCAAGGACGTATCAACTAGTTTCATTTCAAGTTTGCTGGCTTCTCTATCTACCTGATATCCTGCGAACTACTCGTTCCTGCTCTACCGAAAGCTGGCGTGGAGTCGATACCCTCAAATACGACTAAATTGATTATCTGCATAATTATCACGGTTCTGGTTTCTATCATGTATTCACTTATAACTGCGGTTCATTCTCAAGAACTTACACCATTATGCCACTATTTTTTGGCACGCATGGTCAAATATAGTATCACCATTTCAACTGTGATATATCCTGTGCCTGGGCCTTGATTTACATGAAAAGCGTCAACTGCTAAAAAGAGATAGTGATCTATACTTGTATTATTCTCGTGCTCTCTGAATCCCTAGTGCAGTTAAAATAGTGCCTACATATTCTTAATGAGAACTCTGCTGGATAGTCGGGCATTCTCACCTCTACGTTTGTGGCATGAGACGGTGGGAGCGATGGGAGCTGGGAGTGACCTATCGTTACTAGTACGAGGTATAGAGATATTTACGTAAATTGTTATTTTGCTCTATTCGCGATTGAGAGTAGTCAACAATAAATGCCAGTAGTTTCTTGGATGACCCGTCCACTAAGTAAAAATGCCCTGATCACGCATCTTCAGCTTCACATCCAGCCCCTTTTGCAACACCAGCCATCCAGGTTGCAATTTGTACCTCTTATGATCAACCAGAGTGATCTCGAATCTTCTCAGTAGTTCGGGAACCAACTTGGAAATCTCGAGAAGTGCTATGTTCTTGCCGAGACAGATACGGGAACCAGCACCAAAAGTAAATATTGCGTTATCCATGACACGGACGTGCTCCTCGTCATCTTCGAGCCACCGTTCAGGCAAAAATTCATCCGCGTTCTCTCCAAAAATAGCATGATCTCGGTGAATTGTCCAAGCGTTGCAGCCCACAACAGTACCCTCAGGGAGGTATTGGCCACAGATAGTCAGTCCACCGGCTGGAACGTCGCGTGGAATAAGTTGGCCGAGTCCAGGGTGAATCCGAAGACATTCTTTTAGTACAGCCTGAAAGTACACCATCGATTGTCCTTCAAGCCATGTTATGGGCTTTTTGAATTCCTCCTCGCTGGTAGTAGCAGAGATCAAACGAGCGTGCAAAACCGTAGCTATTTCGGCAAGAACCTTTTCCAAACAACCATCCACGCTGAGAATTCTGAATATGACCTCCCGTAATGCAATCGCCGTGGTATCAGACCCAGCGCTGACATTTGTGTTCGCATATGTTGCCAGTCGTTGATCGGTCATTAGTTCTGGGTTTTTCTCTCTAGTCTTGAGAAACTTTGTAAGAAAGTCGGGTCTATTGGGATCGTGACTTTGAACGTGGTGGTTTATTTGTTTTGTGGTAAATTTCATCAGAGGTCCTGTAGGGCGAAGCCACCGTAGTATATGGCCGAAACCATTGAGTCGCACATATTCATCGAGGGTCGGTAATTGTCCCATCTGCGAGAATTCATATCAATAAGTTATGCCTAAGAGTCAAGTAGAGAGTGAAACAAACGATTCCAATATAATCCATTGCTCTTCCCGTATGATACATCATCTGCTCAATATCCGTTCCACTCTCCAGGAACCCAAACCGTTTGCTGAATGTGAGTTCACCACTGGTTTTGTAATTAGTATATACTTTCACAAGCAAAGGGCTAGGGTGTTGGGCTGTCTTACATTATATCGAATGCATACATCTGAACCCAATTAGATAGAGGACATTCCTGGCCCGTATTGACAAATCGAGTCTCTAATTGCTCAAAGAAACATAGAGATGTTGAATCAACCAGCGGCTCAAAGTCAATAAGTGTTCCCAGAGCATAGGCATTTGCCACGGCTCGTCGGAGCACGCTATGCTTCTTCTCGTCGCGGGTAGAAGAGACATTGTCCAGAATCGTTCCGTCTTTCGCCGTCACGTATTGTGAAATGTAAAGCCGGCTCTGTGTAATGTCGCAATTAGTCTCTTGAATTCTCGTCCAACATTCATCCATTTAGAAGAGTACTTGCCTTGCGCAATATTGGCTTCCATCCGTAGATGATTTTCAGCGCCTCCGGGTCAGACACGGATACAGTATTTGGCCCAAGACGAATCAATGGCGACCCGTATGCAATGTGAATGTCCCGCTCTGTGAGACCTCGTCTCCTGTAATAATGAACAAAAAGCCAGAGGTCGCTTAGAGATGCTAAGAATGGACCGGGGATCTTTGACAGGCCACTTCCATATCGGTTGTGTATCAATCGCGCGAGAATTAGAGAAACGACAGCAAAAAGCCAGTAGCGCTCTACGAGAGACAATAAAGCAGGTATGATGGACATTATAGTTTCGATCTTGACTATCAGCTTACAATCACGAAGAATTCACGATGCTTGAAAAACGGCTTATGTATCTGAAGTGACAGAAACTGGGATGCCGCGGAAAATATGCGGAACTGGATGGTCTCGGTTTGTTGAGGGAATTTTCCGTTCGGTGATGATGTGCATGGATACACCTTACCCGGCGAATAAAATCGAACCAAGCGCAGACATTGAGTGCATAATATCCTGTCAAGCATTTTTTAGGACAAGTGGCATGCTGATCAAACGAGGTATATGATTTTTGGAAAAGCAACTCGATTTTTCGAACTTTTTTGACAGCTGTTCCAATCTATAAATACTCGTATTTCTAAGGTTCAATCCGTTACTGCGGAGGATAGAAATCGAATGCGAGAAGCTTTGGACCATAGTTGAGTTGCGATCACTGGAATGATAGCTGGTTGGTTTTCTGTCTGTGCGCGTCTGTATGCAGAACCCCCGCGACACCTAGATATATATTGTGGTATAGAATCACTTGATCTGAACATTTTTATTTCATGACTCTAGACTACCGAAGGAGAATAAAACAAATCAACGAAGCAGCAATTGTGATTTGAGCAATCAACAAAAAAGCCTTATTATTTGGCTATATTCCATATTTAGTGTTGTGACTTCAATGGTTTTGCTCGCCAATGAACTTGGACAAGCTCTCCTTGTCTTGGTCAAGATACCACCTGCAGTTTGCATTAGTATGCTTCGTAGTCGTAAGCTTATTTTTGTTTGGAAAACTTACGTAGGGTCCACAGCCTCGTCAATGCTGGCCGTCGTCAGTTCGTGCGCCAGGAAACCATTGTTGAACCAGGCAAAGTCCAATTTGGGATCGTCACAGCGACTTTTCCAGTCGAAATCCTCATATCGATGTCGACGTAGCATCTCAAAGTACTGAAGACGAGAACCGGGATGAAACGCATGCAGCGCTCCGTCTTTCTGTCCATTTTTGAAGGAACTTTGACATGCTTCACCCCAAACTGTTTTTTGGAGCCAGCTAAGCATATGAAACTGATAGGCGTCTGCCTTGCCAGGCCGAAGACGGAAGGAGGAATAGTTTTCTGTCTGTAGCTTACGAACAAGGTCCACAATATATAGGGTGATACGCTCAATAGATGTAATCATGCTGCCATGGCCGACAGGACATCCTGGACCCATGTAGATAAAGTAGTTGGGCATGTCCTGTGCAAGGGCGGAGAGATAGCACGCAGGGTTTTTCGCCCAGGTCTCCTGAAGGTCTACATCGTTGGCACCTACGATGGGCCATCGGGGCTTGAAAGAAAAGTCGAAGCCTGTGGCAGCAATGATCACATCAAATTCGCGCTCTGTGCCGTCTCTGGACCGGAGCCCCTTCTCAGTAAAAGAGTCAATTTCTCCCCAGACAACCTCGGTATTATCCGCACACAAGGCATTTAGATACCCGGAACCAGGTGTAGGCCGTCGGCAACCGACTGAGAAAGAAGGTATGATTTTCTCAGCCAATTCGGGTTTTTTCTCGAGCTTGGCCCGCATGTCCTTGTTCGTAAATTCTCTAGCTGTATGCTGAAATTGTGTACCCTTGACAAACAGAGGGAATCGAAAGTTCAACTCCTTCTCGATTTCTTTCCTCATTTCCAAATACTCTTTGGGATTGTCAATCCACGCCTTCTGTTGCTCTTCGTCGTATTGAATGTTTGGAACGCCCTGTCCAATAAAGCGAGAGCCAAGGTTTGCAGTGATCCACGTAGGAGAACGGATATACACGGACATTTTGGATGCCAGAGGCTGAACAGCAGCGGTCACTTGAATTCCACTGCTACCGTTGCCGATAACAGCAACGTTCTTTCCCTTGAGGTCTACTGATGGATCGTAATTGGCACTGTGTGCCAAGACGCCCTTGTAGCTCTCACGTCCTGGCAAGTCTGGCCATCTCCAATGATTCATCAATCCACTAGCATTGATGAAAACATCGCATTCCTCGATAATCTCATCCCCCACCTCTCCCTCCACGATATCTGCCGACGAAACAACTGTTCGGCGGCCATCTGTCTTTCTACTGACAATCCTCCATTTCTGTTTGGATTCATCCCAGTACGACCCGATGACCTTGCGGGAGGTATGAATGTATTTTCTCAAGTCAAACCGATCGGCCACATCTTCCATGTATTTCAGGATCTCTGGTGCAGAAACATAGAATGAGGACCATTTCGGATTTGGTGCCCATGTAAACTATTCAATATATTAGAATCTTTCTCAATAAGAGTTGGTATTATTTTGGCTGAAACATACCAGGTAATTGTGGGAAGGAATATCGCACGCGCATCCCGGATACCGATTCTCAAACCACGTGCCCCCAAGGCCAGTGTTCTTCTCAAGAATTTGGAGGTCAACATTTGCCAGTAGACCTGTTTCGACAGCGTGGGCAAGAGATAGTCCGCTGACACCGGCACCGACAGCAATGATCTTTATGGGGCGAGGTGCATCAAACGGAAGCTTGGATTGCTCATAAGCGATCGGATAACGATGTCGATAAGCTTCAGTAGCCTCGATTGGATTCAAAGGAGTACTGTTTGATGGCTCGACTTGAGTGACAGTCATGATGAATGCAATATTGAATAAGCTGTACTTGACGTTAAATCGAAAAAGGAAAATATGGTTCAAGAACCATGTTATTCAATTGCTGAGCAATAGTGGAACATATAAAAGATCATCAAAATAATCAGATGGCCCATGTCTATTATGTCGATGGAAAGAATGTCTGGGAAAATCTGCCAGAAGACCAACCGGACAGTCGCTCGGAACTATAGCAAATACCCGAACTTGCTTCCATACGTAGGCCAAGTAGCGTGCTATGGCCACGGATTTTTTTCGAAATAATTCCGAATTGTAGCCTTTCTCCTCGATGTAAATCTTAATGCCAGATGCGTTTTCTTTGCGAGCATGTAGCTATATGACATAATAATACTTCGGCCAAACAACAACCGGAATCCATGTTCTCTACTCTCGGTTCCGCTCCATCTACACCAGGCCGAAGAATGCCCTATAACTCTCCAATGGAGCCAACGTACAGGTAGGTCTTCCAAAAAGCAAAAGTAAAACACTTTTTCTTTCGGAAAAGTCTTAATTACTGACAGAAACAACTCTATCGCTCAAGTCTATCTTCGGCTTTACAGAAATCATGCCTTACCCAGAATTCAAGGGAAGAGTGTACGTGGTGACTGGGGCCGCATCTGGCCAGGGTAGAGCACTCGCAAACATGCTCGCCAAAGAAGGTGCCAAACTAGGCTTATTGGACCTTCATCACCCTCAGCCTGTGATTGATGAGATTGAAAAGATAGGTGGCGAAGCCATTGGGTTTGAGGTTAATGTTGGTGATTCTGCCGGGGTCGAGGCCGCTATCAAAGCCGTCAAAGAGAAATATGGGGAGATCCATGGAGCAGCCAATCTTGCCGGATGGATTGGGACACAAGGGTTTACCGGCAAGGGATATGCGCTTGATGTTATCACGGATAAAGATTGGGACGACATGATGACAACCAATCTAACCGGTATGAAGAACAGTTTAGGATCGGAATTGCGGCATCTGAGCGATAATGCTAGCATTGTAAACATATCTAGTATCGCTGGACAGAGAGGCTCGCCCTGGAATGCGCCTTATGGCGCGGCTAAATGGGGTGTCATCTCATTGACGAAGAGCGCTGCCCAAGAAGCAGGGGCCAGGAGCATTCGAGTCAATGCTATTGCACCGTAAGTCAAATTTGTTCATTGGAAAATACAATTATACTAATTTTGATAAAACATGTAGTGGCGTCGTCGACACTGCACTTGTAAAGGCCCTTGGAGATAACCAGGCGGTCAATGATAGGCTCCTTGTCCGCACAGCATTGAAACGCATGGCTCAACCAGAGGAGATTTGCCATTGCATTTTGTTCTTACTGAGCGATGGTGCCAGCTACGTTACTGGAAGTGTAGGTTACCTTTATTTTTGATTAAATTGTTTTGGATATCGATTACTGATGTACACCAGGTTATCAATGCGGATGGAGGTTTTCAATGAAAACAATGGACATATGTTATCTTTCGAAGCTGAGTTGCAATGCAATGGGTACAAAGTTACAATAACAATGTGTTTCCCAGACTAGACAGATGATAAATATTAATTCACCACTACTGAGATCACAGTAGATATAGTCTCCTGGGCCCAGTCGATAATTTTGAGATTGGTTGTTTGTGAATGCAATGTAGAGAATTTGTAAGAAGCGAATAGTATGTGCTCTCCAGGTATATCCTTGACTTATCCCATGCCATTAATATCATGAAGCTGAGAGTCTGCACTTCCTGATGTATGTTCACTTGATGCTGAGAGCAGAGCAATGTTTTTGTCATTTGACTACTTAGTTGTATATGAATGTAAGGTTGAAACGATTTGAAAAATAATAAGTGCTTCATTACAGTCAACAATTATAAATCAGCCATTATTTTCTCTAATTAGAACACTCAAAGCCTCTTCTTTGCAAAATCGAAAATCAGCTCAATGCCTTCGGCAGTTGTTTCGCCCATATCAATAATCGTGAATGCATGGCATGCTCCATCCACAATCTTCAAATCAGTTGTATTGCCGGCTTGCTGCCAACGTACGGCCATGAAAATGCTGTCATCCAACAAAGGTTCAATATTTCCAGTCAAAAATAGAGCAGGTGGCATTCCATGGAGATCTGCATAGAGAGGCGAGAACAATCCTTTTTTCCGGTCCGCCATGGAAATATGGCCAAATGCAGCATCAACAAAGTCCATCATCCCTTGTTTACTGAGAACAAGACTTCGTTTATGTTCAAGTAATGAGGGCGTATAAGTCAAGTCGAAAATCCCATAACTAGCTATCACTGCAGCCAGCTTGGATCTGCAGTCGATATTGTAATTGCGGCGAAGTGCTAAAGCAGTTGATACAGCAAGCCACCCTCCAGCGGACTCGCCTCCTAAAATTTTGAGTGATGACCCGAGTACTGACTGGCCAACAGGTGTCAGCGCATATAAAGCTGCATCTACACAATCATGTAAACAGGCTGGAAAAGGATGCTCTGGTGCCAATCGGTATTCGACAGACACCATAGTCAAACCAAGGCGATTTGACAGATTGGTCAAATATCGATCATAGGAAGCATTAGACCCAATGACGAAACCCCCTAAAAGTGCCTGGTCAAAAAATGCTCATGCATATCAAATCAATCTATATATTGCTGACCTGCATGAAAATGTAGCCAGACGCCGTGGGAACTCTGATTTTCCGGGTCGATGACTCTCAGTTCTATTTTCTGACCATCTCGACCATTTATATTCACTATTCGACTTTTTGGATTCTTAATTGGTGCGGTAAACCCATTTAGACCTTCTTGGCGCATCATCCGGTACGTAGCAGGAGATTCACATTCTTGCCATTGAATTTGACTTGCGAGTTGGGCTTCAAGCTTGTCTAAAAAGTCTAAACGTGTGCTCAATGTTGCTGGGTCAACACCACATGGCCTTATTTCCAACGACATGATGAGCAAGTATAAGAATGAGTAGCAAATGGTCGAACTTCAACTGAAAGATGTCATCTAATTTGAAAAGTAATAACCTAAGATTTGGTAAGAGATATATACGATCTAGCCGATGTACCCGCCGTGAGATATTCGGAATTTCAAAAGTGGCATGTTTCATATGCCAATACGGAAAATTCCGAAGCCTAGTCATGAAGGATCGATGTATACTCAAAATCTAGTCAAAAATTGGATTTGAATTTGCGTACCGTATCATGGTTGATTTTGGTAAACGTCGTGTTTATTCTTAAAGAATATTGAAATTCTATCAATTTAGGAAATTTTGTGATGTAAACTGCTACTATTTGTCTGGAAATTGCTTCTTGAGTAAGTACAAGGCCACTTTATAAAGAACACAAACATCGACCATCAGAGATGCAACCTGCGGTTTTTCGAACTCAGACTGTCCCTTTTCAATGCTTCCTCAACAAGTTTGATGGCATTCTTCGCCTTCTGTCTAGGAAGAGTCGAGCGGCCTTGAGGTCCAACGTCATTAAGTAGACCTACCTCCCTCCACCCGCCAATATCACCAACTTCAAGAATTGTACCCGAAGGATATTTTACATCTGTGACCAATGCCATTATAGCCTTGACAACTTCTTCTGGGGGCAAAACGAAGTCTTTCTCGAGATCAATATGGGCGCGGGCCTTGGAGCTGTCTCGGAATAGAGGTGTGTCAACCACTCTGAGCTACAGATTAGTGATCGTTTTCAAGTTTTTGCGCAATCAAGAACAACGAATCAATCAGCTACTTACCCCGGTGCAACAGCTACGACGCGAATTCCTGCTAGGTCCTCTAAAGGAGCCATACATCTGACAAATTGGCTGATTGCTTGTTTGGAAACAGAGTACAGCGGGTTCACCACGGTCGGGAGTTGGGCAGTGATACTCGAAAGATGAACGATGACACCAGGCTTCTGAGACGCACGAAATCTGCGAATAGCAATTCTCGAAGCTTTGATGGGATGAAGAATGTTGATATCGAATAATTTATAGTGTGAGGCTTGATCAGTGTCACCCCAAAAGGTATTTGTGGATGGCTCGTACAGGCCAGCCCCTAGGATCACAATATCAGGAACATCACCCAGCTTTTTTTCACAGACATCAAACAAAGTCTCCAGCTGTTCCCAGTTGGACACATCGGTCTGTTGAAATATAACCTTTGGAAGGGAATGTCGCTTTACTTCCTGAATCCATTCCTCGCCTGACGGGTGAATTCTGAGGTCTCCTATCACAACAGAGCAGCCTTTTGAATACAATTCCTTAGCAAGGGAAAGACCAATTCCTATAATCAATGTTAATCTAAAAGCAAATCTATAGTGCCAAATTTGAGCTCACCCGAGCCAGCCCCTGTGATAATGGCTATTTTGTTCTTGGGGTCAAGAACCGTCATTTTCAGAGTCGAATATGGTCCAATCACCTGGTTAAATTTTCAATCAATGCAAAATGCTTTCGATAGTCATATAGCTTGCAATCATCCGCCATAGCATCCAGTATCTCTTCCCTATCGAGATCGCGAGTTCTAGGCCATTGAATTAGGATTAGCTGATTCCCAAAGAGGCAACGGAACGAAGCCGAAATGCGGGGAAATATTCCGAGCCGTCCCCACCATCCAAGGTTTGTTCTGCAAGCCCACATCTTGACTGTGTTTTAGGGTTGTACGTATGTAATTTACTTGAATTTTTTTTTTGATATCATATTCACCGTCCCGTAAAGCGTTTCACATTCCGAGACAGAACCCAAACTGATGGAAGAAACTGCCGCGTTTACTTCCCGTATATTACATGGTTGGCTTGGCAAAGGGAACACGACCGTGGCTCGTATTTTATTTTCAACTAAAACTAGGGCGGAAGATATTCTAAAGTTCACATGGCATGTTGCTCGCGGCAATGATCAATTTCAACTTCCGCTTCGACCATAGTACCTTCCAAGGTAAGCCGAATGGCTAGAGGGGTCGATGAATCGGTCTTAGAGAATTTAAGCTTGCAAAGAGCGAGTAGGTACATCCTCATAGCATTATAATCTAACTCGTTACTGTTAATTAAACATCATTGTACCAGCGAGCAAGATGGCGCCTCTAAATATTCCAGATATTACAGCCGGAACCCCTTACGAAATCAATAAAAATACACCTACACTCTTTCGACCCTTGACTATCCGCTCGGTCACCCTTCGTAACCGAATATGTGTCTCGCCCATGTGTATGTATTCAGCGGCATCGTTCGGTCCACACAAAGGTGTTATGACACCACTTTACATCACGACAATTGGTCACAATGTGTTCAATGGAGCTGCTCTTGCTATGATCGAAGCGACTGGTATCCAACCAAACGGCCGGATTACGCCGCGCTGTCCAGGACTCTGGAATGACGCTCAAGAAAAAGGCTTGAAGGACTTGGCAGATTTTATTCATTCTCAAGGTGGACTTTGTGGTGTTCAGTTATCTCATGCGGGTCGGAAGTCAAGTACTCAGCCACCTCTTGTTGCACATCATCTAGGTAAAAGTAGCGCAAGAGCTGAATCAGAAGATAACGGCTGGCCTGATGATGTCCTCGCTCCATCTGGGGGAGAGGAAATGTCCTTCGATGGCAAGGGACACGACCCTTCAGGAGGATACCATGTGCCGAAATCGATGACCGACCATCAAATTAAAGATCTTGTCGACAACTATGCGCGCGCAGCAAAGCGGGCAGTGAACGCTAGGGTCGACATTATAGAAATCCATGCTGCACATGGATACCTCGTCAATCAATTTCTAAGTCCTATTACAAACCGAAGAACGGACAAATACGGTGGCAGCTTTGAAAATAGAATACGTCTCCTCCTTGACATATTAACTGCCGTTAGAGCAGTAATGCCGAGCAAAGTGCCACTATTTGTGAGGCTCAGTGGTGAAGACTGGATGAAGCATACCAAGACTGGGAAAGAACTAGGAACCTGGGACGAAGAAAGTGCTGTTAGGCTTGCAAAACTCTTGCCAGATTTTGGTGTCGACCTTGTGGACATCAGTTCTGGAGGTAACTGCTATGAGGCTGAATACAATGTCTTTGACGGTGGAGAAAGGCACACAGCTATTGCTTCACGTGTCAAAACTGCACTTCTGGATGCAAAGTCAAATCTATTGGTTGGCACTGTAGGCTTAATTACCCAAGCTAAACAGGCGAGAGATTTGGTACAAGGGGGCCCTACAGGAGGTGCTGGTGTCGATATAATCTCAATTGGGAGGCAGTTCCTTCGGGAGCCGAATTGGGTTTTGAAGGCTGCGGACGAATTAGGAGTTGATATCGCATGGCCATTGCAGCTTCAGCGCCTCAGACCAGCTGGAGGAGCACGGATCTGATTAGGTCTTTGAGCCTTCAAAGATGTTCTATTTCGTCTCTTCTATACTAATGTCTCCAATTTATCCAACAGAGTGACTTGAAAGTCGTGATAGGTTATTGGGAGTTTATTTGATTGTGTACGTCACATTACAGTTCTTGTAATCCTAAGATTTGATTCAGTATTAAACTCCAAACGGTCTTCAACCACTATCAATACAAGTAAGTCTTTTCCAGCCCCTTGCGATACAACGTCAATCGGTTCCTGTAGGTGGCTCTATACCACACCCCCACGAGCATGATTCAAAAAACGCTAAAGGACAGCTACAAGCTACGAAACCCTGTGTAAACATTGGTACAGTGAGCGTCTGCTTATCTGCTCTATAATCTAAGAGGATACAGAATATGTAAGCTGGCTCGTTCTCAAGACGGTCTTAATTTCAACTACACTCGGTGGATTCATTTCGGAATTGTATTCTCTTTTCTAATTTGCACATCTTTCTTTCAAGATGGTTTTGACAAGTATGGTGCCTATAACCGTCCCGAAAGTCAAATATTCCGATACCGATACAGGTAAGATACCGTGAACAGGGAAGTAAGTGTACAATACTTGATGGGAAAGACACTATACTAGGCATGAAGGGTCAAAAATTACGGCTGACAGTGAGATGACTGTTAGAAAGAGAGTTTACCCCGGACCAAAGGATTTCTTTTCTTTGTTTTGCGGAGAACTGTCTCCGCTATGGGGCTGCCCCGGACCAATCTAAGTATTATGACTGCAAGCCCTGCGTGAGTCTGGACTGGAGAGAAACTGTTATATATCAATCATTCCTCATACACATGGGTGCACCCCCTTTTCACCTAGATTTTGATATGAACCACCATAACAAAACTAACAGTGCACTGATCAGAAATTTTACGGATCACAATGCATCTCGACGAAAAAGCTCACGTTAATCGATATGCCTGGGTGTTGAGCATTGCAATCACTTTCAGCTCCTTTGCATACGGATATGCTGGTGCGATCATTGCTACCACCCTAACTCAACCATCATTTCAAAAAGGCATTGGCCTCGACACTGCATCCAACGAATCGTCATTGATCGGGGCAATAAATGGTCTGTTCTATGCTGGAGGCGTGGTGGGTTCTTTTATATCGGGCTGGGTCGCCAATCGCTGGGGAAGAAAGACTGCAACGGCACTAGGCAACGGCCTTCTAGTGATTGCTGGAGCAGTCATGACGGGGTCTACCAACGCAGCCATGTTTATCTGTTTTAGATTTGTATGTGGACTTGGGTGAGTGCGAGCAGACCACACATGATTACTCACGCCGGCTCGACCCCTGACTTTATTTACAGAGCTTTCTTGATAGTAGCCAGTGTCCCAGTCTGGATAGCGGAACTTGCTCCACCTCACATTCGTGGCATCATTGTAGATGTCCATGCCGTTTCGATGATGGCAGGATACGCTGTGGCCACATACGCAGGATTAGGGTTCTACTTTTTCGATAGTCCAAATGCTTGGCGAGGTCCTATGGGTCTTTCTATTGCATGGCCTTTTCTTATATTGTGTGTGATCTATTGGCTTCCTGAGTCTCCACGCTTTCTTGTAGCAGCTGGACGCCGCGCGGAAGCGTGGGCAATAATTAGACGTATGCATGCAAATCCGAAACAAGATCCGAGAGATGAGTCCGCGAAACGCGAGCTCTATCAAATTCAGAAACAGGTTGATATGGACCGGACACTTGACACTTCATACATGACGATTCTCAAGCAGCCCAGCCTGAGGCGGAGAGCATGGATGACCGTGCTCTTGGAGTTACTAATCATGAGCTCTGGTGTGTTGGTCATATTGAGTAAGTGCACTGCTTCAACTATAACTTGGTGAAAGTTACTAATATATCCTAGACAACGGCTCCATTATTTGGGGTGGCCTAGGATTTTCGACCGTACAGATTCTAAACCTTCAGGCAGGGTTCCAGATATGCGGTTTAGTATTTAATGTCATTGCGATGACTTTCGTCGACCGGATCAAGAGAAATCATATCATGGCAATCGGCCTTGTCGGATGTGCCACTTGCATCCTGATACAGATGTTGCTTCAAAAATACTACTTGCCCAGAGAAGACAAATCTGGTCTCTATGGAGCCACAGCCATGATATTTCTGTTCCAAGCAACATATTCTCTATTCCTTGACGGAGCATCTTACTTTTACATCGCTGAAATATGGCCCAGTCACCTCCGATCCCAGGGTTTCGCCATTGGAATGGCTTCACTTTGTCTTTTCAACATGATGTGGCTCCTGCCTGCCCCGACGGCTATTGCAAATATTTCGTGGAGATATTACTTGTTCTTCATAATAATTCCAGCCATCGGTGCAATTATAGTATACTTCGCTTATCCCAATACCCTGGGCAAGCCGTTGGAAGAAATTGCTGCTATCTTCGGCGATCAAGACATCGTGGCAATTTACCAAGAGAACCTTACGAACGTCGACATACAGCTTGCAGAGTATGGTATAGAGCAGGATGATGAAAGCAAGGTAGTCGCAATCGAGAGGGAGTAGGTATGTCTCTGTTTACTTATACCCAATATGTGTCCACAGTCGAAGGACTCAGCACATATCTGCTGGCTAAGATAGCGAGGGACGTTTTCAGTCTCTACAGAGCTTCGAAGATTGAGTAGAGCAAGTACTACTTGTATATAGCAGTTTAGAACTCTTAACGTTTCACATCGTCATTCGCTATGTTGATTTTGAATGCAATACATACAATCACAAGATTGACTACCTGCGTACGGTGATCCGTAGGTTCACTATCCAGACGCTTATATTTGAGAAATTGAGTGAGACGGGGTTATTATATTGTACCCCTATATGTCTTGTATGTCTTGTGTGTCCAATCAGAAGAAAGTAATTGGCATAGGCAATCCATACTTAAACTAGCGCAAGATTGTGCACGCTACTTCAGCAAAAGGAATTCTTGGCAGTTTCCTATATCGAGGAGTAGTCATCTAATAAGAGTAGGCGAGTGGAGTTATGCACTGCGCTCACCAGATTCGGGATAGCTGTAGAATAATCCTGTATGTATGAGGGCTGATTCTAGTTAAGCCTCTGCATGCAACAAGTCGCAGCTAGGCAAA
The DNA here is from genome assembly GCA_023625915.1 of Talaromyces sp. PB3603. NCBI lineage: Eukaryota > Fungi > Ascomycota > Eurotiomycetes > Eurotiales > Trichocomaceae > Talaromyces > Talaromyces sp. PB3603. The sequence goes on along the minus strand of JAMAFY010000015.1, from coordinate 441,038 downwards.
CTCATTTTTTTGCCCCAGTCGTCCCTATCCCACTCTTGGTTGCCTAACTAAGCCCTTCCAATACGAGTTGAACCCTACAACGGTCAAAATCTCAACCATGATGGCACTACAATTCCATGGCGATGTGAATCGCTGAAACTCCTGTGCTTTACCGCATGCTACTGTAAACCCAGTGTATAGTCCTGACCCAATATCATGTGAAAGAGTAGGCCTTTACTTTGTAAGAACAATTACCTAGCATAAGCGCTCTCATGATGTAATTTGAGCAACAGAATTCATTTGGAGGTTGGTTCTTTCATTTAAAACGAGCCAGCGGCCGATGGCAGTTTTCTCCGGAAACTAGTCTCAACGAATACAGACATCACTCGGCCAGAGGTACTTGATCAGAATCTGACTCCGTATCGACGTGAGGCAATCTATGATGGGCAGTGGAGCCTTGGAATAACCGGTGGATGCTTTGCATTGACGGCTGGGATTGCTAAGTGGAACACCACGCAAAAAGGGGGTTAGTTCTTCCATCGCGCCGTACTTACGTACGAAGGGCTCGCAAGATCCCTTATAAACCTAAGAGTTCCACGCGATTCCGGCACAATTTGAGATCTGCAATCCAGATTCAGTCTGTTGGATCTCTCTTTTCTCTCTACACTGTGCTATGCCGCAGCAAGCCTCCTGCGACTCCACAATTCTCCGCAGGTGGATGCAGATACTATTCTCATCAACGGCTTAAGTATCCGAAGAACGCGCTGGGCGTCTCGGGATGAACGGCAATGTTTCTTGGTATGCTCATTGCGACACTCTTTTCTCGGTCAAGGAACGTACCAGTCTCGCCTACAGCTAAGTTCCAACTAGATGTGGGAAAGAGAAATAGGCTGTTCAGGAACGTATATATATGTGAAGCTTCGCTGCACGAAAGAAGCCGGGCACATAGAATCAATATGATACTATCTGTTCTGATCTAATACTGACCCACGGTGCGACATTGACTATATCTTACTTTCCTCCTTCTAATGACGTCGACGGTCAGTGGCTCTACAAGCCAGCCTACTGGGCTAATGGCGTCAAGGTGCTTCAAGGCTGCTGCACTGCTAAATATCACTGCAATTCCTGGCCACCACATCTCTGGTCTGATCAGTGTTTTCCCTGCAGTGCGAGCAATACCAGCTGTAAGTGAGCATGCAGTGGGCCAAAGAGCTGCAACGTTCGGCTGGGACTTCCTTCATTCGTTCTTTGTTGTCAAAGGTATTGTTACTTAATCGCTTGGCTTGCTCATATAAGAGATACTTTCTAACCAGCAAACATCAGCTCTCCTCAACTATCAATGGAGCAAGCGTCCAGGGCCAAGAACAAGAGAGGAGAGATTGATGATCTGGCTGAACCTGGTGTGGGGTTTTTTCAACGGATGCAGATGTTTCGAGAAAGCTAAATATGGACCATATTTCGCGGCATTTGGACCGCTAACAGTACTTTGGATTGCACCCATGCTTAGTGCGGTGGGTCTCCTACTTAGTTAGTGTTTGTATCATCATCTTAAGTTTCATGTATGATCATGAAAGGAAGTTTTCGGCTGGACTAAAAGTATCGAACGTCTCTCTTATCAGAGAGGTTCCGAAGTCAGCCATGGTTTGAATGTTGATTACCCATATTTATCAGCGCATCCTCGTAGGTCTTCGGACTAGCCTTACAACCATCCTTTGCTTCGTGGTCTAGAGTGAGTGTATCAATTGTGATAAGAGAAATAGCCAAGCCAATCATCTGGATAACTGCAAAGAAAAAAAGGTGGATCCATCGATGTCCTAGAGAGTATAGCTGAGATGAATAGCATCAATGTCAGCGTGATCGAAACTGGTCTATACCATGCCAGCGGACGCCGTGCATTTCCGCCACTGAAATCCCGCCAATGTCTCCTGTTCCAGCAACATCCTGTTACGACCGAGGAGAAAACCACCGGGTCTTCTTCCTACCCTTGAGCTGCCACTTTCAAGTCATCCTGGATGATAGGTCGTCGAAGGGATATCACCGCTGTGGTGTTGATGGCGCCGCACCGATCGGAGGCCACTTCTCGAGAATGAGGAACAGAGGATGATGGCCATAGTCAGTTGCGAAGAGTACGGTAGCAGCAATTTCCGCGGCTCGACAATTGTTTGAAACTTTGGCGACACCTGGAGTTTTGCCGGACAATATTGTTGGAAAAGTGAGGGGACACCCGGTTTATAGAAGAATTGTGTGTTGGAAAGGCTACTCCACCAAAATCAGTTGATGACTCATGCATAGTCGATCGACCGTGGGTGTCTGCACTTCCTCACATCGGACCCATGACCTCCACTTCTGAATAGGGTGTGCAGCGCATCACTCGTGTTACGGTAACGAAACCAACATGCATATGCCAATATGAGCTAGCACGTGTTCCTAGAGTATTCTAGATCGAAACCATCTACAGTATTCAAGATAGCCGCGGAAACGAGTGGGTCGGGTAGAACCTTGTTAACATACCTATCAACATACCTATCTTGAGGAATATAACTAAGTTAATGGGTTTTCTGTATATGAGTCATAGCTGCAAATGAGCGCTGATGAGGTCTTATCAGCGTCGTAATTGATTTGCTGCTCTTTGGTCTCGGATTACTCCGCCGGAGACAAGACTTTAGTATTCTTCGAATTCGATCTTGCTTGTACTTCGCGTGATCATTGAGATTCCACCTTCTAAAATGCTGCTTCAAGCACTAAATGTTTCTCACTGGTTTATCCCGCTCTTCTTCTTCAGTCAGTGCGCATCAAGACAAATCGGCAATCTCCTGTCGGTCTCGATCTTCTCCAACCTCCGGTCAACAACTATTGTGTTTTACTATCCGTCAAAGTCAGGGGGCTATACCGTCATGATTGCGGGGGGAAAAAGGGGCTAATGCGAGAACGAACTACCAGGTCAATGACACATACAAGTTGCTCTACCAGTATCGTGGATCCGTACTCCTGAAGACTCCTCAAAAACTTGGCTACCACTCCACACGTGTTCCATGATATCCCTACTCATGAGCCTTCACCTTGTGCTCTACAATTTCCTGTAACCAATTAAGAGAAGTAGCCAGTTGATGTGATCATAAATTTCCTTTTCTGTATTGATCGAAGTGTAAGTGACTTCAAGCAAATTCCTAATATCACTTCGGCCATTGGCTTGAGTAGAACTACACGGAGATCGGCTATTGCTAATTGTCTTGCATAAGAGCTGACAAATTCCAAGCGCTTCTTGGTGGGATATACGGGTCATACCGCCGTAAAAAGTATTCTGCAAGGTTTAGAGGGAGACGTAAATGGCCGCTACGTAAGTTAATAATACTACGTACGTAGTATGTGTTGTCAGATCATCCGGATATCCAACGAGCCGGGAAAGATCGGCTAACCACTTTAGGATATCTAGATTTCAGCTCGATTTCTTCTATAAACCCGGCTTTGGAATCTCACGCATTGAGACAGACAGATGACTCGACAGATACAATCTTACTAATCACATTTTTCTTTTACCATTCTTTGTAGCTACTGTTTAGGATTGGCCTGAAGTAAAACGGACATGGTTGTTCTACGGCTATCCCGAATATGTTGAGTGCAGCGCATAAATATACTCGCCTGCTCATATTGGATATCAACCATTTCTTGATATCCAGTTTACCAAAAAAAAAACCACTCATTCATTGTATACATGGCAGCCTGTTCCAGAGATCTGTTTCTCAGATAGACACTCAAAACAAAAGAATATAGTATATATACAGCCTCCCACTCAGTTTCTCAAAATCCAGCAGTCCAACATGTGTACCTAACGTCAGTTGAAAAATACGACTAACGACAACATCTCCTTTTCAGTTGCTCGGCGTGCCCTCTCCTTGGTTACGTGTCTGAGGTGCTGTCTTGTTTCTACTGCACCTTTCGGTCTTATCATTATTACGAACAATTTGTTATCGGTCTATGTCCCTTCGCAAGAAAGCCTGTCGTGCTTGCGTTTCCGCAAAGCGAAAATGTGATGCGGTCTTTCCTGTTTGCCGGCGCTGTCGCCACCTCGAATTGACTTGTCTTTATCCCTATATGCCTCAGTCTTTTGAAGACCCAAGCACACCCTCCAGACACAAAAATGGAGAATCGAAGGCTATTCAATGCCACGACGAGCCTCAAATTCGACAAAGTCAATACGTGGATGAGAATCCGATGAATGGCTCTAATGAACGGAATCACGCGTTGGTCGATGTTCCAGCCCACTCCGTCACCGACTTTTCATTCAACGAGCTCGAAAGTACATCCAAACTTGGTCATTCTACGCCGGCTGGGTATATTTCCCCGAGTACAGATGGAGCGGGCCCTCTGAGTACAGACATATCTTTTGACAGGAGGATCTTGGAATTCTGGCCTCGATTGCATGATACAGAAACCTGGGGATTCTGCATTGCGAGCCTACTTTCTCAAGTTGAGATCTTTGTTCGCACCGGGTCATCCTTCTTCGTTGATTCGTCAGTCTATGGCCGGAACATTGATTTACCTCCACCACTACGCCATGCTTATAGCATATGCTGTTCTTATAAGGTGCGAACAGAGGCAGAGTGTCCTTTTGTGGAGAAAATATTGGAAAATGAGATTGAAAACATATCTCATCAACAACCAGCGACCACGTTAAAAGACAATTTGGCTTTGTTACAGACGATGCTTCTGTACTATGTTATGGTAATATTTGGGGGGGCGACACATCGACAGACGTTTGTAGACAAATCAGAGATTCTTCTCGCACATCAGACTGCCTTAGTTGAGACCGAAGAACTTTCGACTCGCCAGACTACGACAATCCTCACTAAAATGAGTCTGCTATCCGTGCAGGAAACGCGGACACAGTGGCTATTATGTGAGAGTGCGCGGAAGGTTATCGTCCTTTCTTACCTTGCCCGAGAGATCCGTCACGTTCTCAGATTTGGAACGTGCTATCTGCTGCGCAATCTGATCGCTCTTCCGGTTTCGAATATATTGCCGGATGTCGGGGAGCATGGGACTGATGCGAACAATATTGATTTCTACCAATCTGGAAATGTCGTATCCTACGATGAATTTGTTCATTACTGGGAAACCGGGAATCTTTCCAGGACCGATGACTTTGCACACTTGCTGGTAGCTGCATGCAAAGGGATTGATGCCACGAACAGTAGCGGTGTATTTGGGCATGTGGCAGGCAATTGACTGGTGAGTTGGATTGGAAAACACTTGGAGCTTATGCGTATATTTTGGGCATCATTCAAATGTCGGTAGGCTTCGGTAAGGTAGAACAGAGCAGTGCTTAGTCAAGGTAATCGCCGTTAGAAGCTAGGAAGAATCTATAACGAATATTTGTACTTATTATTTACTCATATCATTCAAGCTTACTTTGGCAGGGCTGAATAAGAATCATCTCGCCCCTTCAAACGGATGACCCCCTTTTCCAAACTCGGCCGGTAGCCATTTCATCTTTAACAACTTTTTCTTCACGATTTCTTCTTGATGCTTTTCCATTTCCTTCACATCCCAATTTATAGATACCCAACTGCCTTTTAGGTAGTCTGCTCGTTGTTGAGACAAATACAAACACATCATCCCAGGCATGTCGACATGATCCTTAGCAAAGGGCTTGAATTCGTCTCCAGTCAAGCCAGTAAAGGGTATACCCGGCGAAAGTGAAAAAGCGCGTAGATGGGGATACTCCGCGTCGAGATATTCAGTGAATCGATCTCCGGAGTATTTCGCAATGGAATATGAAGACAACCCTGGAATTATCATTCCACCCGCTCCAGAAGTTATAAACACAACAGTACCCCTTGGATCAGCAGGGTTAGGCTGAGATAACACGAAATATTTCGTCATCAAAACCGCTCCTAGAAAATGACCTGTGAAGATTCTCGTAAAGTCATCGAAAGGTAACTGAGCAGGCGGCGCTGCCATGACGGATGGCCCAGCATTATTGAGAAGGAAATCGGCTGGACGATCAAAGGTAGCTTCTATCTTGGTATAGAGCGCCTGAACTTGATCTTCAATCGTAATATCTACCGAGCCGCACAGTATCTTGATCCCTGGGTTCGTGGATATGGCTTTGATTTCAGGCTCGAGGTTTTCAAGTTGCTGGCTGTCGCGCCCTGCAAGAACGATGCCACTAGCACCTGCGCGAGCCCAAACCTTAGCGGCAGCCTAATTAGGACATGTCAGCATAATCTTTGGGACTCAAGAGGAGGTAGGTTTCTTGCAGATCCAATGCCACCATAGGCACCAGTGATAATAATGATCTTGCCCTCCTGCGAGTTTGCAGGGTTAGTTGGTAGAATGTCGTCGTATGGGTCACGATGCATCGTTTCTGTGAGCTGGAATGGCCAGGTGTACATGTTAGAATCGAGTTGTTCAGACATGGCTCGTGAGTTTTCAGTAAGGCAAGATGATGGGTGAGTAGTTTTTATTGATACAATACAGGTATGATTTTACCTCGACAAATTGGGCTGCCGTACGTCTTTATATACAGCCCAAGACTCTCGGCTAATACAAGCTGTCTGTCATAGTCCCTGCCCTCGATCCACTCTAGAGTGTGAGTCTACGCTTATGCCGATGCACCATGTAGTTGTGCTTGAGCTGTCTCATGTCAGTCGTGCTGAATAATCGGCGACATGCCGAAACACTCAATGAGGAAAGGTTGTAATACCTATGTGCGTACAACCACGTCTAGGAATGACTCATTATTAGCAATAAAACTGAGTAGAATATCTGAGAATCAGTAGATAAGGTTTGGCCGATGAAACATCTGGAGGCGAGGAACTACTCATGACTCTTCTTGACCATCATCATTCACAGGGAAGTTACAGATCTGTCACTCGCTTCAAGCTAACAAGAAAGTGTGAGAATACTATATTTTAGAGTCCAAACAGGATATTTGTCATGGGACATGTCAGGGATGGTTCCTGTAAGCTTCCTTTAGACTACTGCTGGTGTGTCTCATAGCCCAGGGGTGTTATCGTGGTACAGTTTTGGTAACACTCTATAGTAAAAAAGCGATTAACCCTCCTATAGACGACAATTCACTTTGCCAAAGCTGGTACAATAAAAGGGCGCTCCCGACTGTTGTATAGAACGTGCTGGCTTCGACTGTCCAGCAAGAAGCCTCCATCAACAGGTAGCAATGAGCCCGTAACTAATGATGCCTCGTCGAATGCAAGTAAGACCACAAGTCCTGTAATATATTACAATCGATTCAATCTTCCCCCCAGGTATCTTGTAGTCAGTCCGTCCAGATTATCACCAGTAAGCAACAAGTTGTGAACAAGTGCAGTGTCGAGCGCTTGATATCAGATTGAAAAAATTAGATTCATTTGCCCGAAGTACAGTAGTAACAGTGCCTTATTCGCAGGACATATAGCAACCACACATATCCCACTGGCTCTGCCGGACCCGAAAGCACGTTCATACATGACATACCAAGCTCTGGTGCGTGTAGTACTGAGGAAAGACTAATAACTGAGATCGCTAGAGTAGCGGCCCACCTATCTCCGCATGACCGGCCCACCTATCTCCGCAAATCTGATATAGAGTACATATCTTACTAATTATCCAGCTACCACTTTACTAATAGAGTCAACGTACACTTGATAAAAGGAGGTATAAATCCAATTCAGAGGATATGACGTATTTAGTTGATATCGAAAAAACGAAGAGCTGATCTGTGTAGTGGCGAATTAATGTAACAGCTATCATCAGCTCGAATATTAAAGGATCAAATGCCAACTTCACGCACTCAGACATTGAAATAAACCATCAACTGCTCCAAGAGTGATACTATCTAATCCTCATACAGAATGTCATTCCCAAAGACTACCGAAGCATGGACCGTCCAAGAAAAAGGAAGTTTCGATGCCCTCGAACTCAAAGAGGTCACCATTCCAGAGCTCTCCGATAACGAAGTTCTGGTCAAGATGCATGCGGCATCTCTCAATTTTCGTGACTTGATAATTGCACTTGTATGCCTCTCATCAAAAGTTTGTACGTGGTCATTTACTGAAACCCTCAGGGCCAATACCCCTTTCCACCCAAAGAACACGTCGTTCCGGGCTCTGATGGAGCGGGCGAAGTCATTTCGGTAGGCAGCAAGGTTACACGCTTTCAGAAAGGCTCCAAGGTGGTCACTCTCTTCTATCAATCTTACTACAGTGGTTCGATGAACCAGCAATCTCTGATGACTGGCCTTGGTGGACATCTAGACGGTACACTGAGGCGGTACGCAATCTTCAACGAGAACGGACTCGTTGCTATGCCTCAGAGTCTGAGTTACCTAGAGGCTAGCACACTACCCTGCGCTGCTGTGACTGCCTGGAACTCTCTTTATGGCGCAAAACCTCTTGCACCGGGTGAATGGGTCCTCACTCAAGGCACAGGGGGTGTGAGCATCTTTGCCTTGCAGTTCGCCAAGGCAACGGGTGCTCGTGTCATCGCGACCACCTCTTCTGCTGCCAAGGCAGCGAGATTGGAGAAGCTTGGTGCGGACTATGTCATCAACTACAAGGAAACTCCGAACTGGGGCGAGAAAGCCAAGGAAATAACTGGTGGCATTGGTGTTCACCACGTGATTGAAATTGGCGGTAACAAGACGATCGCGCAGAGCCTGAATGCCATCAGCATTGAGGGTGTTATCTCGATAATTGGGTTTATTGGTGGCAGCCAGAGCGCAGAGCAGCCGACGTTTTTGGAAGCCTTGAATCACGTTTGTCTTGTGAGAGGCGTTCTAGTAGGAAACCGTGATCAATTCGAAGCGATGGTAAGCCTGGAATATTTTGCACAAGTCTTTTTTGCGTCTCTTGCATTCACCTTCGGCTTTTCGCGCGAAATAACATCACTGATTATCTAATAGAACCGGGCCATTGAAGCTAACAACATCAAACCCGTTATGGATAATAACATCTTCCCAATAGAAAGTCTGAAACAGTATGCCTTTCTAATCCTTCGAGATTCCTGCCTAATGGCTAACGAAAATAGAGCCTATCAGTATCAATGGGAACAGAAACATTTCGGTAAGGTTGTTGTTCAGATCGAGTAGAGCTCATGTCATTGCAGAAGCGAAAACTAGTAAATAGACCCAATCAATGGAAACAGGATTTCTTCGATGTGAATTGTGATGGCCCAAGCAATGATCAATTGGCGGCGCTCAGCTGAAAATATAAGTATGAGAAGAAAAAAAAAAGACTATCTACATGAAGGTATGAATAATATCAGTGATCAACACATAACTACATGCTCTTGACCTATAACCGCGTAACCAATCTGCAATACATATTCTCTCTACGACCTGAGAAACTGAGTGAGACAGTGTACTGTGTTGTATTTTGTAATTCTTATGTATATATTCTGAAGAAAGTGATCGGCATAGGTTGCCATACATAATTTAGTGCAAGGTTGTGCACGCAGTTTCGCCAGGCAGTTCTTGGCAAGATCCTTGTATTGAGGTATAGTTGATTTCCCAGACGGCAGGCAAGTGCGTATATGCACTGCTATCCAGGACAGCCGTAGAGTAATCCTATCACCAATGACGTGTAGTACGAAGCTCATTTTGCTCTAAGATATACTACCTGTCATACTGTTCTCCCTTTCCCAACGGTTATAGCACAGGTGTCTTATACTTGTATGACTGTAGTCTTCAAGTAATATTTACCCAGCTGATTTACCAGGCACAAATCGTCTAAATGCTATGGATTTTGCTGCACGTTGTTCCTGTCTACCTGGTGCTACGACGAGGAATGAGACGATACTTTATCAGGTCGATTGAAAATCCTCAACGATAGTTGTATTGTAATATATAGTTATTACGGTGTCTTTTATTATGCTGGAAATAGAGAAGGTGTCAGCAGAGCATCAAGAATCATTTTACCCTTTGCAACTGCTTTACACGGTCCAAGGGTCCCAAGAACCACCTGGGATCTTCGTCAGCAATTTCAGCCATCGCAATATGCAGAGGGACTTACGTCAAGTCAGTCTTCATATTCTGTGAGCTCTCTTCCAAGATGAATCCATTCCCGAGCCATGCAAATGCCAAATCTTCGTCGGGACACAGGCTTGTCCAATCAAAATCCTCCCAACGTGGGTTCGAAAGTAGTTTGAAATAATGTAGTCTCGAGCCAGGATGAAGCGAGATTAACGGTCCGTCGGGCTTGCCATTTTTATAAGTAGAAGCACAGTTCGAGTTCCACGCGGTCTTTTCCAGCCACGCAAGAGCTTGTCGTTGGTAGGCGCGAGGAATATGAGCCTTCGGAACTACCGAGCTGTAATTCTCGGTCTGCATCTTTTTGATAAATTTGCTTATATAGCCAGTGACTTGCTCGATAGAAGTGACGACACTTCCGTGGCCGATGGGACTAGCTGGGCCAAGGTAGACGAAAAAGTTAGGCATATCAGCTGCCGTGACCGACAGATAACACTCGGGGTTGTCATCCCACTTCTCTTGCAGATTCACTCCGGAGCTACCTATAATAGGGAAGCGAGGAGAAAACGACATGTTGAATCCGGTGGCACATATGATGGTGTCTACACTGTATTTCTTGCCGTCTTGCGATTCGAGACCAGAAGTATTGAAGGTAGTGACTCCTCCCCAAACAACCTCGACTTTGTCCGAGCAAAGAGCTTCAAGATAGCCATTTCCTGGAGTAGTGCGCCGACATCTAATGCGTCTTAGTCCTTGCAGTCATACTGAGAAAGGAATGTTGCCAAAGTTGAACTCACCCTACTGCAAAATCAGGAATCAATCGATCACGCAAGTCCGGCTTTCCAGCCAACTTCTCCTTCATTTGAGAGATTGAATATTCGAGAGCTTCATTCTGTTGTATCGAGTCTTTCAGATACAATTTAAAGCGCCCATTTAACTCTTGTTCCACTTCTTTCCGATAAGCCAGATATTCTTCGGGGTTTTCTCTCCAAGCCTCCATTTGTTCTTCCGTGAAGAAGAGATTCGCACCATTGGGCCCTGCAAACTTTTGCGCAAAGCTCGCTGTCACCCATGTGCGGCTGCGGATGAAAACATAAACCTTTTCAACTTGATCAAGAATAGCGGGAAGTATCTGTACTCCTGTGCTTCCATTGCCGATGAGAGCGACCGTTTTCTCCTTGAGATCAACGCCTTGATCCGGCCACGTTGCGGAGTGTAGCATCTGCCCTGCAAACAAGTCGCGATTCGGGATATTCGGCCATTTCCAGTCATTGAAACATCCAGTCCCATTGATGAAAATGTCACACTCCTTGCGGAATGGTTCTCCCACTTCGCCTTCTTTGCTCATACGATTACTCACCATAAGCTGTCTTCCGTCGGTCGCAACAATCTCAACTTGCCATTTCTGTCTTTCCTCAATCCATTTAGCTCCTACAACTTTATGAGACAATTGAATGTACTTGTATAGATCATTCTGATCCGCTACTGCCTCGAGATATTTGTGTATGTCTGGTCCGTTCGCATAATAGCTTGGGAAGTAAGGGTAAGGTGCCCACGAATACTTTGAACAATTGCCATTAACTTTTAATTGGAGGCATAAGGAACCATATCAACTTACCTGGTAGTTGTGAATTGGGATATCACATCTATTTCCAGATTGCATGCGCCTGTGTCAGCCAGCTATATATCCAAGGAAATTAATAAATATCTTAGAGACGTACGCGCATCTATAGATCATGTTAGTTATAAGCATTTGAAAAACAATCGCATTCATCTCGGCGCTTTGTGTTTACCCTGGATATCTGTTCTCAAACCATGTCCCGCCAACTGCAGAGTTCTTCTCGTAAACAGTCAATTGGACATTTTCAAGTTGACCACTTGCTACCTCGTGTGCCAAAGCTAAACCACTGAAACCGGCACCAACACAAATGATGCTGAGCTTCCTTGGGGTTCCCAATGGCAAACGCGAAATCTCATAAGCAAGTTTGTCTCTATCTTTGTAGGCCTCGGTCGCTTCGCCTTTTGCAGCTGACGTGGACAAAGTTTCCTGGTAGGCTTCGAGGGCCTCTTCTCTAGCCTTCTCAGACATAATCACCCACACCAGGTCAAATGTTCAATCGAAAATTGATTTCGAGAATTTGGAGTGGCAGCGGTTATCCGAATTTGACTGGTCGATCTTCAAGTCAACATTAAACATACAAAAGTAAGTAAAAAGTATCTATAAGACATCAAAAAGCAGTAGAGAATTAAAGATTTCGTTGTGTTCATCTAAAGGACCTCGGATATAATGCGCAGCCGTGAGATTGAGGAAGCAACCCACCACGGAATATTTATTCGAAAGCCGTAATTGCGTTCCGTGGAAGCGATCCGAAAGAGCACACCACCTGTTTCTCGGATTCAAAACTAATCATGGTAATATGAAACTACCGGAGCCGAAATTGGGTTCTTCATCGCCGAACTGATATGCTATCTCCAAGGATCATAATTAGGCGTTCTAACAAAACACCTTGATGTCGGACCTATATCGGCCTCAGGTAAGGTGAGGCCTACGAGTGATATAAAGCAGTAGAATCTGACTATCACATCCGGACGGCTTATCGAGTCTGAATACCGTTAATTCCGATATTTTAGTTCAGACAGAGATGAAAAGCATCTTATTAAGATGAACTGGATAATCAGTCAGTGTTTGGCTTAGAGCATTCTCCATCAGCCTATGAGAACTGCCCAACGTGATAATAAGATACCTTTCGTTCGTCAAAACCGTTTTCTACTGTACAAAAAGAAGAGAACAAAAACCTATATTATTGAGATGCTGAAGCAATACAAGCAATTGATAGGATCAGAATGCACCATATTTGGCCGATGAAAGAGAGTCCATTATAAGATCCCAATCAATATCAGTGGTTACATCGAATGACCCGTCAACGAAGCTCTCCGCACCATGGGTTATCGTCTCTTGCAACATATCAAATTCTGGCAACAATTCAGCTGTTTTTTCTTCGCTTTCAATCGGACCGGCTGCTGGATCGAGTAGTTCTTGCATCGATGGGTCGATGATCGCGGGATCTTCTGGTTTGTCAAGAAGCATACCAATCTCTTGAGAAGCAAAGGCTGGGAGCCCAGAGGAGAGGAGATCACTTAGAGACTCGTACGCCCTCGATGCAGCACCAATATTCAGTGCCATGTTATGTAGTAAATTCCCAGTCAAGTTTATGATTTCGGTTAACGTAGCTTCTGCTAGTATTGGGTGCAGCTGTCGGCGCTCGATCTCAACCCAATAGAGACTTTCAACTAACGCAGAGGTTAACATATGGCCACTAGGCTTGTGATGGCCAAACACATCAATGTAGCCCTGAACTGCTTCGACTATGCTCTTGCATAATGAGATACATGAGCCACGTCTCTGGCGATCGGAAGCCTCGTGCTTTAGGTGATCGTGTCTGATACTCAGACGAAGAAACGTAAATCTCTGTAAGAACGTCCGTTAATAATTGTAAAGTACATAGTCGACGTTCGCGAGCAATAAGCCGATGACTTACCAACCAAACAAGAAGTCGGCGCCGAATTTGATGCTCGCCTTCCGTTTTCAGATAGTTTGCTAGCTCGCCAGTCTTCCAATGTAGGCTGGAAGGTATACGGCGATAAGATAACATGATCCTGGTGTCCGTTACTTCCAATTCCTCCCGCATATCCTTTTGGCTTGATGTGGAAGAGAAGAAAGAGTCCCAAATCTTTGCCCAAAGATGACTAAAAGTTATCATACTTTGCAAAAGATCATGATGTCCCTGGTAGTCAACTTCTCCAGTATCGATAAATTCTTTAGCTCCACATTCGTCCTCCCGGACGCAATACGTTATTCCGATCTTCTGGGAGATGCGTTTGTCAAGGAAATAGAGAGTCCACCATAAAGACTGACGACAAGCTAATTCATCCTCTACATTCTGTGGCCACTGTCTTGGATTGTTCAGTTCGATGTAGCGCGCAATTTGCAGACTCACTGATGCACTGTCTAATGCCATTTGCAGCTTTTCGGCTGCAAAAAAGAAAGATGCAGACAGAGCATGATAAATCACCGTCCCGATGTCATTGTCGTGAAGTTGACCAAAGTATTCCATAAGATGTAGTCCCTGACAATATCTCTCAGACCCTGGCGGGGCATCGGATTTAGCAAGAAAGTCGCTCCCTGTCTCCGGGGTTGATTCCATGACTGCTTCCGAATACGCAAGAATGTTGAATAGAATCGCGGCCAGCTTGCAATTTGCACTGCCTATCATAATCTGACAATGCTCTATGTCGTATTCGACGGTACTGAGCAATGTAGTAATTTGACTTCGAACTTCTGCTTCACGCAGGAAAGGGAAGAAGCATGGAAACTCCCGAAAGAAGTCGTCTACTTCGGACCACAATACCGATAGGTGTGGAAGCTGAACAGTCACAGAATTATGCTCATCGGGATCATTGAAGTCTGAGGTGGGCGTCACTGAGTCCGTGTCAGTTTTGTTCTGTCCTTGCAGTGCTCTAATTTTCGAACTGATGGCGATATCGCTAGCACATCTAGTACTGGGCACGAACGTGTCCGTGGTTTTAAAAATGGCGGAGCAACGACGATTCACGTCGATACTGAATGAGTTAGGGACTATACCACTACTGCACATATCGTCAACGCCGCTGAACATAGCCTCTGTAGATGAAGGTACAGAGAATGCCTCTTGACTGTCGAATATATGGGGTAGCGGTTGAGACTCAGCGGCTGACGTTTCCCGATCAATACCAGTATCGCTGGTAGATTGTCGAGCTTTATACATCTCGTCCACTTTTTGCTGCAATTGAGCGAGCTGGTCTTTCAGTGAAAGGGTCTTTTTCGGTGACACGTCCTCTTTCGGGGTAGCATGGCGACTGGGAAGAAAGAACTGTCAGCTGTTTGGCGTCAAAGTCAACAGGACTGAAGCAATACTCACTCCGTGTGAGAACACCTTTCCTCGTACTTCTTCGGCTTCCGGCCACGTTGATTATAGTCTTCGTACGTGCAGGTCATGCCTCTCGTATGGCAGTTGGAGCACATCCTGCCGCCAGAACACTATACAAACCTATGTTATTCAGCAGTTCGGTGAGTCAAGACTCAATCGGACGAACCTTGACTTTTCGTCGATGACATTCCAAACTATATTTGTTCCGTCTTTGGTCAGCCGATTGCGACAAGCCATACATGTTGCAATGTGAGTGACTCACCAAGCGTGAGACGTATATTTTTGGCGTTTATAGCCGGTTTTCTTAAATACAGATTGCGACATTGTTTGTGGTGTTGCGGTCCGAATTCATAGAATACTGAGGCAATTTCCTCGCTCATCATCCGTGGCAAAAGAGAATCTGGGGCAGCAATAAGCAGGATGCGGGGAAGGACAAGGGCCTCTTTGTTTAAAGCGGAGACAAACTTAGGGGTGGCTTACAACATTTCCAGCCATTGGTTTTTTTCTGCTGGGTGATGTAATCTAGACTAGTAACGCGCTTGTATGATTAACCCTAAGCAGTTCCGGTGAATCCTGCCAAGTGAGGGCATGGGCATTACAAGCGGGCATTTCCCATTCGGTATTGCTTGGCCCCATGCTCGATCTTGAGTGCAGGTTCTATACTGGATAGGTACAGTCAACTTCTATTTATTTTCGTATATTGTACTATACTGTACTATACTGTACTATACTGGACTCCAGAAACGTATACTCAACTTCACTCGTGACTATGGACCGGGCAACCATTCTGCTCTCAGTATGTCATTGCGTCAAGTATGCCTTCGCAAAACCGTGACCCACCGGAATCAATAGATAAACAAAATAAACTTACAGGTGAGCCAATTTGCGTTGTTGCTTGGCCACCATATCCATCAGGATCTCTTCGCTACCGCCACTTACTACTAAAACACGCACATCACGGCTGATCTGCTCAACACGTTGTCCTTGACCTTGTCTGGAATATCCAAGCCCACCAAAAATCTGCTGTGCCTCTCGAGATATGATCTCCAGGTTGTGCGCTGCGTGTACCTTTAGCATAGCAGCCAGTGGCGAAAAGTTGATTGATGGCATGCGAACAGAACGAAAGACGAGCTCCTCCATGTATGCCTGCGTTGGCTCTAGCCTACTGGTCATTCTAAAGAACTTCTGACGAATCACTTGGTTGTCGAATAGTGGCTTGCCGAATGTCTCGCGTTTTAGTGCATACCGATATGAGTCTTCGTAGGCGATCCGTCCTAACCGCAGGGCTGTGATGCCGACCCAAAGCCGCTCGTGCGAGAATGCTGTAAACAATCCACATTAGTATCCGTGGGAAGACAAGTCTTGAAGGAATTTTCAATGGCGTCTCACTGGACATGATAATCTCAAAACCGCGGTTTTCGGGGCCAAGCATATTCTCAGCAGGTACCAGAACTTCATCGAACTCGATATACGTTGATCCTGTAAATCGTAGATCAGAATTTCCTGTTTTATTTTGTTCCGGAAGTTTGTTTCAGAAACACAGACTTACCACTTGATTTGACACCTGAATTCTCAATGCCTCGTCTAGAGATACCTTTCGATGCCAGTGGCACAATAAACATCGAGATACCTTTGGCACCGGCTGGACCGGTGCGAGCAGCAACCAAACCATGATCTGCCCATTTCCCCTGTGTAACCCATTTCTTCTCTCCATTGATAATATAGTTCTTTCCATCGGGTGTCTTTTTTGCCGTCGTTAGCATTCCCGCGACATCAGAGCCAACTGCAAGGTTGTCAGTCCTTCCACAACTTTCGGCCGACATAGCAACAGAGTGTTCAAAACATACTAGCTGGTTCCGTTACACAGAGACAATGTCTTTGCTGGCCACGTAATAGCGGACCTAGAAATTTTTCTTTCTGGGAGGGGGTCCCATAGTTATTGATAGGGGGTCCTCCAACACTTGCTCCTCCGTTTATACCCCATACAGTTCCTAGGCAGGCGCAGCGAGCCATTTCGTCGATAATCTAATACAAGGTTCAAAAATTAGTCTCGCTTCACAATCGTGTAAGACTCGAAACCAACAATGCTATCATGAAACTCATCCCACTCTTTTTCCAGTCAGCAATCAGTGATATAAGAATACAAAGCAAGTTGACAGGTAACATAACTCACCATCAACACTGAGCCCAGCCGGCAGAGTCACCCCTTTCACGTACTCCTTTGGAATAGGAAATGCAGAAGCCGCTAAAAACCCCAGAGAAGCATGTCTTTCAAACGCCTGTTTCTTCCTTAGCAGCGGCTCCGACGAGGAATCACTATCCGTCTTACTGCTTTTGGAATTTCTCCCTGCTTTTCCCATTCTTCGACATTTGGCGCAATTTCTCGGTCAACATACTCTCGCACAAATCTTTGCAGTTTGTAATGGCTTTCCTTGTAGCATGGGTTGTCATGGAGGCGATGCCATGCTGGATCGGCGCCGGGGATTTCTGATGTCAATGCTGAGGCCATTGTTTGAGAGCACGTAGGTCGTATAGGTTTCAATTGTCAGAAAATGCAAGAATGCTTGTGCTTAATGAGCTACATGTATTGATTGTAATCTTACTTTATTAGACACAATTGGAGGACTTCACTTGCTAGCGCCGAAGCGGTCTCGGTAAATTGTGCTCGGTATCCAGGCGACTCAAATTTCCGAAACCGTGTCGTAGGATTTCTCGGGACTATCAATGTGTATGCTGTGCCCATCATTGAATTGTCTACTTCACAGCTATATACCGAGCCTTTGGTGGCCGACTTGCGTTGATGGTGTCATTTTTGCATTTTCTCATTATTGACTTGTCTGCTCCTCTGAACGACCCTAGACAGCCAAAAGGCAATTACACAAAAAACCAGCACGTTCTTGTAAAGACTTCGGTACTCATAGCTTTCGAGAATCAAACACTTCGTATTTCTAGGCCTGTTGACTTCTATCGCTACATTCACATGAATCTGCCCCCAGTACATTCTATACATATTCCAGTGATGTAAGAAGAAAGAGGACTTGCTAAAAACAACATTGTGCGAGCTGCTTCATCCGAGGTCCCTGGACGACCCAGTGGTATGTCGGATACGTCTCTCCATTTCTTAGCGTTTAGCGGAATGCCCAGTGCAATTTTTTGGCCATCAACTTCAAGAACTTCGGAAGCTGTCGGTGGGCGAGTGATGCGAGTGTCAATCCATCCGTAAGCGACTGCGTTAGAGCGTACGTTGTATCTGAAGGTGAAGAAACATTATGAGTCAACGCTGTCCACCGCCAGAATAGACTGAAAAAACGTACCGACTCCATTCGGCAGCCACGGTTTTTGTCAGCCCAACGATCCCAGCTTTGGCAGTGGCATAATTGATCTGACCCATCGCACCGTGTAAGCCAGAGGTTGACGCAACGTTGATGACACATTTTGGCATATCTATGTTCGACGGATTCATCCAGTGCGAAGAAAGGGCACGAAGTAGACGGAATGGGACATAATTATGGATCTTCATTACGATATCGAATTTCGATTCTGTCATTTTGTGAATTGCACTATCGTTGCAGAAACCTGTCCATGTATTTAGTAAATAATAGAGCATGAAGTTGAATCGTTTACGCAGCAACGTACCGGCATTGTTGATGAGACAATTCACTTTGTTCCATTTAGCTGAAACCCCCTCAACTAATTTTTGAGGAAAGTCCTCAACCAAGATATCGCCTGGAAAGGCGTGGGCTATATTTCCAGCCCTTTGAATTTCTTCCACTGTTTTTTGAGCCTTCTCCGCGTCCAGGTCATTAATTGCCACCTTCGCTCCTTTCTGAGCGAGCAGAATAGCTGCTGACCTGCCGATTCCTATCTGAGGTCAGCAAAATTCAATCCTGAACCTCCTAGCATTTTGTTTACCCTGTGCGGCACCAGTGATGATAACTACATGACCATCTACTCGACATGGGTCTATGCCTGAGTTTGTTAGGTGGTTTTGGATTTGGCTCAGGCGTTCGTTCGTCATGATGCGAAGGATTAGATTCCCCTTTGCACTAAGGTCAAGCTGCAATGGGTGCTTCAACAGTTTTGTTCCCAGTAATGGGGATGTACGCGGCAAATGTTCCGCCTCGGCGAATTTCTGGCCTAGCTTGAGCTACGAAACCAAAAGTATTCCGAGGTCAATTATTCCGAATGCCCAGCGACGAAGAAACACTCAGGCTGACAATGATCTTTTATCTTGATCTTCAACGTGGGCATCTGTGATACATCGCAGCTAGGTCATTACACACGATGTCTATTTACACCTCGCCAACATGGACTCACATACCAGAACATCTCTCTATTTCGCAGCTGATAGAGAGTAGTTCCTCGGGTATCAACCAAGAAAAGGTCATCTACGAAGAAGCGATAACTGGCAAGACTGTCACTTATGGAGCATTCACTCGCCAAGTCCGTCGAACAGCCTACAATCTTCGACATCATCTGCATTTCAAGCCCGGGCAAACCGTATCTATTTCGGCATCGAGCTGCATCGATTACATTCTCGCAGCGCATGCAGTTTGGTGGGCAGGCGGAATCGTGAATCCTCTTAATAACAGTCTTCATCCGGATGAGCTCGTGCATGCTATCGAGATTGTAAAGCCGCAGATTCTGGTCGTGGATCAGACACTCTTTGAGAAACTAGCCGCAGTACTTAGCAAGCTCGGTAGAAGAGCGCCCGTTGTTCTCACGATAGGCAGTGAAAATCTTCCGCCACGTTCAATGAAATGGGCCCGATTTCCAATTCATCGCTCTCATACCATGGATGGAGAGTTGGAGCTACATGTACCCATCACCAGTACAAACTTCGACGCTCGCAACACGTGCGCAGCTATACTTCTCTCGAGCGGAACTACGGGTCAAGCCAAGGCCGTGATGCTATCACACCACAATCTCGTCGCGGCTTGCTATCAATTGAAAGAAGATAACCCGAACAACTGGCGGGGAGATCAGCGAGAAATCTTCTTCCCTCCGCTCTCGCACGTCTATGCCACTTACGTCTGCTTCACCATGACTCTATGGCTAGGGGCTTACGTCTGTCTGATGCCCCGTTTCGATGTCGATCTCTACTGTCGTCTACTGCACGAGCGTTCAGCTACCCTTGCACGAATAGTGCCCCCCGTGGCTCGGATTCTGGCCGAAAGTCCGGTTGTTCGCAAGTACAAGTACCCGGCGTTGGAGTATTTTAGTTGCTCAGCTGCGCCTTTGCATGTAGGATGACCCACCTTTTTCCCCCAGCGCTTTGAATAGCTATAAGAAGTACAGTCTTGAGTCTAACAATATTTCTTTCTAGGAAGAGACAGCTGCAAAGCTCCGCAAGGTCTTTCCCGGAGTAGCTTTGTGTCAAAGTAAAATGCCTTTTGTACATGAATATTCCTTATATGCATAATTCTAACATGATGTACACAGCCTACGGGTGCACCGAGCTGACCGGGCCCTGCGTCCAAAGTGGCGTACGCGACAAGGTTGCGCTACCACTCTCGTCCGTAGGGACGCTGATCGCAAACAGTGAGCTGCGCTTTCTTGATGGCGATGGAACAGATTGCGGACCTCGAGGCCCAGGAGAAATTGTGTACCGAGGCCCCAACTCGATGATGTGAATTCTAATCAGATACCATCCTTGCTGTTCGACAACGTTTATCTAATACTCTGTCTTAGGGGTTACAAGGACAATCCGGACGAAACGTCAAAAATCGTTATAGATGGTGGATGGATTCGCACTGGTGATCTTGGTCATTTGGATGAAAAGGGTTATCTCTTTGTCACTGGTCGCCTAAAGGAACTAATCAAGTATAAAGGGTACGTATCTTTCCTGTCACTACTCACCACTACAGTCCCTAATGTCTTCAAAGATTTCAAGTGTCTCCAACGGAGTTAGAAAGTATACTGCTCCAACATGCTTCTGTTCAGGAGGCAGCTGTGATTGGCATGTGGAATTCAAATGAAGAAACAGAGGTTCCTCGAGCATATGTGGTACTGAAGGATAATATTGAGCCGACCTTAACTAGAGATATTAGTCTAGCGATGGCCGAGTTCGTGGCTGGCAAAGTATCCAACTACAAGAGGCTGCGAGGCGGCGTGGTGATCGTTGACGATTTGCCGCGCAATGCAAATGGCAAGGTATTAAAGAAGCATCTTATCGAGATGGCCCGAAAGGAAGAAGCGAGAATCGCGAAACTATAGACATATCTACGGATTTTTCCATCCTAAATACGGACAGAGAGAACTCAGTAAAGGGGTTTTATACTAATCATTCATGGCGTATTCTTCCGAATAGAAGCAGGGAGACCAATCATGACTCCATCTAGTCCTAAAACTCAGAATTTCAAGTCTTTATATGTTCCACAAGGCCATACACCAACCACAGAACTGAGATGTTCACGAGGAAGATACATCAATTACATCAATTGCTAAAGTAATAATAACGCTCAACGCTTAAGAATAATTGATATGCCAACAGACTCCCTAGTAACAATGGACCGACCGACTCATTTCCTTCCTTTTTTGCTTCGAGACCTCGTTTCTACTCCAGTCTGTGGCTGCGCTTGAAATTGTGTCGTGCCTGTCTTCTCATTCATTGAGTGATTTTCTTCCTCCTCCTCGGACTGTTCTTCCTCTCCATCACCTTCTTGCTCCATTTTAATCAGCTCACCGTCATCGTCATCCTCGGACTCAGACTTTTCCTCGTTTATCTTATGAGCAGAATCGTGACCTTCACTGACCTCCTGCTGAATAATATCAGCAATAACCTTTCTAGCCTCCGTTTCCTCGCCATTCCATGCGCCACAATTCCCACACCTCCATCTCCCCAATTCACCTAAACTCTTGATTCCAGGTGGAGCCTGGCCGTTTACCAGCCGACAATTCTGACATATTAGCACCAGCCTATTCTTCGGCGAAGTCTCGTCTTCGCCCAACAAGACATCCATTAGACGATCGTACCATTTCGGTGTTCCGCCTGCAGCGTACTGCGGCTGTGCCGATGGCGGGAACGCGTTTGGCGCGAACCCCGGTTGATCTACGTAAGCTGTTGCGACTGTGGATGGAGGGGGCGGTAATGGTTTCTCGTTTCGCGGGGAGGGCCCAGGTTGATGGTATGGCGGTGATGGGGCGAGTTCATTCTGTGGATGTCGTCTGATATTCGCAGTTGGCGGAGGTGGGATTCCCGTTCTTTCGGGAACGTTGCCAGCTGATTTCCGTTGCTGCTGCTGTTGATTGTTGTCTTTTTTCTTGGCGCCGCCATTCTTGATGGTCGACTTTGGTTTCGGGGATTCTCCACCATATTTTTCCAGCAGTTGTTGCGTCGAATTGTATTTGGTGGCCACTTTTAATTTTTCAATTGTCTCGTCTCGTTGCTTGTTGAGACTATCGAGATAGTTCTGGGATCGATTGATGCGATAATCGAACATTCGACCTGCGACGGTTCGAACCGTGTATATCCTATCCATTATCAGCACCCAATCCAGCATGCCGTTGTGAAAATGAGGAAGACAAACACAAATGGCCCACCGAGCACGGCGCCCCATTCCCAATACCCCCAATTCTGCCATCCCAGCACCAACACATCAATTGTCGAGTACAGCAAGTATATAAACACCGAGTACAGGGTCCACAGCGCTTTGAAACGACGAGCCTGTTGGCGCAGCTTGTCGAGCTGGGTGTTTGTCTCAGTCGCTTTGGTGGAGAGGGTTGAGAGTGTTTTTTCGAAGGAGGCGGGGGAGGTGTCTTCGCCCTGGCGTCTGTTAGTCTAGTCTCATTGCAGTTGGCGACGGTTGGATTAATGAAGAAAAGTACCTTCCAGGGCCAGAGTGAGACCATTTTAGCGAGTGTATAGGTATTGTCGCATTTTATCTGATAGCATTAAAGTTACCTATGTTGTTCAAGTCGTTGGCAGCGGAAGGCAGCCGAGTTGGACCACGCGTCATAAGACTCACAAGTGCTTGTTTGGGCAAGCTTTACTATTTGCGGACTAGCGCTTTAAGTCTCCGGAAAGCTGGGCCACCCCCATAGCCTGAGGCTGCCCTACTGTACTATTCAGGACCTAGCTAGTGACGAGGATGAAAGAATATATATCATGATAGTCTTCAATTCTATTGCGCAACATTGATGACTAGCTATACATACACAGTCCCAAAGTAACGAAAGATTAACGCCGTATATGCATACCCCGTGTTATCGCTATGCTATAGATCTAACCCAAACTCCAAACACGGAAATTTTGAGTCGATTGTCAATCGACTAAATACTAGCTCGCCTCGGTGCCATAGTCCTTCTCAACTTCTTCTCCTCCGTCGACTCCTCCACAACCGGCAGCGTCCCTTCAGCCCTCAGCTTATCCAAAAACTGTTTACCGTAGGTATACCCGACCTCATAAATCTCATCGAACTTGCCAAACTCCAGCGTTCCGTAAGGGTCAATGGGTGGTCTCATATACAGACATCCCGGCATAATCTTCGCGCGCTCCAGACTGTCGACTGACGATACGTAGGCTAGACGGGCTTGGATCTCGCTAAGTGTAATGGGGTTAGGCGTAGATGAGAACGGGTTCCAGCGGTTCGCGAAGGTCCAGAAGCCGGAGAGAGTGTCGCCGTAGTCTTGAGGGGTGTTATCGTCGAGACTGCCGACATCGACGGCTAATATAATGTCGGCACCGAGGGATTTCATGTGTGCTACGGTCAAATTGTCGACGTAGCCGCCGTCGAGCAGCAGACTACCTTCATCGCAGAGAGGGGGAAGTAAGCCCGCGAGAGACATTGAGGCGCGCACGTATCGCCATACGTAGCCCGAAGAATGAAATTCGTTGCGCGACTTGCTGATATTGGTGGTGTTGCAGTAAAATTCGAGCCAGAAATCCTCGATTTGGCTGTCGCCAAAGGTTTTGAAAATGCCTCGGTTGAACTCGTGGCCGGTCGTGTATGAGACGGCTGGGTAGGTCAAGTCCAGCGCAAAACGCCAGATACTGCCCATTCGGCCGGCAAACTTCTTGGCGCGGCCGTACATGGGTACAACGTCTGCGTCGCGGGCGTACAAAGCGCCGATGAAAGAGCCGATGGAAGTACCGCCGACGATGTCAATGGGAATGCCGGCTTCTTCAATGGCTTTGATTACGCCGACATGCGCGATACCGCGAGCCCCGCCACCACCGAGAACGAGACCGACTGACTTTCCGCATAGTCGGCGGGCCAGTCGATGGAAGTCGCCTTTGAAGGGGGTTTGCTGCGAATACAGCGGAGTCTGGTGAATGCGGCGGGAAGTGTATTTTTGGATCTCAGCTTGAATGACTTGCACGCGCTGTTTCAGAGCGGTTCCAAATCTTTTAGTACGCGGGTGTGCAGGTTCGGTCGTCATGCGATACGACATTTGAACGTGATGATGACCGCCGTTGATCCACATTCGATTTTTCAACCATCGTCTTGTCAAACCAGGCAGACAATAGCGTTCGGCATGAAGCAAGACAAGCTCTTTGCGGGCCGTTGTCTTCATTCCAAGCAGGAACCGCTCATATTCGCCAATAGCAGGCGAGCCTTCCGCCAGGCCAACCAACAGAATACAATCTGCCTGAGTGATACATGTCTGGGTCCATGGAGAATTGACATTAGTGTCTGCAATATACAGCACCATGCCGTACTTTTCTTCAAGGTCAGCCAGGTACTGTGCGAGTTTGAGTTTGCCCATTTTGCTGAATGCGTGTCGACCCAGATGATTCAAAATAGCTGCTTGATTCAGAGACGTCACACCATTCAGGACTCCGATTTGTGTAAATGCATTCAGCAATCGATTGCCAAACTCAACCACGGGCACGCCGACGGTCACCGGCAAAATGGCCACAGTACGCATATTTACCGTCGACGTGGCCGTGTTCGCCGTGCTAATATCGCGAGGGACATAGGACGGTTCAGTCAGTAGAGGATTGTAGACAAGATCCCTCATCCGCTGTGCGATCAACTTCGAAATCTGAATCGTTATACCGGGATGCTCCTGAGCAAGACTGTTGAATAACGAACGAGGAAATTTTGCCAGCTCAGTATCACGTATTGCATGTAGCGTCGCGGGGCGGGTAGATTCAGTCATGACCTCGAGCTCTCCGACACTTTCACCTTGACCGTACTCTCCTAGGACTCTAATCTTTCCGCCCTTGCCCTCGAGAACAGATCGAAGTCGGCCGTTAAGAACAATGTAGATGGCATCGCTGTCGTCGCCTTGATGATGTATGACCTGGCCTGCGGTGACCTGTACCCATTCCAACGCAAAATCAATATGCAGAATCAACCGCGGCAATACGCTAGTTAGTCGTTTCGCCAGCGTCAACAAAACGACAGGATATCGCTCAGCAATCCGCTCGAGAGTGGCTCGCGGCAAGAAGCCGACATAAACATCCGTCTTGGCCACCACATCCGTGAATGATCGATACGACGCGACAGACCCCACGTACCCCTGCATACCGCCTGGTTTGATCAAGTACAGCGATCGGCGAGGATATCTCCGACGTTTAGGGTCGACATGAGGTACGCGCGAGGAGCTGGTCGCGGTGCGTTTCAGAGTGGGGAAACTTTCCTCCGGATCCTTGGATGCACCGACGAGATCATCTTCACGGTCGCTGATGGGTACACCGACATCCAAGAAGCCGTCAATAACGTAGTACAAGCCCGGATTCCGTTCGCCTTGTTCGACCAAGACAGACCCTTGGGGAAAAGACACAATCTCAATCTCGCTGCGTAGTTCTTCACGAAGATTGTGGACAGGTGAAGTTCCGCCGGCACTTGTCACAGACATGGACATCATAGACTCGGAATCAGCATCATCAAATGGGTCCATAAATCCAAACGCATTATTGAAAACAGCCTTTTGCCTGCGCGAGTCGTACGAGACGAGCTTAGGAGACTGCTCACCCGAGTACGCCTTTTGAAGGGCATCACGCGTACTCGAGGTCAACCCGATACCCTGCATCATACATTCAACCACCGAATCGCGGAACATCGCATCTTCGTCTACAGACTCTCTTCGGGCAAAAGATGGAGTAGCCATGTGCATTGCACCACCTCTGAATGGAGAATGCTCGATCTGAGCCAGCGGGCTGGTAGCTTCAGCAAACGGGGTGATTGGGCCTTGCGGGGGCGGTCTATTGCCAAGATCAGATCTATTTCCATATCGACTCAGTTGAATAGTCGACAACAAATCACCCGGATTGACGCTGCTGTTAGCCGAAGTCACGTTAGTCGACAGAAAATTTTCATTTGACATGGACAAGTGCCGTCTGGACGCAGCTTTTCTGGTTTGTAGGGCGGCATCTTTTCGTAATGAACTGCTCGACCGACGTCTGCGGTGCGCCTGAGGGTTGTGGAGAGCGATTCCTTTCGAGTCATCATTCGGACCTAGACGTTCTCGCTCTTGTCTGAATTTATCCTTTAATCTCTCCAGTGCACTGCCGCGTAAATCGTTCGGCAAATCATGGGTGGTAAACTTGTTGAGTTGCCGGTCGATGCTCAGCACCTCGGTATCTAATCCCAAATACGAATGCGCGGTCGAAAACGTAACTCTTTGCAAACGTGTGAGAATGACCTGAACAATATGCGCCGTGGCTCGAGGGTACATCCTGGTCAATCGACGGAATGCGCTTGCTGGAATGATGGCAATAGTAGTGTCAACCATTGCTCGCGCTACAATGTCGGGATGTACCGACTTGGTCTTGTTAGCCTGGCGGTGGCCGCGAGGGTGTGACGCAGGCGGAACTTTCGGAGACTGCTCAGCGGTAGTTGTACCAGTCTTTGCTTGTTCTGCAGATTCTTCCAAATCCAACGGCGGCACCGTTGGCAAATGCGAAACTCCAAGACCATCTGCCACATGCGAAGCGAGCGGAGATCCGAGCTGAGGACCCGGCACAAAACTACCAGGACTTCCCGGCATAGAAGGAGGGAGAAGCGATTTTCCCGACACATTCCTCGTACTATCCTCACTTCCCTGATTTAGATGCACATCCTCCGTGAACAGCGTCAAGATGGAAAATAGCGACGACATGGACGCCCCGTTTTTAACTTCAGTCAACAACTGGTAACCCTGGTTCCCGTCCGTCCGATGTATCTCTTCATCATCCGTATCGTCCGTCGCAGGCGTACTCGCATGCGGCCCGGACTCATTCCCCCGGATCGACTTGACAAAAATCTGCACCAATCCATCAACCACGAGACAAAACCCTTTTTCTTCCTCCAGCAACAACGTCTCGCCCGCCATCAATTTCCTGGTCTGCATCGTCCGCGTCAGTTCATGAAACACGGGCCTCTCCAAATACCCAAACACTTTGATCGCGCTCAAAAATTCGTCTAGATAATTCGCAAGCCCCGGCTTCGAATCCCCTTCCTGCGTATCAGGAAACAGGTCGATTTGTGGTTCTTTACGTTGCGGTTCTGGCGGGAGACGACTGTACATGTTAAGGTAGCGGTAACGAATGAACCATATCACAGTGGACATGAAGGCGGCGAATATGATCAATCTACAGAAATCATTAGTCTCTTCCTTAAGTTCCTTTCACAAGAGAGAGAGAGTGTGTGTGGATTGGACGAACATAGTGGTGAAATTCATCGTGAACGTCAGACTCATCGAAAACAGAGTAAACAGCCAGGTCGGAATCGTAATCGTCGCAAATCCAATCACCCAAAATAACACACTGGGGATAGTATGCAAGAAGAACACCAACAATTGACCCAAGGCACCTGGCATTGCAGTCTCGACGGGGGGAGGAACGGCGGGGAGTGTTCGCATCGCCATTGTCGCGGCGGAGATTGAGGCTGCGGAGGTATATGAGAGAGGTGGTGAGGGGGTGGCAGCTGACACTGACGCTGACAGTTGCTCCTCCTCATTGAGCAGCGGCGTCGAGAGGGAAGACGTAGTGTCTAACGGCGTGGGCAGAGATAGTGCAGTGGCCGCAGGCACGAGGGCTGTGGTATCGTCGTCTGTCAAAGTCATGGTGGTCCCCGCTGTTCGGCCAGGTTCGACGGAGAGCGCGACGAGGATTGGCCGGCGGTGGGGGGGGAGGCGGCGCAGTGGATCGGCTGATAGCGTTTTTGTTGCAGAGTCTAGATAGAGACTACATTAGAGAGACAGATCAAGGGGACGTTGGAGTCAGATAGTAGCGAATAGATCATAGATGGTTCAGTTAAGGTAAGCCCGGAAGACAAGAACCTACAGGACTGACAGCTGGCCGCTCTGCGCCCCGTGATTGGCAGCTGCTCTAGCCGCGGTATGTATCTAACCACAGCTCGTGCTGTCAAAGACCGCTGTGATTGACTGTCAGAGCACTTGGTACAGTATATCGCAATGAAGATAAGTATGGGTATGAGGATTGATAAAGGCAGTAATGAGCATGTGGTATGTTTGTATCGATTTGTCCTGTAGTAGAAACCCGACGTGTTTGTGTATTGTCCAAGCTTTCCTGCTCTGGCGGCCTGCAAAACAAGGCTAGTAGTATCTAACGGGCCAGCCAGGAACGTCGACGTCATCGTCTAGAACCTCGGAGAACCTCACAAAAACAACCTAACAAAAGAACACTCGATAATCTACAGCTGATGGCTAGGTCACGATTTTACGTGGGATGTAAGTAAATCGCATGGTATATTGGTTTGTGTAGATGACTTCTTGCTGATAATAGCATTATGGTTCTTTTGAATTCAGTAGCATTGAAGATGTTTGGTGCAGATGTGTTATATATATTGAGGTGTACCATCATGTGACTCACTCTGCCCTAATTTATATGTTTTTTCCCTTTCACGACTTAATGACCCAACCCGTTCCTCGCACCCACAAAGTCTACCAGATCAAAAAAGCTCTTCTTGAACGACCTCTCCTGCGTCGTCCGGTTGACGACCTGCAGCCCAAATTGCTGAGTATAATCCCCGAATTCCCAATTGTCCATAAAACTCCACGCGATCGCCCCAATGACGTCCACGCCATCTTCCCAGATCGATTTGAGTACTTCGGACATGAACGACAAATAATATTGACTCCTGGGCAGATCGTACAACTGGTCGACTAGGTCCCGCGTGGATTCGCCGTAGACGGGGAACCCGAATTCGCTGAGGATGAGCGGGGTTCTGTAGCTGTTCCAGAGATACGACAGACACGCGCGGAGGTAAGTGGGTGTGATGTAGACGTACGACTCGGAGCGATAGCCAATATCCCAGCCATAGGCGTTCACGGGTTCTTGAGTGACGCAGTACGGGTATAAAGAGTTGACGGTCATGTTCTGTTTGGAGCATTCTTCGATACCCTCGGCAGGAACGGAGACAACGGTGGCGGTGTAGGAGTCGATACCGATAAAGTCGGTTGTATGGTTGATATACCCCAGTTCGCTTTCGCTGAGTGGTTTTGCCCCTGGCAGGGTGTCGAGAATCGATTCGGGATATTGCTTGCCCAGACAGATGGGGTTCGCAAAGACGCCGAGTTGCATCTCATTGAAGCGGTTGGCGGCATCGACTTCGGTCTGATTTTCTGGGTTTTTTGGTACGCCAAAGTTGTCGCTCAACTTCAATCCTACTTTCCCAGTTCCATTCAAGACATCATGGTAGAAGTGATACAACTCCGCATGGGCACGCACGGCATTATCCAACCCCGTGAAATTGAAGGCATTCATTACAGGTTCATTGAGCGTGACCCAGAACGGAACACGGTCCGCAAAATGCGTAAACAAAATCTTGCCGTAGTTCACAAACGAAGCGACAAAGTCTTCACTCCAATACCCTCCATTGAAAACACCGATATCTGGCACCGCGTCAATGACAGACGCATTGAGAAAATACAGCGGCGTATCGAAATGGAGCATCGTTACAATAGGTAACATGCCCACGTCGAGGACATATTCAATCAAATCGTTGTAATGCTGTATGCCTTGTTCATTGACCGGACTACCGGGCACAGCAAACGGCAGGATTCGTCCCCACGAGATTGAGAAACTGTAATACTTGACGCCGATCGACGCCAGCCGCTGAATATCTTGTTTATATAGATAGTAATTCTCGTTGGTCACGTAGTTCTGCGGTTCTGTATCCGGTATCGCTTTTTCGAGTACACTCGGCGCACGGCCTTCGAGACCAACGGCACCTTCAATCTGAGCAGCAGATCCGGCGACACCAAAGGTAAATCCTTCGGGAAAGCTGTAGCAGTCTGTGGGTCCAAAATAGTCCCGCGGGGGAAGGACAAGTTCACTTGTCGGCAATGGCGTAGGGCTGACGGTCGTAGTATACAGTCCGATATTGGTGTAGTTTACTAGACTGGCATGTAGCCATTGGGATGACCAGGCGGCTTGGCCGTACTTGTCGGCTGTATCGGTTGCAGAGATCACGGTTTGATTCGGTAGCCAACTACCCCATGATGTAGTTGAGAGATTTGTTGACAGTTTTGCGACTGCCTCCGAGTATGTCGGTCCGTAGGTATAGGTAGTCGTTGGAGACGGGACTGAGATTGCATATCTACGAATGTTAGCCAAAGGCCACGCAATGGAAGGGTCAGTAATACCGAACGGTGCCATTGAGCGAAGCATATGAAAACGACTGGAAGCGAACAGTTGGTGTAGCCGGGGCTTCCGTGCATTGCGGCCGCGCTGTGTAGCCAGTGGTCGTGAAGTACACCTCTTGAGCTTGTACTACAGCGGCGACGGCTGCTAGAATAGTAATGAATTTCATGATGGCTAAACAGTTGACTTGTGCACAGAGGTTAAGATGTACTGCAATTGCGTCCAGCTGTCCATCGCCAAAACACTCATTTTATACATCTCGACAACCCGCATTCTCGTCCCGATGTAAGCCGTCCCTCGCTCCTACACCCATATAGCCAAGGCTCATGAACGACCTCACCCGTATAGACCGGAGGACATACACATGTTGATTTGACCTTTGGAAAAAATGAACCAGAGAGGCATTTCCCCATGCGGATCAATCCCCGCAATCTCTGTAGTTATTCCGTTATTCCGTTACTCCGTTACTCCATAAACGGTACCAAGCACGGGTGCGGGACCCTGACTTGCTCAAATGCCGACATGAACAGCGAACTACATGATCAAAATCATAGAAGTGGGCGCGAATTCACGTTAGGCTCCTTATTTTCTTGTTTCTTCAGGATAAAGTATTAGCCTTGCGGCAGGGATCGGCGCATCCGGGTGTAGCGTGGAGTGGCATGCGGAGAACGTTGAGGAATCTGCGGACAGAGAATGAGCCTTGAAAATTGCAACAATTCCCGAGACAGGCAGGTAGAGCGATACAGTAACTTGCATCATTAACGGGTGAATCGACCGAGCTATATTTCGTGGACTAAGTAGGAGAGGTTGGCATTGAATTATTGATTACGTGAAACTTGGGTGCGGCAAGAAAACAGCTGCCATATAAATCCCTCAGATGGAAGTTCTTGGATCATAGTTCATATTCCAAAGCTAGATACATATATAAATCCCTTTCTCCGTGCCAGGATTATTCTAAGAAGGGAACATTGAAGGATCAGGGTAAGATATGAAATAATATGTGCGATATTAGTTATTTTGTGCACGTGCTCCCCAATACCGGCTGGGAGATCGTGTTCCTTTACATGGATAACTCTCATCCGACTGATATCAAGAAGAGCGACATGTCAATGATGTGAAGCGAATTCTCGATATTCGCACTGTCAATCTTTGATGTTAGGCCAAGCGTCGTCTTCAGTGACAAATTCCAGATATCTTCATCTCGAGTATTCTGAAGCTATTTTGCTTGGTCTCAGGACTCATACGTACCCATTTGGAATGCCGGTTTTTCGTTCCAACGGACAACAACACGGACAGTAGAACATAAAAAGACGCCTCGTTCACTAGTGCAGATGAGCGAGAGCTAGCCGCTATCCCGCCCGTCATCAAGGGATTGGATGGAGCTGGGCAGTTTCACGGTGAGAGCGCTCGATTTGAGTTTTGCACTAGAGTTATGTAGATAAAAACTATATCCACGAGGGTCATTGGCTTCAACGTGTCCATGACAGAACAATCTTGCAGGTTCCTTTCTCTTCTTGTACTCCCTGTTTGGCCTTAAACGTATTTCACGGGTAAATGGCGCACCTTCAATTTTATATGGTTTTCCATACAAATTTGAATATCTTATACTTCCATAAACTAATATGTAAACTATATTTGAAAATAAGATATATATGATGAAATCCTATTAATAAATAGATATTGTTTTTCGTTTTTTTAAAAATAAAGTATTAATAAAGTATTAATCACTTTATACTGAAAATTACTGTAAGGGCACAGCCCTACACCAGAGTTGAAGGCCTAAGGCAGCAGCTGTCTGTACGCTTATATACCATGCAACCACCGTAATTGCTAGCGCAATCACTCTTGTATGCTTTTTGGTGGAGTGGTTGCCGCCTCACGGCCTTACAATTACATCATATTTTTTAGGGTTATAATCTATATGAATAACCACTTAATCAAATCTTTTTAAAAATCAAGCCAGTCTTATAATAAGTCTATAAAAGCTACTATACAAAACCTTAACTAAATTTATATCTTGGTTGTGGAAGTATAGATATGTTGTAAATAGCTATTTTATATGGGACTACAAGGTGTGCCATTTTCCCGTGCGCGCCGCTTAGCTGTGAAATACGTTATCTTCAGAAAGTGACATAGCACGTGCAGTAGTAGCTACAGCTAAATGTAACACTAAGCCGGCAACAGCAAGGATTGCTCTCTGCGTATGCATAAGCGATCCAAAAATCTGTCCTAGGATACTGCATTTCATTTCAGATTGAAGAAATTGATGTTGGAGTCCACAATTCACTGGGGGCCTCGCTACACTAATTGCTCGGCTTTTCCGACCAAGCTGCTACATAAGTTGGCTCGGCGCAGCTGCATATCAATTATGTCGCAGTTGTTGGCTTCTATCGTTTCCATTGTGATAGTTCCTGACCTTTGACTTGCGTTTCATATCAATGAGGATGTTTATTTCGAAAGCGGCTGTCGTCTCTGCGCTCGTAAGTGCTGCCACGGGTGTAGCCACCAACGGTGCAGAATACAGCACCCTTGAGGTTGACGCCGCTCCGGACTTCGTTCGTCCCTATGTAATTCGTCACTACGCCAACTCTCACGCTGTCACCATCGGAGCACAGGTATATCGCTTTCAGGTGACCGGACCTTCGTCGGATTACGCGTTCACTTTGATGAGTACCAATGCCCCAGGCAGTGGTTACCTGGGAGTTCTACCTCACATTCACGAGCATCACTATGAGAATTTCTTCAACTATCGCGGCCGCTTCCAATTATGGGCTGAGAAGGACGACGAGGAGAATGCCCGATCACTGACAAGTGGCGATTACGGAGCTGTCCCTCCAAACACCACCCACACATTCCAGATTCTTGATCCGGACACCGAGATGGTTGGTGTAATTGTACCCGGTGGATTTGAGTCAGTTCATCGTTCCTTTGTCGGTGTGACATCTTGCTGACTCCATTCACAGAGACCTTTTCTACACCCTCGGCACCAACTTCTCTTCTGGCACGTACACCCCGTATGTACCGAACGTGGCCGACGCCAGCATCGCCGGTCCTGACCCAGCCTCAATTTCTGCCCTGGAAACGTTTGACGTCTACGCGCAGCTAGACTATGAGCCTCGCCGGGATCTCGTCAACGGCTCTGCCCCGTCCGGCAGCATTTGGCATACGGGAAACAATACCCTCGCGGACAACGACACTACGCCCTACTTTGTAGCCAACAGCAGGGGCCCAATCTACCTCAACAATGAGTATGGATACTACCAGATCGTTCAGCCGCTCGTGACTCCCGCGCAGAGTCCGGAGGGAAACTTCACTATGGCCACAATTTCGATCGATAAAGACATTTCTTGTACCAATTCCATGGATGATACCATCGCAAGTTGGAAATTGCCTGGATCGGCCGCGTTTGAAGTTCTAGAGGGACAACTGACCATTGCTCTGGAGGGATACCCCGTCTACACACTCCTCGACGGGGACGTGATCTTCATTCCTGGAAACACAAGCTATCAGTACTGTAGCTCAGTTGCATTCACAAAGGTCTTGTACGTGTCCGGCGGCGCATCCGGATTGGACACCCAGCTACGCATCGGCGGGGAGGTATGGCGCGATCCAGTCTTTCCCACCTCTTGAGTATCTGTGCGGTTAGTGAGATCATGTTTGGTGTCGAGGAAGCGTGATCACACTTAACCGTAAGCCTATATCCGGATTCATTTAGTATAATAACCAACTATTAGTCTCTTATGCTGTAGATCATCTTACATGATCAGGGGCCACGTACATTGATTGTCCATTTGTAAGTGTTACTTGATACGCACCGACACTGATGTCTCACCTACATGGGCAAGTCGTGTCGTCAGGAAACGGATATACGTACAGATAATGTATTCTCACGAGTCAATGCGCCCAACCAGAGGGCACCTGGGTGTGTATTTCAGTAGACGAGCTAGGTAACGACTGCACCGAATGGAAGTGTCTTCTTCACTGTCCCCCCCCAAGAATGACCAAGTAAAACGTAGCAAAGTTTTCAGAGTCGGATCTCATTTATGAGTTATATAAGTTTGTCCAGGGGTACGGGGCGTAGTCCTCCCTGTCAAGTTTGTTTCAACTAAAAGACTTGAACAAAAGAGGATATAACTCCGGTGGCTAAAGCGTACGTGATCTCTCAATTTTGAGGCGTACTGGACCCTGGCTTGAATGATGTGCCTGTCATTTATGCATGTTTGTACACGGTAAGCGAAGCTTCCGTTCCGTTCATTAGCTTTGCTGCGTAATAATTTATGCGATGGTCTCAAAATGACGATGTCATTTTATTAAATAGAGAAACTAGTGCTTGGAAAACTGTGAGTCCGTACAACATTTGAGTCATCGAGGTACGTAAGTTAGACCTGGGAATTTGCTGCGATTTATCGATATACGACGGGCAGAGTCGATTTTGGCTACTGGGGCGATGAAGACGAGCGGCCGGAAGGCTACCCCTTGCGTAGATCCGCCTTGTTATGATCAGGCCCATTTGGTGGCACTTACCGGTACCCTCGGCAAGCCTTCAGGGCTTCCATTGGCCCCATTAGAAAGCAGTAATCGATGCATGAAAGTATAAAAGTCATCATTGCCGATATAATACATTCCGGATCATCCTTTTCTCGAGTAGTTATGCGTAGTAATGGTTACATCGAACTGTCTCTTGATACCTCCCAGCCCAGTTTCCAGGTCCCTTGGTTTGCTTTCACCAGACTCAACTACATCGACACCGTTGCGCCGTTCAAGTATGTGATGTGCGCTAGCACCGTCATCGTCATTATCCCTACCAGAAAGCATGTTTCGCAGTCGAGAGTCCCTACGGGCTGTGACTGTCGCAGTTCTCCCAGTCCGAGACCTAGCGTAGGCCGCATCCAATTCATATGATTGTGACCGATAACCACTACCCTTAATGTACTGGAACCCCGATAGAATGAGAGAGCGAAGACAAGGTAATGAAGCCGTGGTTATGACGAGATGTGTTTCGATATAACCCCAGATAATGAGATCCCTCGTGCCGCCAAGACTTCCTTCATTGAGTTCGTGTAGCTGAACAGTCTTGACCAGTGCGGCTGCCATGGCTCTGCAGATGACATCAATTTTAGTGATGATGATGATAATGTGGTTCAGAAGACAAAACAACTCACACCAAACCACAGCTCATCAGTCCAATCAAACTAAGTTTTATTGCCAATTTAAGCTTCAGGTGCCAGAAAATATACGTTGGGACAACGGTGAGATAACAATCGACGAGAATGTTGAAGGCTAGAAGACCGTCCCATGTCAGACCTTCTGCATCCTTAGAACTAGAAACTACTTACTGCTTTGGAAATACCCAAAATTAGTCTGAATGTCTCGTGGCCAGCATTTCCCGCCAATTCCGTAATCCCAAAGCGCCGCCAGCGGCTTACAGCCACCAAAGATCATGACGATGGAAACGCTATTGAAGGCAAGTTCCATTACAGCGAGAGTGCTCAAAATAATGCGCTGCTTTTTCTGACCGCCGAGAATGGCCAAGAGAAATACGACAAAAGCAGCTCGTCCCACAGCCGTACTGCCAATGAGAATGGCTTGACCGACGATGAAATATTTCCGAGCCAGCGCTGCGTAGGGTTCCGGGACGGTGTTATCTGGATGGCCGTACCCATAGTGGACTGCAATAGTGTTGAGAATTCCAGCGGTGACTCCGAGAACCTGGAAGGGATAGCTCGCGGTCAGGCCATATTTATCGATTGGAGATTCAAGATGAACACTAAAGGAAGAAGAAACACACCAAAGCAATAAGCATCAAAACATCGTCCCATCTGAAATAGCTTATCTTTAGTTTGGCAACGACACGCAACCCAACAACCAGCAGTGAGAAAGAGGTCAAAACCCAAATGAGGACCACATAGCCGGTCTCTTCACTTATAGCTTCCATTTCTTCAATATTCCTCGGCGGCGTGAAAAGAGTGCAACTGGGCGATCAACATCCAAATCAGGGCTGAACGACCCAGCATCTCCCAGCGTGAGGAGAATGAAGAACGAAATACTTCATATAAAGACGCCAATATATAGAAGCCAGGAATATTGAAGACGCAACCTCCATAGTGATTTTGTGACATTTAATGCAAGTTGCGACTGGAAGAGCCGCGTTGCCTCGTCTGAAAAGAAAGAAAGTGTGATTCTCCATCGCAATATGCATAGCAAACTCATAAAGTGGCAGATCTAGCAGGTCTGAGCGTTTCCGCATGCATGCATGTCTTCTCCAAAACCCTGCATCTCGCAACCTGTTGGAGATGTCTGAACCTAGTACGGATCGAGGCACTTGATACGGGGAATGGAGGAACTGAAGCACGAATCGGGTGCGGAATATGGAAAACCTTGCGCTCTCATTTCTATAAGATCGATACTCCGCTGCAGGTTGTGTTGTAGAAGACTACAAATTAACCAAGTTGCGTTCCCGCTAAGCCTGCTTATACTTTGCCGACTCTCGAGCCGTCTACAGGGTAGTCGACCCGTAGTGGAGAAGTCATTAGCCGTGAACTAGTCGAACTGTCGAAGCAAATAAGGCTTCGGCCTGATAACGGAGCTCAGGGGCGCTCTGTCCTACTCGGCGCGTGAAAGCAGCGAGGCGTTGAGCACTAAAACGGAAAGGGCGAAACCCTGGCGCAGAAAAGCCCACAGCCACACGGGAAATCCGGAGACGAGAAGATCGTGGGGTAGAGGAAGCTGGAGTGAGACCCTGTACGTACGTGCGTATGAAGACTGTGGTTTACTTTCTCAGGTCCAGAAGGCCCCGAGGGTGACTATTTGATCGACGAGATCACGTGTATGAGTAATGCAAACAGGACAAATTAGGGGCTACAAATAGAAATCACGTGCGGCCGGACAGGCTGTATTGGCCACTCTATGCTGTACGCTGTGGTCATGTGCAAGAAAAGAACGACGACGTCAACAAGGGAGCGAGCTATATAAAGCTAGTCTTGACAAGGATTCACACTAACTGTTTCAAGTTAGCGGCCTCCAAGAGCGGTACAACAAGCATCTCCGAAGAGTGAACTAACAGCAATAAACTTCCCCATCCTCTCTAGATTCCAGATCCTGAGCGACGACATGGAGCAGGGGGGCTCGCTGATGCTGCCTCTGCGGCCACAGAAGACCAAAAGCGGCAAAAAGGACAATCTTCCAATCCGCATAGCGCAAATCAACGCGCAGCGCGGCTCTTTTCGCAACATCACCGAACAAAGTCTCCAGGAAGAGATAAAAGCGCAGAAGGAAAAGAGCAAGGACGAGCAATCGGAAGAAGAAGTAGAACATGAGGGCAATGCGATCGAAGTCGATGCGACCGAGCGTCAGGAACTATTATACAAGAAACGGGCGGAAATCATCCAATTTGCAGCGTGAGCTTGATCAACCACTCTGGCGCGCCAATCGGTATTAATTCTGAACGTGTCTAGTCAAGCTCATATGGAAACTCAATTCGCGCTGGACTTTATCTCACTCCTCCTATCGAAACACGCGCCGCGCCAAGCAGAAACGAGTATTTCGCCGTACCTCAAACAAAATGTTCCCATGGGTTCGTTGAACGTTGACGTGGTCAGAGCTCCCCAGAAATCGCAGTCGGCGCTACGGGACTCGCAAACTGTGGCTCGTGGATGGAAGATGGAAAGCTTCAATGCATCTGCAAATAAACTCCTCAAGGCTGCGTCTCGGTTGGAGATTGAAGTTGTCGCGGAAACAAAATACTGGGATCAGGTCTTGTCGGTCAAGGAGAAAGGATGGAAGGTGTGCAGATTGCCGAGGGAGAGACAGGTGCTTGGTGTACAATATGGATTTATGGAAGGTCGGTATTGACTAATTTTTTTTTTTTTTTGGGAGGATATGGACTGATAGGATGTCTAGCTGCACCAACGTTCCGTGACCGTGGGTTGGCCTCGTTGCGCCGCGCCGATGACGGCACACTTGTCTTGGACAAGGGATTAGTCCCCTCAAGAGCGAGAGCAGTGCGCGTACGAGTCAGGAAACAAGGCAGGGTCACAGGAAGTTCAAGTCTGTCACAATTTGTCGCAGCTGCCGAAATCGATGATTCTGTTGAGAAGACCATTTTACAATCTCGAGATACTCTATTTGAAGAAGAGCTATTCCATGAAGTCACCCGAGAAGCACGAGTCCTGGTTAGCTCCGGCGTGACGGCACACAAAGACTTGATCGAATTTGAATATGAAGCAGGCGAGCAGATCCTGCTGGATCTAGTGGACATGGAAGACATCAATTCAGAGAATGGTACGGACTCTGCAGAGAACACCGGTGCCAACGACACTGAAGCCGAGGCAATTGCGCACGCGCTGCGTATTCTCCTCTCATATGCACATCGACAGAACCTACGGCGGCGAAGTCAATTCCCTCCACCACTCACGAATCAGAAACGATCAACACCCCAGTACCAACTCCTTCGCCCTATTCTCTCGTACATGCAGCATGACGCGCACGTACGCTCTGTACGATCTTTCCTACAAGATGTCTACCAAGTTCTCAACTCCGCCGGTCTCCCTTCGAAATACGTAACCTCAAAATTCTCCTCTTTACAATTCAAGAGTCCTAGCACCGATCTATCCTCGACGGCCGTCGAAACGTTACTCGGCCAGTTCATGGAACCACTGGAGTCACGATTCACCGGCTCAATGGCCAATCCTACTAGCACATACAACATTCGAATCCACACCACTATGCCAGATACATCATCTCGCCAAATGGCTCTGGGCACAGATTATGAGCTCACTATCCGTCTACCCAACTATCCATACACGCAACCCCCATCGCGAATCGGTCTTAAGCATGAAGTTGAACTATTACTTTTACGATTGTTTACTCTCGATCTGATCACTTATATTTCTTCCGTATCCTCTCAGAATGCAACCAAAGCTGCGGCAGCAGCCAAGGACCAAGATTCGCCTGCCAGCAAAAACATGCTGGTTTGGGAATCCCCATTCCCGCATCACGGCGAGCTTTCAGGCATGACGCAAGACGGAAAACCAGTGAAGCAATTGGCGATCAATCTGACCCGGGACAGTCTGAGTCTGTCCCTCAAACCCCACGACCAGCACGATATCAACACCAACAACGCAGGAGACGAGACCGTGGACTACGACGAAGCAGACTTCCCTCAATCAGAATTTGTGACTGGCTCTGGTGGACTGAAATATACCCGTCCACCTCAGCGCCTAACAGGCGGAAAAATCGTTCACGTCTGGCAACGTGAGGATGCGAACAAGCCATGTAAAACATTGGCAGAGGTTATCGAGGAGATTTCCTCTAGTTAGACAGATACCTCGCTCATGTGTCTTGCTAGGCATGTCATGTGCTGCTAGATATGATAGCTAATGATACCTACATCAACAACAAACGAGTGCCATCATCCTATCTGATATTCTTGTAGCTATCTTCCTGTATCGGGCGTAATAAGGTCATGTGACTAATGTTCCTAGCTTCTGTGGAGGCGAGTCTCATTGACACAATGAAGAAGAGACTCAGTGAGAATGTGGCTAGTTTTAAGACGACAACGGCTACTAAGCATTAACAGGGTATGGTTTGCTACAGCAGCGGCGTTTGGTATTCAGATGAAATTTTGACACCTCGAGGGGCTTCTTTTCCAAATAAGCCTGCTACCTGCTCGGGTGTTAGTTGTAGCTGTCGTCCTCGTTCCATCTATCCTTCTTGTTTCCGCGTCGAGAACTGAGGGGGTCCCCCCTCTATATCTTACGAAAAGAAGCATTTCAACCGTGCCTTTATAGGTACACGAAGCCCTAGCATGTTAAAATAGAAATCAATATAATCAAGCAGCGCGGCCCCGAACACCCGATAGTACGCGGTCTCCCACACACAATGAGCACACAATTGGACAACGGGCGGACCACCAGATCGAATACCAACGAGAAACGTTGGGGGAGGTGAGGGTGGCCATTCAAACGGCGAAACTGGACAAACGGTTCGTTTGCAGTCACACTCAGCAGTCGCCATCCCGCGCTTGCCTATAAATATGCCCTCTCACCCCTCTTGTTCTTCTCTTCTTATCTCTTCTCTTTTCTTTCTTTGTCACTCCTTACCTGAGATTGTTGCTTAAAGTGCTGTCTGCTGTGTGCTTTTTGCTGTTGCCTGTGGTGTTGCCTGTGGTGTTGCCTGCCCATGGTGTTTGGTTTTGTCTGCCTACTGTGCTGTCTGCCTGCCGTGGACTCTTATTTCAAGCTCACCTCGTTGTCTCCTCCGCCTCACATCCTTTGTTCTTTTCCTATACCTCTGTTGACCTCAAAATAACTTCACGACGCGGTAGTGACAGTATGGATCCTCCAACCATCCCGCAGCGCTTCTCGTCAATGATGTCCCAAGCTGTGCAACAAGATACTGCAGAGCATGAGAAACGAGTCGAAAAGCAGAAGTCGAGCTCATCGTTGTTGTCTGCCGAGTCAGATGTCTCGGATTTTCTTGAAGAAAAATTCAAGGAATGTGAGTATGACTTGACTGCGTCTCTAACAAAACTCTCCGCTCTTCAGCAGGCAGTTAGACAGGGTACCCTCAGCCAGGAAGACTACTGGGAAGCTGCTGAGCCTCTATTTGAGTACCAACGAAAACGCTACAATGAGAAGAAAGAGTTATCAAAGCATCGAAGGTTCCTCGAAGCAGACATCAGCGAAGAACTAGATTTGAAGAAGCCCAGGTTTGACGAGCCTGATATCGATTTCTACGAGCGTGCGTACATGAACACCATTGCTCCTCGTGTTATGGGTGCCTCCGCAAAGCAGACAAAAAGCAAATTCGATACAAAGCGCTTCAGAACTGCCATCCTCAAAGCCTACAACGCATACAATCCGAGAACGGGCAATGCTTGGTGCCATGTCACTCATGATTGGTACGAAAAAAAGCTGGTAAATGCAGCTCATCTTGTCCCAAAATCATTGACCGATACCGAGATTGGGTATTTGTTTGGTGTCGAAGAAGTCCCGAAGGACTTTTTCTACGATTGGCGACTGGGTGAGTATTTTAGTATCATTGTCATCGTGATACTTGCCTGAATTGGCCGAGACACTTGCTGAAACTCCTTCAGGCATCTCTCTTCATCACAAAGTCGAGCAGGCTCTTGATCAAGGTTCCATTGTGATTGTCCCTAAACCCGTTGGTGATGAAACTCGCTGGGAATGTATCCTTGTCGACACGTCGAAAAAGAATCGTACAGCCATAGGTTCTGTTCCTCGTTTGTGTGGAGCAGAGATCAAATGGGATGTATGTTGCTTCGTATTCTGTATACTTTTGATTGAAAACTTTCGTGCTGACTGTTTTCTGCAGGACCTGCACCACAAAGAACTTGAATTCAGAGGCGATAACCGGCCAGCTCGTCGTTATCTCTATTTTCGTTTCATCGTCACAGTCCTACATGCAACCCGCACAGGGAACAAGGATTTCCTGTCGCAATTGCAGCAAAAGGAGAACTTTTGGGCATCCCCGGGCAGATACCTTCAGCGAGCAACCCTTGTCTCTTTAGCGCGAAACATCTCGGGACTGGATTTGCCTGCATCGGTTTATCAAGAGACCACTTTCCCAGAGACTATCGCCAACCAGGATCCTGACGAAGTTGCTGCGGCATTGTCCGGCCACTTGACGAACGCAATTGCGGACAGTGAGAAACAGCGCGAGGAACGAGAACAACCCGACTACTGGAGTGAGAGCGAAGAAGAGCCAAGTGACGATGAAATGGATGTTGTCCGGTAAGAAATTGATTTCGATGTAGTCACATACTACATCTGAGACGTTCACGCCCAGCAGGCTTGAAGGTGTCGATGGGAGCTTACTTGCAAATGGGGGAGGGCGGGGAAAGGGTTTCTGCGTCTTGACTTATCGAGGCTATGGTTGAGACTGTATCTGTAAGGCCGTGAGGTGTCTACCACTACACCAAAAAGCATACAATAGTAATTGCGCTAGCAATTACGGTGGCTTCATGGTATATGAGCGTACAGACAGCTGCTGCCTTAGGCCTTCAACTCTGGTGTAGGGCTTTGCCCTTACAATATCGTTATTACTGGAGGCGAACATGGTTTCTAGAATACTTCATCATGAAAATGAAAGACATCATCACAAAAACAAAGGACGTAGCGGTTCCCCGGACATGTTATGCAAACCATGTCCTTTATGTCTTTGAGAAACTTCAATTCATGGCATTTCCTCCGAGTGGAAACGAGATTGAAGAAAAATGCGGCGTCATGACTCGACCAGTTGGCCGACGAACATGGAGTGATTACGATATCTTGAGGGCTCCAGATTGCCTAAATTGGCTGTATCTCTACTTCCATCATGTGCGCGACCAAGCATATGATTTTTGAATAACTCTGTTTAAATGGCACGAATAGACTCCTGAAGGCATACATCAAATTCAAAGTTTCTTACAAGATCTTCCACGAGACTCCAAGCTGCTGGCTTGTTTGTTTTAAGGTACAGCACGTGAAAGCAAACGAATCCGGTTTTCGATTTCCTCTTTGGGAATTGCAGCTTTTCTCTTCTATCTGTTTCCTTCTCTGCTGCCCCTCCGTCTCTCTGTCTCGCCCACCTGCTCTTTTGTCACCGCCTATCAGGCCCCTCAGTTTCTTACTTCTGCGACACTTCACGAGAACCCGATTGCTAGTTTTCACCCAGTCGCCAAAACATGAGGAGTCAGGAGCCTGATATGGAAGAATTGTGGTATGTGCCATACATCCAGTTAGGAGGGAAAGAAAGAGCTCTTCCGGGAGACTCCAGAGGTACAAAGGACAAAAGTAACTTCTCTACTTTTATAGCGAGTTATCTGACGCAATGGACAGGAAACGAAGCTGTCGACTGTGAGCCTATAGAAATAGGTACCATAGATGTGTCGGACTGTTCATCCGCCGTGTCTAGCTGTGAAGAAATTTCAGACCACAATGTACTTGGGTCTGAGACTCCCGAAAGCTCCATTCAGGCGCCTCAGCGAGATGTTTCGGAGGAAATGGTTCGATACTCTGTTTGTCCGACGAGTCCCTCTGCAATGGACACGGAACCGGATATGAGCAGAACCGGTAGCCCGCAACTGAAAACACGGGCAATGACGGCCGCGGAACAGATCTCTCCTACAAACATTCCTGCCAGTGGCTCTCAGTCTGACATCGATATAAACGGGGAACGGACGAATGGTATGTTCATAATCGGTTTTGATAGCGCTACAAACGTGTGCTGACGCGCACTTTTCAATAGACCCTGAGCTTGAATCCGCGTCACCCCTCAAGCGGATAAAGCCAGACATACCGGACGTACCATACGACAAAGACCAACCATTGGAATTCAGATATCTTCCGCGTGTCAAGTTCGAAAGGGCTTGGACCTATGTCATCAGAGAGTGGAAGCCCCGAGTCAAATCTGCCAAATGGAGACTCAAAAGAAAGGCCCGGCCTCTCACCGAGCTCGAAGACACGTGGGAAAAGTACGTGGAATACGCGAAATGTGTTTTGCGTGGTAAATATGGGTCTCAAGAGATGTATTTGGAACACCAAAGGGTTGCCATGCTGAACTTTTCATGGTGCATAACTCCTCGGGTGTTGCGTCTCTACGCTAAAAGCATTAATGGTTCCGAAAGGGAGGTCTTCTTCGATGCCTTGGACAGAGAGATTGATAATGAGGGCAAGGCGTCTACTTGACGACTGTCAAAAAGTGGATTCGGTATCAGAAGAAAGTGCTGTTAGAATTAGTGTCATGTTTGGTCCTCGGGATTTTAGTCCTAATCACGATTCCTTATTCTATCTTTATGAACAGTCCTTGTGTTCTTCGATCTCTGTAGAAGTTTTGGGACAGTTGAAGTCAAACCCGTCGTTACAATCTAAAGGAAACGGGAGTTGATGCCTACTTCGATAGATTTTGATGTATTTCGAGGCTGCTCCAGACCGCAAAGAGAAGGCCAGAGTGTGACTACAAACGAACTGCCTACATCGTTTCCTCTTTCGGAATACCCCGATCACTTTCCCAAGCCATTTCTTTTTGTGCAATCTTGATCACATCTTGTACGAACTCTACTGCTCACCTCATCATTCTCTTTCTCTCGTATGCTTATGGGGTCCTCTCAGTACGGTCATCATCACTCATTTTGACCTCAGTACCACATCAGTCGAGTCTTCATTGCGAAAGCCAC
The DNA here is from genome assembly GCA_023625915.1 of Talaromyces sp. PB3603. NCBI lineage: Eukaryota > Fungi > Ascomycota > Eurotiomycetes > Eurotiales > Trichocomaceae > Talaromyces > Talaromyces sp. PB3603. The sequence continues at coordinate 396,414 of JAMAFY010000015.1, read as the reverse complement.
AATCTCTCGAGATGGACCATCTTTGAAATGAGTCCATTGTCCTTGTATAAGATGAGATCGCAAATGCTCAGGTGTGCTCGCAAGGTTTGAAAGCAACGCGCCTTTCCGTACTGCACATTATTACCAAGAACTGAAGTGACGACAGACAGTCGTTTTCTGCAGCTAGGCAGCTGCTGCAGGGTCTCTGTCTATAAAGCCCACTAACCAAGCAGGGACTGGTGTCAACGAGTCTTTGCTCAATTTCGAAACCAGTCCAAGTCAAATTACACAGCCGTTCACTTTAAGCTGGAAGCCCGGGTGGGGAATCACTCAACGACATAACCCTCGTTAGACTCTGGCCCCTAATAGCTGAAAGCAAGCAAACATTATGCTTGAGTTCAGAAACCTCAAGGTAGCAATATGAGCTGACATGCTACCATATCTAGTACCTGAAACGAAATTGTCTTCTGAACTCGAACCAATCGCCTCAAACCTGGATGATTTGGATCCTCCTCGCCAAGCTACTCTCTATAACATCGAGTCGGGCATCGATATACAATCTGAGGATGTCAAGAACCAGAATACAAATGTCCAGAGATGCGCCACACTGGGAATTTCGCTTCAGCAAGACGCGGAATTCCTGCAAAGATACAAAACCCTACTCAAACATTGCGGGACCGTGTCGACCAAAACATCCGAAGCATTAGAGTTATTGAGTACAGCCGTAAACCGGCTTGCTCAAGACTACAGCGACATAAAGATCTTCTGGAAAGGACAAACGCCGCAATTCAGCATGTGGCTGCTGCAATAAATGCTCTGATGAGAATGACCTCAAACATATGCAAGACAGCGTCTGAGGACCTTTGGGATCAGCCAGTGGGTCATAAGTTGTGTATTCCATCTTACAAGAACTGGGATTTAGCTATGGGTACTCTGTTCAGTCGCCTTTCTGTTTGTGCAGATGTCTATAGCCAGAACTTGTTACCTGAAATCTTTGTGTAGTAGCATTACAGGCAATATCAGAGTCAACATTCACTGGGTATAATCAAGGATTCCAAACAGCAAACGCAGACTGCAGACTAGTTCTACACGTATAGTCTCACTAACAAACAAATTTGATGAGAGTCTACCAGTGTCAAGCATGTAATCATAAACCGGCCACTACTTTGCTTCTCGTGTCAGTTTCCTTGTTACTGCTTAACCCTCTTCCCTAAACTCTCCTCTACGCTCCTCATCTTTTTGTCTGGTTCCCTCTGGTTTCTACTTGGTATGCTTCTCTTTTCCAAAAATCACTTTCTCGCTGGGTTAGGAGACTTGAGAACAATGCAGATATTCCGAGCAGATTCGGTAAATTCGGTACATTGAGAACCTGAGTTTGAAGATAGGGCAAGGAGAATCCAAAGTCCATATTAATCATTTGCTATGCTATTGAGCCAAGTATACCTTTGAACTCCAATTGTACAACAGATGCAGTGGTCAGTATTTACTTCGTCTCCTTTAGATAGTTACCTTCCAACTCAAACAGCTCATCCAACAATTGCACCGTTTCCGCCGGATTCGCAATCCACGCCGTTGTACATGCCGTTCTCGCCTGTCATCGTTAATCCACAACCATGTTTTCGGAGAGTCAAAGAAGAGTAATACCTTGAAATCATTAGCCCCAGCCGACAAAAACTGGTCGCCCACATGCAGCGTCATGGACCGATCGATACCGCCAAAATAGCGTTGACAAGCTCTAACACCCCATGACTTGTCGCCAATGTCGATGAAGACGTCGTTTCCGCCTAAGCCGTCAGCATCTGTCCATAAATCACAAAAGCGCGGACCGAGAAATACCGTTGAAGGCACAAAAAGGCAACTTCTTGCCCACTTCACTTCGCTCCACCATATTCTGGACCACCAGTACCGTCTCCTCTAGCTGTTCCCGGTGCATCTTGTGCCCCTTTGCAGGATATATACCCACGGCCCGCTCCTTTCGCAGCACCATGGCTGGCAGACTGAGATTGCTGACGCATTCCCGTAACGACGCTTCAGCAACATCCAGAAGCTCATCAATATTCTGGTCATCCCACGTGTGCATCTCATCCAGCATCCACTCCGACCTCTTCACATAAGTCAACAAATGCGGCGCTGATTGATCATACCGAAACAAAAAGTTCGACTCCCCGCCCATCACTATCAACCCGCTCTTCTGTTCCGCGGTCAACTTTCCATCCCTCTTCACCGCATCCAACAACCCCTTCAGCCTCTCATAATAATGCGACGGCTCCGTATACCCCGCAGCCGTCACAATCCCAATTTTCTTCCCTTGCCCCAACAGTGATATCAATCGCGGCAAGACGGGATTATCGTCCGCCAGGCAGCAACCATCTTCATACAAAGTAACATCACCATCAAACGTAAGCAACTGAATCGCGCTACTGCGTACCAGGCCCATCAATTGCGCCGTGTTCAGGGTCAGACGCACGTCATTGAACGACGGCGCGACGAAGCGGCGGCGACTGATGTGTCGGCGCTGGTCTTGATAAATGAATGCATCTTCTAGTAAAAGAGGGGTGAAGAACTGCCCGACTGCGGGCACGAGGAGTTTTAGTTTGGATTTACCGGGGACATTGGCATTTTCGTGGTGTACTATTCGTCAATCAGCATGTCAAGTTGGAAACATGGGGTGGAATAGGGCGTACTGTGGTCATTGATCAACAGCTCGACATCACGCATAATCTCGGCATAGCGCTTCTGCGTGGCCGTAGCCACGGCAGCTAGTTTGACGCTCTCCTCACGAAAGACGGCAGTTGGCTGAGAATGCAGCACAAACGGAACGGCCAGCAAGCCCTAGACTGTTGATCAATATAATAAAAACCAGGCGCACAGATAAATCATGCATGATGCTATCACCAACCACCTCAGGCAGCGAGATATAATCGATTCGGATAGGACAGCCATACCTTGATCCACTCAATCTACGACAAAGGAACCCCGTTTTAGTAATCACACAGAGATATTTAAGGATGACGAAATTACCAACTGGTCCCGACGATGGGTCTAGATTGTCGTTAGTCGCATGTCAGTATATCAGCGACTCAGTGATGGAATGCAATCGCGGGGTCTGGATCGAGAGTAAACAAAGGATGAGGCTCGTCACGAACCTTGAGAGCATCTAGTCCAAGTCGATGTCAGCAATTTAAGTATAGGCATCAGTTTTTATCAGCCAATGAGAAGATGCACTAACACTCGACGCGATACCTGGTAGTCATATTGTTGCAGCTGTGTCGGGGTGTGGTGGTGGTGTGGTTAGGAGAGATAAGATGGGAAGCTTGTCTCAAAGAAGTTTAAGGCCGATGGATGCCTGGGCGCCGCGTTGGTGAGGTGTCGAGCTTTCGGAGTTGGTGGGATGCCTGACTAGCTCCGAGGCACCTTTTGTCTCGTTCTTTTATCTGTTTTGCATTATTGCTTCTTGCATCGGACAAAGAACTTCATGATTCAACGCCGAATTGTCTTATGCGCAACGCCCTGACTAATCACCCATGAGACGAACGAGGTAGGGTTGGACGGACCTTCTGATTATGTACGTACCATGGACTCCGAGCTCCTTTCTACCGCAACAAGCAATAGTGCTTGAACTCCGCACGTTCAACACTCTTGATCATTCCGGCTTCTATAGAGCACATCCAGTCAAGCTAGCCCTATGACTCATTTTTATACAGTCTCAGGAGGCACCATATGCCCGATAAGGTTGGCCGGCTTTCCATGACTCCAACTTACTCATCACGTCGTAGGATCCACCTTGTAGGCGTAGCGACTTTTCTTTCGCGCTGCATCTCGCTGGCAGTTACGCCTTGCTAACTTATGTGTCAGCGTGAGTCGAATCCTGTCGCCTAGGCTAGAAATGCACGCAACTTGGCTACGATCTAGTCTACCACGCGTATTCGTAAGCAGTCTACTAGTCGTAGCCTCAAAGCCAATTCTTCCTTTGATGCACGCAGCCCAATTGGTCAATGCATGTGTCGAAAATGACTCTGTGAATAAAATATTTTTTTCTCTCTTCGGAAATGCATCGATTTAAACATCGGGAAAAAAGAACATGATTGGCTGGTAACATATACTTCACGCCTCGGAGTTGCACCGTGACAGCCTGAGGTCCGATCGCTTTCCGCTTTTGGTAATGAGGACGGAGTAAACAGTATAGCGGACTATATTGTTTTTCAGGCAACAAAATATTTGTACTAACTACACTCGAAGCTTGTGATGACAATGATGTTGGAGTCTGTTTGTGAGAGTATAAAGTGAAGCTGTTTCCTTGTCGTTGTGCCACCTCAATTCGCATACAATCGCCAATTCAGGAGCAAACCCTAAGCCGCTCAATCAATTACAGACAGACAGCTCAAAGTATATCGCCTTTATCCGCAATATTTTATTTCATCATACATACCATAGGTTGAACGCTCAAGGTTACATGCGTCTGAATTCATACCACCGACGCAAAAACCCTATTTCAACAATGGAAGCCTCAACCTTCAACACGAACACATCCTCCCTCCATCGCATCGACACCGCCGCAGAAACAGACGTCGACTCAACTTCTCTCTATTCAGAACACGCCGCTCTACTCTTTCCGTCCAAAGATGGCACTCGAGCCGGCTTCGCGCCCGAACAAGCCTTATCACGCGGACTGCAGATTCCCTCGAAAACATACCGTCTGACATCCGGATTCGACTATCCTTCCGTGCTAGGCAATACTTACAACATTACGAAGGAAGATTGGGAGACGTTCACCCATGAAATCACAGAAAGCGCAAAGCTGTCGTCTTCGCAGTGGTCAACCGTCATTGGGGCGGGATTGGGTGTGATGGCTGTCGGCGGGATGATGGTTGGATTTTTTGGCGCGATTCCAGCCGTCATGGTTGCAAAGAAGAAACGAGCCGGCCAGGAGAGTAGAAACCTGGCTAGAGCTATGGGCTTTGCCAGACAGGATGTGAAAGACACGCAACGGGGAGACGAAGCAGGAGCCGGAGAGGGAGAAACAGCTTTATCGCTCAAAATCAGCCAATGGAACGAGACAGTCTTCAAACCGCGCGGAATCATGATTCGCATTGATATGCCGTACGATATGTCTGCCGTTCAGGATGGGATTGACGTTAGCAATACCACTACTAATATCACCACTTCAACGACTACCGCGAACGCCGGAAAGAAGAAATCATCTTCCCTATTCCAGCCATCTCCGCTATCATCACGACAAGGCTCAATATCCTCATCCGCGTCAATGGCTGACGAGAAATCCGAGCACGCAAAGAGAAGGTACGAGGCTAGCCAACGATGCCGGATTGTCATCATCCCCATACATCAACGGCCGGAGTCGCTCATAAGTCAGGCGACTACTTTGGCGGGGGAGAGTCCGTATATACCGGCTGTTTATGAGTGATTTTTTTATTGCTTTTCTTTTAAGGATTCTGTCGATAAAATTGTTCCAATATCTCTTAGCGCTTGTTACTCGATGGATACTCCAGAGCTTTTGATCTTTATAATGCATCCAAATTGTCGTACATGATATCTACTTAGGTACTGCTATAAATCGACCCCATTTACAACTAAGATTGCATCATATCAATAACACATTTCATACTAATCTATATACATCTTTTATACACCTCTGATAAACTGAAACTTATAATTTGGCCCTCAACCCCGGCGCGAAGCTCGTCCCCTGCGCACCTCCAATGCTCTCCACAATCCGATCCACAACTCCAATCAACCACACACTTCCTTCATCAGACGCCAACCACTTCCCGCCCTGAATCTCGGCATCTGATTCTGCAGTATTGTCCTCAAACGCTTTCCGAAGCCCGAATACATGCGATACAACCTGCGGCCCGACACCCGTCTGCGCCCTCAGACATGATATAGCCACAATAGAGGTCAATACCCTCCCCACCGTGGCCGGTACTACCCCTTCCGTCGAAGCGGCAGGATCAGCGAATAAATTTCCGTACTCACTCTCGATAATGTGTACAGGAAGATCAGGATGCGACAACGCGAGTTTGTCCTGCAGTTTCGACTCAAATGGGTAGTAAATCGATTTCCAGAGCGAGTGCCCTCTGTTCAGAATGTCGGGTATGACTTCTGGTGTCAGGTTGCGCCGTGGCTGCGTGGCGAGCGCATTTTTAATGTCGGCCGGTAGACCGGACCGGAACTCGCCGAGACAGTTTATCGTTCGTGGAATCTTCTCATATCAGCACCTTCCTTTGTTCAGAAGTGTATGCTTGTTCTTCCGCAGAGGCAACAGGTCAGACGTACACCGTTAAATCCAATACACTTCAATCCTATCTCCCGAATCAGTTCTGCAAGATAGAGACTTTCCTCTGTGGATTTGGTCTCCGAGACTAGTTTGTGCAGTTGCAATAGTGACTCGGGCGAATTCATTGTCATCGTTGCTGCTGTCTGCAACCGCATCAACAATTCTGATTTCTCGATTGGAACAAAGGCAAACGTAGGGCTAGAGACGTACAGCAGCACTAAACCAAGCCTTCAATCCCACATTCTTTGGCTCGGCCTCTTTCGCTATACTCGCATATACAGACGCTATCTGCGCCGGCGCTGGGATTGTGCTGGGTCGCGCATTGGGCGCGTTGATTAACGCTTTGAGGGCAGGCGATAGTTTTGACATTTTTCTAATCCAGCTAAATCGCATATATGGGACTTACGGTACAATTGCGGGGAAGAACAATCAAAGAGAAGACGAAAGCGATTTATCCAGGATGGACCGATGTTTATGTAGTGACGAATATCCTCGGCTTGATGGATCTTTACGTAGGCGGTGAAGACTTCGGGAGTAGTTCTGGATGCCGAAAAAAGGCAGAAAATGAAGCCCTCAGCCCTGAGCCCTAATTACAATGCGTTATTTCAGATTTGCACGTCCCTCAATTTGGATTCTCTGACGCTGAAACTTTAGCAACGTAGTATTGCTTGAGATTTATCCATTTTGATTAGAGCTAGACTGTTGTTGTGCAAAACACCAGGAAGATTGTTCTTACTCATCAGGTGTCTGAACTCAAAAATCACTCGTGCTAAGCCAAACAACCAACTTGATTCTAATGCATGCCCAGAGACGAATGACTTGGTGATTTAATAATGATTTCTACATGCCTTGCCGGAGTCCCCTTCAGGTGTGAATACTGTATGTTATCTAGCAAGTGTGTGGTATCCATATCTCATGTTTCATCTCCACAATTGAAGACGTCTCTTTCGTGGGATAACGAGAAAGGTCTTCTGAATTGAGAAATCAATGATTCGCACTTTTGACTTGAAACCAACATTCGCTACTTGAAGTTATGCTTTAAAGTTATCTGTATCTTAAGTTGATTGATTTTCAAAGACTGATGAGTCTTTCCATGCAAGTACACGGCCTAACTGGGCACCGTTTTTTCCTTGACATAGATATCTCGTACTTGCAATTCTATCCCAATATTGCTCCCCTACAAGGTCACAATCAACTTAGTCCCGCTCACAGTCTTCACCTGATCCATAACCTCTTCGATTTGGTCCAACCCATGGCCAATCACCTTGACAGGAACCGGCACCCGATATTCGCCTCGTTCCATCAACTCTGTCAGCGCAGGAAGAACCAGTGCTCCATCTGGTATCTTGACCAACTCATCACCACCAGACCAGAGAAAATTCACTCCATTCGGAACCGTGATTTGGACACCTGTCACGATCGCACAGTATTGTTTGGGTCCGAGCTGATTGAATGCGTCACAAACATCCAGCTGCGTCGCGCCCGCAGCCACGCAGTCAATAATGATATCAACCCCTTCGCCTCCTGGCGACGAGGCTTTGATTTTCGATATGATTGTGTCGGTATCGTGATAGTCGAAGACTGCTGTTGCACCAAGCGACAGAAGATGGTCATGGTGTGCCGAAGAACTCGTCGTCAGGATGGGCAGAGAAGGATAAGCGAGACGGAGCAGTTGGATAGCAGCGGCACCGCATGCTGAGCTCCCTCCTAGGATAAGAACAGATTTCGGGTCGCAGACGGGAAACTTGGTGGTCAATGGCTTCCGCAATCCAGGTAGAGGAGTGCCGAGTCCCAAGCTGTACATCACACAGACCGCAGTAACGTAGCAGATGCTTATCTCAAGTCAGTAAGCTCAACACTCAATGAATCTGTTCGAAAGGGGCTTACGGAAGAGATGCAGCCTCTTCCAGGCTGATGCGCTTTGGCTTTTTGGCGACATAGCGTACTGGCATGACCACATACTCTTGAAAAGCACCACCCCATTCCTGACCGAGGTCCAGACCGGCTTGCCATGCTAACACCTCGTCCCCAGGGCTGAATTGAGAGACGTCCGAGCCAACAGCTTCGATGATCCCAGCACCTTCGACACCGAGCACGTGCGGATATTCTGAGATATTCAATCCATAATCACGCTGCTTATAATCTAGGCCATTGAGACCAATCGCTCGCTGGCGGATAAGCAATTGATCAGCCTCGAGACTGCCTATCAATGAAGAACGTCGAATTTCAAATGGACCGCCTATTCCTAGGCATAGAAGCTGAGTATTGGTCATTGCAGATTTGATTTGCATATTTCTTGCCGTGTTTTGCCAAATTCGATGAATTTATTCGCCGCTTCGCAGGAATGTCTCGCAAGGATAAAAGAAGGAAATAATACAGGGCTCGATCTTCTGACTTCCATGGCTCAGCAGGCTTTATACATTAGAAGAATTATTATCGCGAGGAAAACCCACGAGTCCTTTACTGACAAAGTCGTTAGTGGTCATGCGCTCCATGAAAGATAAGCCGGGCCTTGGAGATTTCTGTCCTGAGACAAGGAGCAATTCCGTTCCTGATCTAAGCACGCTCGCTCTTTCTCGTCCAAATCTCCACAATACAGCTTTGCTTGCTGATATGCAGCTCAATAATGCAGCAGTTCTCCATATTGTGGGTTCCTGGTAGGATACGGAGTCAGGCTATACGAACTCGACGGTGCAGTGCTTAGAAATCAGACTGAATGAACGAAGAATTCTAGTTTGAGTATCAAGGCGTGGAAATTATAGTTATCCTACTTGTTTGCAATCACGATATGTGATTTGTAAGATTGTAGCGGCTGATTTCCGTACTCAACGGCGCTAGTTACCGGCAGGGCTTTTTTGTTATGGGTCGCGAATAGACACCAGTAAACAACTTGGCTGATTGAAGATCACCCAGAAAGACAATAGCTTTCTGCACATCGAGGAAAAGGCAGATAGTAAAGTCCTAAGCCTGACGTTTTTGCGTCATTAGAGATATGCCACCCCCATCTACATTGAACATCGATATAAGCCTGAAGAAGAGTTCAACTTCTACTTGGGCTTATCTCCGCATGTTATACAACCGTTACTTTATTGTGCTCCTACTATACTCTAGCCAGATAGTAAGCACTATAGACATTCCATTTTACATACTTATATTTTAAATTAATTATCTCTTTCTTTAAAATGACAAGGAAGTTTTTTGGCTTAAGAAACCACCGATTCGCAATTTTCAACTCGAAATCAACATCCGCCAGCTGTATTTCATACCTTCGAATAAGCTGTACAACAACTTTGTTTATCTCCAGAAGACTGATATGTCTTCCCATACAGGTGTAAGGTCCGGAGCCGAACTGATCAAGGACAAAAACATAAATATTAGTCTTTCTTTCCGGTCTTGTAAGCCGGTCCGTGCTACCGTAGGGTGAGTATCACTAACCTGAAACATATGGCGGTCCATCGTCTTAGCATCAGTATCCATCCAGCGTTCGGGTCTGAATATATCCGGATCTTCGCCAAAGATGTCTTTGGCTCGGTGAATGGTGTAGGCGTTCATACCGATTCGAGTCTGGATCGGGAGGTGTTTCTTGCTTTAGCAGTGTGTTTTCGAGACATATCTGGCACGAATGGATCACGACGTACCCCTGCAGGAATATATTTGCCATCTATAGTCACACCCCCTTCTGGTACGTAGCGAGGATATACATTTGCGAGGGACGGATGAATCCTCGTGGACTCTTTGGTGACGGCTTGAAGATATGGCAGCTTCTGCGTTTCTGAAAATTTGACGGGATTTGAAAGCTTGCCGTCGGCGTCGGACTGAAATATCTCGGACTTGAGCTTGTCGAAAACACGAGGATTTTTCAAGAGGTTGAAGAAGGTTGCCGTCAAGGCGATTCCAGTTGTATCAGAGCCAGCAGCCCTGGGTGATTATATGAGTTCGATATATTCGATTAGATACGAGAAAGGGGAAAGGGGGCAACAAAAAGGGATTTGCCTACACGTTCATAGCACAGGTGGTGAGAACATCTTTGGCGGTAAACTGGTCCGGCTTTTTGTCATGTTCCTTCAGGAATCGTGAAAGCATGTCTCGGTATTTAGATCCTCGGGACTTTCTTGCTTCGATTTCTCTGGCTGCAACCTTTTCCGCCTGTTAAGAATACACTGCAAAGTAGGTACTGCCTTAAGACACACCTTTGCAATCACACCAGCGGAAGCGCCCTCCGTAAGTAGACTGACAAGCGGGTTTCCGAGCAATAACCAGTGGTAGTTGAATGCCTGCCCGATCAAGGCGACGTACCCATTAAATTGATCAACTTGAACGGTTGTTCCTCCGATGTCCGTCCCAGTCTCCAGAAATCCAAATCTCTTCGAGAAGGTAAGTTCTCCAATGACGTCAAAAGCATACCATTGAAACCACTTGGCCATGTTGAGCGGCTCGGGGCATTGGCTTTGCTCGCCTATCCGCTTCACGAAAAGCTCAAGGCAACTGTCCACTAGCGGCTCCAGTTCGACAACGGCTGACATTGAATACGCCGAGGCAATGTGTCGACTCATCTTACCATGCAACTCTCGGCCCAACTGACTAAAGACATGGACTCCATTCACGTCTGGAAAGCCGAATAGTCTATAGAACTCAGTCTTGACATGCATGTCAATTGTAGTTCGGTCTGTACCTGGAGATTGTGAGAATTTTCTACCTTTGGAAATTTACTTCCGAATCCATAAATAACTTCCAAAGCCTTCGGATCGCTCACGACGACTTCGTTTGGCGCTGTTCTGACGACGGAGCCTGTTCACGATCAGAATGGTGATATTGGCAGCAGAAGCGAGACCATCTGAGTCAGACCATATTTGCGGTGTAGCTCCTGCTCAACCAGCCAGGTTTCGCCCAACCACACTTGTCTCATTCTCCAACCGCGAGTGACGGATGCCCACCATGGGCCCGGAATGTGATACAAGTCATTGAAATACCTCCGTTTGATGGAGCGCACAATCAAACAAAGAATGAGTAGATAGAAGGAATACTTGAGCAGCAACAACACTTCGCCTTCTCGTGGGACAATCCCCATCTGTAGTCGATCTGCTCCAACTGTCTCAGTGTGCCTAGTCATGGAGAGAGAAATGACAGCTTCTGAGGTGAATGAATCTAGCTAGATAATGCTTACTCGTGGAGGAATAGGAAAGGAGACTCTTAAAGAGACCTGGATCAGATATAGCTGCCGTGATACTATTATACACATGTGTAGCTATTTACATGGTCCCTCATCGAATAATGTAGTCCCGCACCCCATGCAGATCAATAGTCCGACCCCATATCTCGCATTTCAGATCCTTTACTTGAGATATATGAATCAGAGAGGTAGGAACCCCTCAGAATCAACATCAACATTAACATCTAGTCTATGGCTTGAGGCTCATCATGATATACTGTTGCCAGAAAAAGGCTGACAATGTTCCTCCTAGATATCAAAAGTCTAAACTCCATCCTTCTCCAATTCCCGCTCTCAGTGATTGGTGCCCACACATGGCTTGTTCTACTCCGGGGCGGCGGCGAAAGGTCAGAAAGCGGAACTCATTTTGACTTTCTGTAATACCAGTACATTTGTTGGGTCTTACACCTGGCTAATTCTATAAGAGGAAAACGGGAGAATGAGGAGCTTGTGGCATGTGGAGAGTTGAAGATGGTGGAAATGACCCGCACGAATTTGAAAGTGTGGGACGTATAAGGAGAGAGGATGCCAGGTTGAAGCGTATCTTACCATACTTGATCATTTGGCACTTGTCGTTCCATTCAAAGAATCACAGCGTACCATGCAGACAGACGCCCGAATGGTCCGGCTGGATTGATGTCAGGACCACTGGTAGACAACATGATATACTCAACTCTGCTAGCCTCCGGTCACGTCCAAGATGGGTAGCCTGGTAATCGTGATTGGCAGTCTACTTATCACTAGTCGACAGTCCCTTTTGACATTGCTTCAACTCGATCCTCAATTAATATCTTATCTGTGGTCCACCAACCTCTCCTCGCTGGATAAGCCTTGATTTTTGTTTCGACGGGTCTTGCCCCGCGAACTTCATCACAATTGTTTCTTACCACCCCGGACGGCTCAACTGACTTGCGCCTTCTAGTGCGACAATTTGTGCACTAACTCAGTAATTACTTGTATGCCCTAACTTATCAAGGCCAGCTTTCTGCCCGAGGTGCGGGTTGGCGCGGCTCCTTGGCTGCTCATATTTACTTAGTGTTTTACCAGCCAGTTCCAGTTTCGGTTAAAAGTTCACACCAGATAGCTTGAAGCAATAATTTTGATTCTTCCCCGCTATATGGTTATATCCTCGTATCCTGAACTTAAAGGCAATCGTAGTATCAAAATGGCAGAAATTCGAATTGAATTTCAGGGCTCCACGTGATACACGTGATACACGGTCACGAATATAAACAGTTAGGAAGCCCCTTCTTCGAGGCTCTCTGTTCTACGTCCGTTCTTGACCTTCACCATTCTCCTTTCTAATCAACTCCTACATAGTATAGACCTTGATACTGACCCTTCAGATCTCTGCAGCTGGACATACAAGATGGCATCCACGAACACGGCCCAGCAGGTCACGTTGCCCAAACGGAAGACAGTGCGGGAGGTGACCGACCATTACATCAAGATCAAAGATCTGTATATTCCAATGCGCGACGGTATCGAGCTATGCGCCAACGTGTATCTTCCGCTTGATGCAGGCAAGACACCTACCATCATGTCCATGTGCCCATACGGCAAGGACACGCATGTATTCGACTGGGGTCAGCCCTACACTGACATTTACGTAAAGATGTATAAGAAGGTGGAGGAAGTTGGGCCGGATGTAACCTGTGAGGCAGTCGATCCCCTGGTCTGGGTCAGTCTATCTGAAGGGACCCGGGTATGAGAAAAATGTCATCTTCATACCAGTTAACGCGTCTTGCCATCTGCAGACCCGCTTTGGGTACTCGGTTGTCTCAGTCGAATGTCGGGGCTCGGGAGGATCGCAGGGCCGGCTGGATGCGTTTGGGTTGGCGCGCAGTCTGGAGATTGGACGTGATGCGGAGGGTGAAGGTATGTATTCGAGGCTTGCCGCACCTTGTATAAAGTGCATAGAGCCGACTGACGACTTGCTTGCTCTGTAGACCTCTACGACGCTATTGAGTGGATGGCGGCCCAGGACTGGAGCAATAGTAGGGTTGCAGTCTCGGGAATCAGTTACCTTGGAGTCACTTCTTGGGTCGCAGCGATGCAGAGACCGCCGCATCTCGCCGCTATCGCTCCCTTCGAGGCCTGGACGGATATCTATGGTTCGGCGATCCGACCTGGAGGGATATTGGCGACTCAATTTTGGCAATATTGGTGGGACATGGCTGTTTTGCCGTACCAGAATGGTGTCGCTCAAGGTTTACCGCAGGAAAAGCTGGAGGAGTTGCGGGTTGACTGGCCTGAATTCCTTGCGAAAGCTGGAGAGTATCGCAGTGATAAGCTGTGGGCGCTCCTGAGCGATCTTCGTCGACCGGAACTGATTGAGGTGCCTGTATTCTCAGCCGGTAATTGGATTGATACGGAGATTCACGCTCCAGGGAATATCGATGGCTTCATGCGGACAGGTTCGAACTATAAGTGGCTCTCAATGCACACGGGCGACCACTGCAGCACGTACTACCAACCGGAAACAATTGCCGCTTTACGCAAATTATTCGACTACTTCATGTTGGACAAGAAGAATGACTTGATGGATATTTCACGATGCAGCTTGGTTGTGTGGAAGGGGGCATCGTCAGTGCGCCGCTTTGAGGAGTCGTTTCCACCGAGCGATGCAAAACTACGGACGCTTCACCTACAGCCAGATCAGTCGCTGAGGGAGGACTCGAATGACAACCCCAGTCAGGATCCTCTATTTACTCTAGAGGCACTTGAGGGTACCAAAACGTTTGTCTCCGCCCCATTCAGTGATGACTTTGAGATCATCGGCTTCCCATACATGGAGCTTGAGGTATCCACAGACGCCAAGGACATGGACATCTTTATCACGATATCAGCCCTTGACGGCAACGGAGAGCCGTATACAACCGAGGGCAACCACGGGGAGCAGACAGCTTCCGTCACGCGTGGAAATATGCGTTTATCTCATCGAGAGCCAAGTCCAGCCTCGACGGAATACCGAGTGCAGATCTCTCAATTTGAGAAATCGGAAGTTCTTCCAGACCAGAAATACACCGTCACGGTTCCGATACATCCAACTGCCATCATCTATCAGGCAGGTGACAGGCTTGCCGTAGAGATTGGTGCCAGGGACTCTGACACGCTCATCCCGACGATGAGACACGTCGGTGGCGGAGATCGCACCGAAGAAAGATTCGGCGGTAAGAACCACTATTGGAAGGGAAAGCTTGTGGTGCCTTTTGTTGAGCGGGACGGCTTTTGATTAGTGGCTACTAGCAAGGAAGTACTGTGAAATGGATGATATCCCAGAACCACGAGGCATATTCTCGTCGTACAGGAGCGTACTCAATAGAACATCTGATCGTGGACAAGTTAGCAGGATACTGTAATTTGACGTACTCGCCAGGCCGCTGATCTACTAGCTTTGAATGCGCCGGGTACTTGTGCTGTCAGAGAAAGGACTTCCATCTGTGCAGCAATTCGCTGTCGATAGCGGGACTAAACAAAACGCGGTACAACCTACAAGGAAAGAATAAACTAATTGGATATTTTCTTTTGAAGTCCTCTTTGAGCTCGAAGCGAGATCCAAGATATCCGTTCATTTACATAGAGTTACATTACCTACGACGCCCAGATTGATGAGAAATCAGGAAAACGTATTTCTAGCGTGATATGCTAGGGAGATTCCATGTCTAGCGACTCGTTATCAAGTGAACCTGAGATAAGGACAGTGGATGTTTCATATTAACATCTTAGACGAGTACATCTACTTTGTACTTCCGACTATTAAAGTAGTTTCAGATGTTGCGACACGTCCAAAGTTGTGACCTTGGATGATTCTCTTCTCGCCACTTACGCTGTCGTACAAACATTTCAAGCGTAGGAACAAAGAACAAAGAACAAGATGTTCAATCCCTTGTCGATCACATCAGTCAAGCTTTCCCGTGGCTTCCGGGCCAAGTCGCAATTTCGGGCGACAAGCGCACCCTGCATAGACCCCTGTCCGAATGCAACGCAAATCAAGCCTCCCCGGACCCTTTACTGGAACGGGCAGGAGACGTGCTGATGTAAATGCGACTATTTCTACTATCGATCCATGCATGTAAGAGTTCCATGTTCTGGAACAATACACCGTCAGAAATGATTCAAACGGTTAGGTTTACTGGCGTGTAGCTATATATTAAGCGGTTTACCCCTGCGTAAGCTGCGCCATAGCTCATGTTCATCCCGCTTTTTAATATACAAGGTGGTATCATGGACTTCTGTGTAGCCAGAGCGTACGACTATTTAACATGGCCCTGCCCTCAATTGTTATCCCTCTTCTCTTCGGACGTTGACAACATCCTGTAAATAATTGCAACGCAACTTTGGGCGGCAACATGGTATCCTCTACTGTACTGGGTCTGGCTCTTGCCGGATCTCTCGTGGCTGCGAATGCCATTCCTGCAAGGTCCGGCATGACCACTTCGCTGAAAACCGTCCGAAACGCGAATGCCGCCGGTTGGAGCAGGCATGCACGCTCGCTGGTCAAGTATGGAGGCGCGGTCCCTGAGCGTTTGGCGCAATTGTTGCCTCGGGGTCGGGAGACCGGTGAGTCGAGCTATCACCAGAAATTCAATCAACGTCTAATTATTGTGCAGGCTCCGTTGGGGGTACCTACGATGCTGCCAACGGCGAGTGGATTTCTCCGGTCTCGATTGGCACTCCTCCTCAAGAATTGGGTTTGATTCTTGACTCGGGCTCATGGGATCTGTACGTCGCTCTCAACGTTCACAATGTGCATCGCTTCTGACATTACCTAGGATTGTGTACAGCACACAGTCCGACCCGACAGATCTCCCGGCAAATATCACTCTTTACGACCCAGACGAGAGTGTCTCGGCCGACTATCTCGATGGCTACTCATTCGACGTCATTTACGGAAATGGCGATACCGAAACCGAAGGTGACATTGAGTGTAGCGGCGACGTGTACCTAGACGTCGTGACCATCGGCGGCGTAACTGCTGCATCGCAGGCCGTCGAGTCAATTGTCAACTACACCGCTGGGTTCGCCACTCTCGGCGCCACGGGCATCGTGGGGATGGCATTCAGCAAGAATAACACCGTCAAACCCGTCAAGCAAAAAACTTTCTTCGACAGCATAAAGAGCGAGCTGGAAAAACCGCTTTTTGTTGCTGACTTGTACCTGGAGGCAGACTCGCATCTGGATTTGGGATATCTCAACGAGAGCTTGATTGAGGGGCCAGTGACCTGGGCGGATGTCGATACTGATGACAGTCAGCAGGGTTGGTGGTCGATTACTATCGACGCATATCAGGTTGGTTCGGAACAGGCTGTCAAGGGCGAGTTCCAGACCATCGTCGATACCGGCACCACTAACCTTCTCTTCCAAAACGACATCGTTGGTGCATACTACGACCAGGTACCCGGCTCGGTCAACAGCACTGAGTATGCTGCATTCTTGATCCCGTGTGATGCCGATTTGCCTGACTTCACGGTGACCATCAGCGGCAGACCGTTCACCATCTCGGGTAGTCTGCTCAACCTTGAGGCTATCAACAGTACTACCTGTGTGGGCAACATCCAGGTCGTCCCGGCATCGACGATCGGCGGGATTGTCCAGCCTAATGCTTGTTTGGGCGCGACCTTCATGTTGCCCTATCTGACTGCGTTTGACCTGGGAACGTTACAGGTCGGATTTGCGCAGAAGCGGTACATCGAAAATGCCACGTTCGTGTAACTTTCTTATCACGCAAGCGTTGCAATTCAGCTCCAGAAAAGTGGGATTATCCACTACAAACATAGTGTATACTGAAGCGCCTCACCAAACATCGGTGGTACACTATTCAATAGCAGTAATGTATATAGGACCTATCAATTGATCGAATCTTACTATCCATGCTAAACATGGAAATTGTGCCTGCCATTCTTGCAGTAATGATAACTGTAGTGCATTCAGATGTTGACAATGCCCCTGAATAAGTGCTGGAATCCCTGGTGTCTCTTCAAAATAGTCTGCACCTGCCTCGCTGACCTCGAAGGCTTCTCGCTGACTACCACCAGAGCAGCAATTTCCCAATTCGATCTACCAAGGCTCGAGGAACGCATCTCCCTGATCATTCCGGGCGGTGAGGTACCGCCGCTATGTGTGAAGCGGGGGGATACGGCAGAAAATTGGCATAGATTGAAGTGATGTGATGGACATCAATCTGCACGAATGAGGATAGGAAACCAATTCGGTCAATGATATGCAATGTGTAGACAGCTATGCCTGTCACGCTTCATCGCCGGAGTATCGATGCGGCCTTTCTTTGACTCCTCCCCTGGACCGTGCTCGGCAGGCTTCTCCCACAGTGTCTGGACATCGATACGCTCGGCATCATTGGGAATTGCATACCGGCATATATACACTCGGTGTCCGACTGCTACTAAAACCACAGCTGAGTAGCATCACAATCACAGTCTTGCGTGCATCCAAAGAAAAGATGACTGATTCACCGGGATGCTCTTTTATCACGTGCATCGAATCTCGTGTCCCGCCCTAGTCCAAGGTTGGTCTAGCGTGTCCTGGATAGGACGTCACTATTGAGGGAGCATCTGACCGTCGACGTGGAAGCTCTCTATTATTGTTTGTCACATCTTCTGGACGATTGTCCTTATCTTCGATTGGGTTACATTCAGGTATGGTTCCTACGCACTTTGCGCAATTGGCACTTCGTTAAAGCAGGTCAACAAGATAGCTTCCCAGCAACAGCTCCAGTCCTGTCGTCATAGTCTCTCTCTGACGTACTAAAGCTCCGCCGCCAATTTCTCTCACCGGAATTTTCCCCCACCAAACCAGCACAAGAATTGCTACAGCTCTTTTCCTTCTCTTCGCTTCATATCCATTCGTGTTACGATTGTTAATAGCGAAGAGCACTGATCTATCAATTGGCTGAGAGGCCATGTCCGCCACGATGAGCTCGACCACTGCCGCCGCTTCCTCCGCCACCAAACCGCCCGTGCAACCACCCAAAAAACGCCGCATCGCCGTCTTGACCTCTGGCGGTGATGCTCCCGGTATGAACGGTGCTGTCCGCGCCGTTGTGCGGATGGCCATCCACAGCGGTTGCGAAGCTTTCGCCGTACACGAAGGTTACGAGGGGTTGGTTGCCGGCGGGGACTTGATCAAACAAATGCACTGGGAAGATGTCCGTGGCTGGTTGTCGCGCGGAGGAACCCTGATCGGCTCGGCACGCAGCATGAAATTTCGCGAACGCGCCGGTCGTCTCGAGGCCGCGAAGAACATGGTGCTGAGAGGAATTGACGCTTTGGTGGTTTGCGGCGGAGACGGCAGTTTGACTGGTGCCGACCTGTTCCGGTCGGAATGGCCAAGCCTGTTGAAAGAGTTGGTGCAGAACGGCCAATTGACGGAGGATCAGGTCCTCCCTTACACGACGTTGAACATCGTTGGATTAGTGGGCTCGATTGATAATGACATGTCCGGTACAGACGCTACAATCGGCTGCTACTCTTCGCTTACTCGGATCTGCGATGCCGTCGATGATGTCTTTGATACTGCCTCATCCCATCAGAGAGGTTTCGTTATTGAGGTTATGGGACGACACTGCGGCTGGCTCGCACTGATGTCCGCGATCAGTACGGGTGCCGACTGGGTTTTCATTCCGGAGATGCCGCCTCGGGATGGCTGGGAAGATACTATGTGCAATGTTATTACCAAGGTTAGTCTTTTTGTCTGTGGATTTATGACGCGGTCTAACTTTTAGCAGAACCGCGAACGAGGAAAGAGACGAACAATCGTTATTGTCGCCGAAGGCTCCCAGGACCGTCACCTCAACAAGGTTTCGTCCAGTGCAGTCAAAGACCTTCTCAGCAACCGATTGGGATTGGACACTCGAGTGACGGTTCTCGGGCACACACAGCGTGGAGGCCCTGCCTGCGCTTACGACAGATGGTTGTCTACACTACAAGGTGTGGAGGCTGTCAAGGCTGTACTCGACGTCAAACCGGACTCGCCATCTCCAGTCATCGTTATCCGAGAAAACAAAATCGAGAGAATGCCACTCATGGAAGCAGTCCAACAAACCAAGGATGTGACAGCTCGTATCCACGCCAAAGACTTTGACCAAGCTATGGCTATGCGCGACTCAGAATTCAAGGAATACTACAACGCCTACCTCAACACCACCTCGGTCGACCACCCCAAGATGCGTCTTCCCGAAGACAAGCAAATGCGCATTGCTATTGTCCATGTCGGAGCACCAGCTGGTGGAATGAACCCCGCCACACGAGCAGCCGTCGGTTACTGCTTGACTCGCGGTCACAAGCCCATTGCCATCCACAACGGATTTCCTGGTCTCTGCCGCCACCACGATGATAAGCCCGTGGGCTCAGTACGGGAGGTGAATTGGCTGGAGTCGGACGACTGGGTCAACGAAGGTGGTTCCGAGATTGGTACAAACAGAGGTTTACCAGGTGATGATCTTGAAGCCACCGCTCGGGCATTCGAAAAGTACAAATTTGATGGACTGTTTATCGTCGGTGGGTTCGAGGCATTCACAGCCGCCAGCCAGTTACGAAAGGGTAGAGAGTCTTACTCTGCATTCCAAATCCCGATCGTCGTGTTGCCGGCCACCATATCCAACAACGTTCCGGGCACGGAATACTCGCTCGGTAGCGATACCTGCCTCAACACATTGATCATGTTCTGTGACGCGATCCGACAATCCGCATCTTCATCCCGCCGCCGAGTCTTCGTCGTCGAAACCCAAGGCGGTAAGTCCGGCTACATCGCTACTACCGCTGGTCTTTCCATCGGCGCAGCAGCAGTCTACATCCCTGAAGAAGGAATCAATATCAAAATGCTCGCACGAGACATTGAATTCTTGAGATCTAGCTTCGCATCTGATCGTGGCGCAAATCGCGCCGGTAAGATCATTCTGCGCAACGAAACCGCCTCCCAAACATACACCACCCAGGTTATCGCGGACATGATCAAGGAAGAAGCCAACGGCCGCTTCGAGTCCCGTGCCGCTGTACCCGGACACTTCCAGCAAGGCGGCAAGCCTTCTCCCATGGACCGTGTCCGCGCCCTCCGCATGGCAATCAAATGCATGCAACATATTGAGACCTACTCTGGCAAATCGCGCGATGAAATCTCCCAAGACGAATTTTCCGCGTCCGTCATCGGCGTCAAGGGCTCTCAGGTGTTGTTCTCGCCCATGGGCGGAGCAGGCGGTCTCGAATCTACAGACACCGACTGGGACAAGCGTCGTCCCAAACACGAGTTCTGGCTGGAGCTGCAGGATCTGGTGGATGTGCTAAGCGGTCGTCAAACAACCAAGCAAGCGGGAGAATCGGAGACGAAGTATCCAAAATAAAATCGGGAGTGAACCGAAAGCGAGACGTAGAATGATGAGACGATGATGAATCAATCAGACATGGGAGTTAATTGTATTTCTTTTGGAGAGTATGTAAATTCTTCAATCTTTGGGAATAAAATATTCTTTTGAGAATAGTCACGGAATTCACATGCGAGTAAGCCGATGAGGGACTTCACACACGTCTAATGGCATGAATCTGTCTCGTAAACTATGAATGTCTGAGTGGTCAGCACAACTACATAAGACATCATCAAACGTCAACAGTCAAGTCGTACATTGCATGACTCGCGAATATGGGTTGCGAACCGACTTAGTGCAGCGACTGTACGCCATAAAAAAGCCCAGCAACTAGATCTAAAGCAAGCATGGTGTGAGAGCTTAATTGACCTGTCAATAATCAGCAGGTAATCCTGGGCGACTAGCGAACTAGCTAGCTAGTGCTTATTCTCTGCCTTGATGAGGCTTGGTATTAATCACGAATCTGACCAACCGGAGCCAATCGTTCGTCGTTGCGGGTTCAGCTTTGTGAATACGAAACTCACTAAAAATTCAGCTGGTGCTTACCTTACGGACCTATCTGTCCCGTGTTGATGGTCAGTCATTCACAAGACAAGGACGCGAATTCCAGTGAAGAAAGGGGCGGATGTTCGAGTCCCAGGGGAAGAAAGCAGTGTAAACCGTCCCCTCTCTGCGTCTGCACAGTCTTGTAAAAGCAATAGTACGCTATGCACGAGATCGGATGTTGACCGGATGCAGGGGCATAGGACAGATATATGATCCGGCGTTAGTGAGCAGGAAGAGCGTGAGAATTTCAGAGGTCTCGGTTGTAAGCCTGAAATTTCATTTCCGCTATAGTAGGTCGTTAATAAGTGAGAGTCATGAGACGATTCCTGATTGTGTGGGATCGTAAGTCACCTAACTTTGTCAATCAATTATGTACGATGTAGCTAAACGGAGTACAAATTCGCTTCAAAGCATACTTCAGTAGCCTAACGAATGCCGCCGCTGTGTATGCAGCAGATGGCCCCCGACCATGCCGGCTGTGTATATTACTTCCACCACCCAGCGTCTCTCTTGGATTGAATACCTTGGTATGTACTTGGTTGGTAGCCACATCAGTATCCCCCATGAGTCCGAGATCAAGATCCCAGATTCCATAACTTCACGGCGCCGTTTTCTAAATGACAAATCCCTCGGCCTCCAGAGGCTCGTAATTAATGACTCAAACCGCAGGCGCCACATTTCCAGTACCTGAGGTGCTGCACTTTCTGGCTGACGAGTTCAAACGGTCTGGAGTTAGCGCTGTTCAGCGGGCGGCGAATGAACCCTGTCAGGTTTTAGGGGGCAATTTAGCTCGTATTGTGCCCGTAAGACCTAGCCCTAAAGTGTACTGGTTTGGCACCATACTCATTTTAGAGCCAATCCAAGTCACTTGGAGGCGCTCTCCCAGTCGTTAATGCTCAGCCAGGCTTTTGAAGACATTCTAGCGTCGAATGGGTCTCCGCAGTCTACTCCGTAGTTGCCCAGACCCTACTACCACAGTACACTTTAGAGCTGGTCCTGATGCTCGAGCCACGGCTTTTGGTCTTTCTTGCTGCGATACGAAAGTCCCATTCTTCTCTTGCATTTTTCCATGCGGGGAGCCGACAGAGCCAGTCGTTGAATCTAAAGACCTCTGTACAACACATCCGCTGGCGTGAAAACAATCAAGTGAATATTGCAATCGCCTGAATATACGTACGTGCGTAACAATTACAGCAATGTCTGGCCAATTCATATATCCGCCGCCAAATTCGCAGGACGTCACCTTGAACTACAATTATCGTGATTCGGTAGAAGTCAGCTTCGAAACAACAAGCCAAGATAAAATAAATCCGTACTTGACGTTATGGTATTATCTCGATGGACAGCCATGGACTTTGGGTATGTCCTCCGAATCGTTCTTTTCGGTTTTTATGGATGTTATCCCCAACGAAAGGTATGACAATACTGACATCTGAAATCAAAGGATACAACACATCGGTCCCATCCAACGGCACTATAACCGTCGACTTAAACGTCCTCGACCAAGCCTACTACGGTCAGTTCAACTTTGACGATGGCAGCTCGGTCCTATATCTCAGCTGCTTTTTCAATGTCGCCTATAACACGTCGCAAAGCCCGGCGACTTGGGGCCAGAGTGCTGCCGCAGCATGGTCTTCTTCGTTAGCGGCTGCTACAGCGACCACATCATCATCTGCATCTACACAATCGACGGCAGCTTCGACATCGTCGCCGTCTACATCTACCTCCGCTACTTCCGCGGCGACTATCACATCCGCCGCAACTCAAATGGCCACGCCTTCGACTACTGCAACTTCATCATCTGGTCTGAGCAGCGGCGCAATCGCCGGTATCGCTGTGGGTGTCGTTATAGGTGTTCTCGCTCTGCTAGGTATGGGCATATTCTTCTGGTGGCGGAAGAGAAAGGCAGATAAGCCTGCGGAGGCAGGTTACGTCGGCGAATTACCGGGAGGTCAACCGAGTCCGCAACAGCAGACCTTCATGAATGACAACAACAACAACAACAATATCCAGGCAGAAAAGACGCATTTCGCTCCTTATTCTGATCATCCGAGCTTTCACCAACAGGCGGCGCCGCATGCTGAGTTGGCTGCGAACCACGCGCTGCAGGAGTTGCCGTGAACAATGTAAATTGGAGCGATTGGGGTGTATATAAGGAGTTTCGTGCTATACCAAAATTAATAATATTGAATAATGTCTTTTTCTACGACTTTGAGTATTTTGGTCACTCAACTAAGTTAATGGACTGCCAGACAATGAAGATGCGTGTCTCATCGATTCGCCGCAGTCATATTTTGCATTTGTATCCTTCTTCGTACAGTTCGTCAAATAGCATGGTTCATATCACGAACAAATATATCATTCATATAAACAAATATCCACCATCTTACACCTCGCAAACAAACACAAACGCATCATTCAACAATCTCTAAGCACATGAAGCCTAGTCCTGAGGACCACCAGCAGGACCATCATAGTTCCAATAACCCTCTCCCTGACTGCGGCAACTACCAACAACACAGTAGTAACCACCGCCGACATTGTTGCTGTTGGGCGAGTACATGACAAAGTCGTCACCACTACCGGAGAATCCAGTGCAGGTATTATATTCACCATTCTGGCAAGTGTATGCGGTATGAGCCGTGTTGTACCAGACGCAAATGGTGTCACCAGAACCGCCGTTGCAGCTATATGTGTTTCCGGTCGTCCAGCTTGCACTCACGGAGAAACCGCCGGTGAGCCATTCGTCCGCGGTCGCGGTGGCTGTCCAGCCGATGGTGTACGAGACGCTTTCGGTTTCGCCGACGCTGCAGCTGTCTGCTGCGCCGCAGTTGATATTTTCCTGTAAAAGATAAATCGTTAGGACTCAAATAGGTACATATAATGAAAGCATGGAACTTACAGAAAGTTGCTTCAGGTAGTAGTTTTGGTGAGGGTTGCCGTCACCAACGATCTGGCTGGAAGGAGACCAGATACCGCATTGACGCTCATCCAAGACGGGCCTGGACGACGACAGATCCCGACGAGTAAGGTTCGCAGCTTCAGGTGCGCCCTGCTGAGCAAGCATGGACTTGTATGCGCTTTGCAAGCTTGGAATAACTCCAGTGTTGAAGCAAGACGTGGTCTGGTCGCTCAGAGGCGACAGCTTCACGGAAGACGGCACCGGCACAGCGCAATCCAAGAAGCTCTCGCCATCGTTGAAGATTCGAGCACATGCGATACCACCGGAGGTATCACGGTCCTCATGAATCTTGTATGTGGTGGAGCCCACGGTAAGAGTACCCGCGCCATTCTCGTCGATGTCAGCGGTAATAGGGAGATCGGCAAAGGTGCCGGAGTTGAGGGTGCTGGAGCAGGAGTATCCAAGAATGTCCGAGGTATCCTGACTGACGACGGCGATGTCGGTTTCAGAGGTCGATTTGACTTGTTGGATCATGACGTTCACTTCTTGAGTGTCGTCGCTGCGAAGGTGAAGCCGTGAAGGAGCGGTTAAGGCAACGGGGACAAGCCCGGCCATGGCCGAAAGGGCGATGATAGATTTCATATCGAAGGGATTGTGTATGTAGATGAGTAGATGTGTCTGGAGGATGGTGTAGAATGATGGTTGAAAAAAAAAATACTCGTTCTCACGGAAATCTGACGGTTTTTTATATTCAAAAGTTCATGACATTATTCATGGATTGAGCCAACCTTCGTCATCGCCCTCATCCTTCAAGTAACCTCATCCTCAGCTTCAACGCCAGATCAACGACATCCTTTGCCTACCACGCACGTACAAAACTGTACCATAACCCCCACAAAGCTACGATATGGGGCCAAGAGAGCAGGCCATGCGACATTTTGGTTCCTGTTCCATCTCGAAGCCTTCCTGTATAGGAACGATTTTCGTCTTTGCCAAGATGATCAGCATATCAGGATTTCATATCGAAACTAAGGATTGGCCAGTTTATTTTAGGATTACTGGGGCAAATGTTCAGCGGAAGTACCAACAGCATAAGTCTTTCCGCAGGCAACACAAAAGTCTTGACGTCTACTACGTAAAGCGAGATGCTCCTGCCTAGACCATTCCTGTGGACGATGGACGCAGCTCCTCGAAACATGTCCGTCTCAATTTTCTTTTGTTATACTACTGGAGTATCCATGATCAGACTTTGCCCTCACCCTGATCCCGATGTGACCAAGGCATTATTATGTCATTGCGAGGTATAAAAGGAGTCTGTTATAAGCCCCAAAGCTTAAAACACTACGCCCTTCATACACATACTAGGGTTGGCAAAATAAAAAGCCCCAAGATAGCTAATTAAAGAAAATGCGGGGATCTGGCCCCTAAGCCCTATACCTAGATAGTAAGCATCGGGGTCCCCCGTCTGAGTTCCATACGCCATCAATCTTTTTGTCCATGATATTGATTGGCTGTTTACTACGTACTGGGTACTCCGTTCAGTAAGTTGCGGCTGAGTCATGTAAAGCGCTTTCGTCTGATGTGCCAACTAAGGGCTTTCAGTTGTGTGGAGATGATACTTCGTTCTCTAGAACTAAAAAGGAGGATAGTATGGACAATCCTAGGGAACAGGATGTATCGAAGTGGAAAGACGGATTGGACAACCGGCCATTCAAGGATCCTGCTACTACATAGTTGTTGCATCCTTTGAGGGACTTAGCGGTCCTGTGAACCGTGTAGAAGAAACTGGTGTGGGATGTACTAGCTACTGAACAACATTCTATATACATAGTAGGCAGAATTCAGATCAGATTCTAGAGAGTTCTCAACATATTAGGCACTTTTTGTAGTATGTAGGTTGCTGATGACCAATTTGTGAGGCTCTCCTACCTAGCTTGTATGCATGTAGGGCTACTCCCCCGGGCGTCCTTGGGAGGGGGTTCACACTAAACAATATGAGAATCCCATAACGTACCTGACCCAAATCCTGAATCTCGCCGATCGCTACAGCTCGAGTTACGTAACTACTAGTATGACGCTTCTGATTGCTTCGTGCGAAGTCAGATATTGGGGGCTTGGGGCTTGTTTTAGCCCCCACGGAAACCCCCGAATCGACTGTCCAGTCATGGATGTACAACGGCCGCTGATCGGTGGATCAATAAAAAAGGATTGAAGGCGAGGGGAACCGATGTTGACGTGTAGTTTGTTCTCCAGGAATGATGAGGAGGAGATAGGCGCGTTAGTGTATGTAACTGAGAAATTTCCAAAATTGTACTGCGAGGAACAAGCGCGAGACGAGACAAGGGTCGATAAGTATAAACGCAATGAATTCGACATTGAATCTACGTATTTTGTAGGGCTTCATGAGATCTACATACTCCACATATTTGGGCTGGAAAAGAATCCATTCTCGTGGCCAATCATTCTCATTCTTTTCAGCCATAATCGTCGTCGAGCTGTCAGCAGTAAGCCACTTCATGCACAGCGATCGCGAGCTGGAAGTGATGGTTAGGTACGTAATCCGTGTCATGATCTCGAAGTTGACACTCGTGCAGCGCATAGACTGATCAAATGGAGACCTATGCCTATGCGTCAACAGCACTGGGTGTGGCTCATGCCGATTTTCTCGGAAGATAAACGCATATGATGATAGATGAAGGTACCATGTCTGTCGGTTAATGAAATTATATTTTATTGACGGATAAAGTCATGTTGGTCGAGTTCTGGACCGTCGGCAGTAGGTATGAGCGTTGAAGTACTTCATCAGTGCATGTGCGTCGGCGTAGTCGACCGTAGCATAATTCCTTGCTACCAATTTCAACCTACTTTTCTGTTCCAAGAGCTGTTGTCGTATTTACAGACACATAATGCACATCCGGATTACCACTGACGAGGCTTTCGTTCACTCGGAGCACACGCCGCAACCCTTCGCGGCTATTGCCTCTGGGTAGGAGGTACATGTTACCTACCCCTCACCAAAACCAATTTACCCGGGCCTCTCATAAAATCAACGAGGAATCAATAGAGGCAAACAATTTCGAGAAATCAATGTGTTTAGCATGTCGTTCTTCCTGCTCTTGCCTCTTCGTTTGTGCTCCGATCAGGGACTTCAATCAAAAGTCAAATGTATTGTCATCTATCACTATAAACAGACAATGACTCTATATAACGAGTAGATATGTTTTCTCGACCAAGTTCTGTCACATCTAGCCAGATCATAAAAAAGAAAACAAGCTTTGAGGACGAATTGCAATCGGACATCATGACTACTTCAGAGCCTCTCACTCTTGGATTTGGAGACTCCCATCCCTTCGCCAAAGTCCAGATTTCTGGTCATGAGTCAGTACAGGAGCTTTTACGAACACTGCTCGAGCCCCTCCAACCGTTCTTCTCTCCAGCCAAAGCCAGGGTACGCATTCCAGGTGGAACCGGAGTTAGATTTGATCAAACAGCCTCCGAAGTTGAGGGTCTTTGTCGGCCTTTGTGGGGTCTGGCATTTCTGCTTGCAGGCGGAGGAAGCTACGCACATACAGACTCCTGGATTGAGGGTATAAAGGCCGGAACAGACCCCGAAAGTCCGGAATACTGGGGCAATCCCCGTGACAATGATCAGAGAATGGTCGAGATGTGTCCACTTGGGGTTGCATTTGCGATTGCGCCGCAAATTTGGCAAAGTCTCTCGCGAAAGGAGAAGGCGAATGTGGAACAATGGCTGGGAAACTCAATCAACACTAAGGAGTATAGTCTTTCAGACCGCCTTACCGTAGTATGATGCACTAACCGTCTTTGCTTTCAGGATGCCGGACACAAACTGGCTGTGGTTTAGGGTGTTTGCCAATTTGGGATTGAAACTGAATAACGGCAAATACTCAGAGGAAAGACTACAACACGATATCAAGCATCTTGAAAGCTTTTATCGCGGCAGTGGTTGGTCCAATGATGGCCCAGAGGGTATTCATCGTACGTCTCAACCCCTTTCCAATAGGATGTATTTGTTCTCTGCTGATACGATAATCGCCAGAAATGGATTACTACTCGTCTAGCTTTGCGATTCAGTTCCTCCAGCTCATATATGCCAAGTTGGCAGGAGCCGAGGATCCGGAAAGAGCCAAAGAGTTCAAAGAACGTGCACGCCTTTTAGCTCTTGATCTAGTCCATTATTTCGACGAAGAAGGTATTACCTGCGCTCGATTTCATTATCGCCGTATCTTTGTATACGGATGGCGAATAATCGCTGAATCACAATGTTCATAGGTCGTGCCATTCCGTTCGGTCGAAGTATGATATACCGGTTCGCGGTAGTGAGCTTCTGGGGTGCCTTAGCGTACGCCGATGTTGACCTTCCTGAGCCTTTAACCTGGGGAATTGTAAAAGGCATTGTTCTCCGTCACTTTCGATGGTGGCAGAGTCAGCCCGAGATATGGTCCTCCAGTGGGACACTGACGATCGGATACTCGTATCCCAACATGTATATGGCTGAGAGTTACAATAGCCCCGGCAGCCCGGTACGGAAAACACTGGTTATAGATCCTGTAGCAGATGCGAGGCTAACGACTTTCTCCAAAGTACTGGGCATGTGTTGCATTTATTTGTCTAGCTGTGCCGCGAAAGCATCCCTTTTGGACGTCCGAGGAGATGCCCCTTCCCAAGTCCTTGCCTGAAATCAAAACGATTGAGCAGCCAAAACATATCATTAGGTGCGTTTGTACTACTTGCATGCAAATGAGATCAAAGCTGCTAATGAGCCTTGACAATATAGCTCCCTTGGGGACCACTCGTTTCTTCTATCATCCGGCCAAGCATGCGGATACCCGATGAAAGGCACACATGCAAAGTATGGTGCATTCGCGTACAGCAGCGCCTTTGGATATTCTGTATCTCCTGGGCATTTCACTCTTGGCCAATACGCCCTAGCATCCCAGCTAGGTTTCTCTGACGACGGCGGTGAATTCTGGAAAGCTCGCCGCCTGAGTCATTATGCTGCTCTGGAACAAAGAGCGGGGCTGCCTGTCCTTATCTCAGTTTGGAAACCGTTTCCGGACGTAAATGTTAAGACCATTCTAGTACCCCCAGTGAAGGCTACACCAAATTGGCATCTCCGAATCCATTATATCGAGACCGGCCGAGAGGTCATGACGGCAGACGGCTCTTTTGCGATCGCCAATACCAGAGCTAATGATGGCCGGCACCTTGACCCTTATGACGCAAACATCCTGGAGGGTACGTTTCCGCGATATCTTAACAACTATGCTGCGCGTACGCAGGATGGCTATTCCGGCGGTAGTCAAGGCGCGTTTGCAGTATCAAAAGGAGCGGTGGGAATCCGTGCTTTGGAATCAAACACACAACGAAGCGCCACCCTTGTAGAAGCTGATGCAAACTCGAACGTAATGGAACCGAGGACTGTCATTCCAACTTTGGAACATACTATATTGAAAGGCCAAGCGGTGTTGTATATCTCTGCAATTTATGCAAAACCAGCAGGCAGTAATGTCCGCAAGGAAGACTATCTGAGTGGATGGGATTGTCCTCCTGAGGTGCCAAACTGGGTTTCAGCGGAGATACTGAATTGATGGTTGATATGCTATTTTTGATAGGAATTCCAGTCAATCACAAATTTCTGCTTTGTTTCACGAAATATTGGGCCACAATTATGAGTATAATCGACATGATCATACCTTTCGATACTGATATCTAGTAGCTGTGGATCTTACGCCGAAGAAATCTGACTGGAGACTTTGAAATCAAGCTTGTCATTGTACACAAGTATCTCACACCCAATAAAGTCTACGAGATTTTGTCTAGTACGTTTGCCCAGGTAATGTTGGAGAATGGGGGCGCATCAACTTGGCACACGGTTCCTGGCTCTGGCATAGTACCATTTACCCAATAATTTGCGGTAGTCTGCAAACTGCACAGCGAAGGTAAAACAAGTGAAGTATGCTATCGTGGGATGTTAGCTCATATCACGACTTCAAGCAACAACTCAACAAGAGAATGAGGGCATACACCGTATCCGTTTACTTCGAGAACGACACTACCCTCGAATCCCGCACTGACGTTATGCGCGGACTGGACTGGCGTGTGCCCATCGTAGGTATTTGCAATAAGAAGTACTGGATTCTTCGGACAGACTTGGAAGTCACCTTCGTAACGCTCCTTGGGGTCAAGCCTCCACTGCGCACAAGTCATAGAGATAGACATGTCGCTACGGCCCATTATCCTGCTCGTATTGGACAGCTCATAGATTGCGGGAAGAAACTCATCGTATGTTCCTGCGCGAGCAGCTGGAGCGCGATCTGAGCAGTGAATTCCCTCTAGAGGGGGATACACTGAGCCGATTGTAAGCAAAGTGGTATTGTCGACAGGCACAGTCGTCCCCACAAATTCCAGAAAAGCGACTTCATCGATTTTGCCAGTCATGAGCATATCGAACATGAGCGTAGTGTTCTCCCAACTCGTAGTCGCGTAGAGACTGTTAGCTGCCAGTAGATACAGAACATTGTTGTCCACAATCAAATCCCCGACTGCGACAGGGCGCTGTTCGAGAGTATCGACGAGGTCAAAGAAGTTTTGCTCGAGATCGGTGGCTGTCGCGTTAGGGTTACTCTTTGCGAGTGAACATACATCAGGCGATGCGACGCAGCTATTGAACATTCCCGAAAATGATTTATCTGCCAGCTCCCACTCTTCAATATCTCTGTGTTCCAACTGGTGTCAATAGCTTCAGCCTGAGAATTTGAGTGGTCGGCACGTACGCGTAGGAGTGGTAGTACTGATGTGGATTTTGCACTCCATCCAGGATCACTTTATCAACCTTGTCCGGAAACATGGCGACCAGCGTAGCTCCCAGTGTCGTACCATATGAAAAGCCTGCGATGGTCAATATGAGTTAGGAAACATCCTTGAGACTTTCTCGAGCTCTAACTTACCCCAGTATCTCAGCAATCCATCCTCTCCGACAGACTCTGCAATACTCATCACGTCTCTCGCAGTAAATGCAGTACCAATAAGAGTTCCGGTCACATTGTGTTTCTGGGCACAAGTATTTGCATCGATTGTAGCTCGAGCCCAGAGCTTTCCCAAAGCTGCTGCATCGTCCGCGTCGGGAGCTGTCTGAGCATTGGCCCATGCTTGCAATTCGTATTCGCTGTCGTAGCAGGTAAACGGCATGTTACTGGTGGAAGTGCCTCTGCAAGTACGACATGTCAGTATGGTTCGCAATACATGCGAAGAATACACGATATAATACATACCGTGGATCGAACGAAATTAGATTGTATTCACCACCGGACAGTCTAGTCGATCAATCAGTAACGCGTTTTCGGGAATATAGACACGCAAAACTAACGCTTGCAAAAGAGGCGCATAACCAGCCAACGTCGATCGTCCTACTTCCCCCGGACCACCAAAGTTAAGCACAATACTGCCCTTGGCCGGCTGCACTGTAGCAGGAACACGCAACAGATCTATTGTATAAGTCTCATTTGAGGCCACTGTATAGTCAAGGGGGACGAGGAGTGTGCCGCAATCGACAGGTACTAGGCTACCAAATGTGTCTGTACAGGTGCCCCATTGAACAACTGTCGCGGCCTGTGTGGCAGCTAACAAGCTTGACAGCTGTATAAGAACTGAGTTTCTGGCGATAATCATCTTAGGAGATGTCCAGGTGTGTTTGATCGTTGCATTTGTTTTCAATTTCAGTAGTCACAAGCCATGACTACCAGGAGTTATATATACGTCGAAGACGCGCAGGAACTCAGCTCGATAGCCCAGCTTGACGCATCGCCGATGATCACTCTTTGATTTCATCATAGCACATCTGTATCTGCACCGCAACTATATACGATTGTCCAATCGTCATGGCGGTGCATTGGTATACAACAAGCTAGGGCACAGCTCTACATAGAGTTAGTAACAACCAGCACTCTGGGCGCTACGTTAAGCCTGATCGGGACATATGTAGCGCTACGCCCCAAGTACTGATCCGCGCTCAGCTCTTAAGGCACCAAGGCAGAGCACCTAATATGAGCCAATCGATTATGGATCTATATTCAAGTAGAAGCTATTTGTCATGTAGTGAATATGTTCATATTTGTCCTGACTCGTATACTCATGTTCTTGTCTCCCTCCAACGAGCTAAAATTGCAGTGCAACGACACAGAAGCATCGTTTTGGGTTCTTGGAATTATTTCTTCAAGAAAGTAAAACTGTTATACACTCAGCGTTAGGACAAGCGTTTCCTGTCTCTTCTAAAATACATGGATGAAACAGCTGCGACAGTAGCAAACGGATGCCATCAAGGATTATTGTGCGGAATGGCCAAACACATAGTGAAATAGCGATCAAACAGACAACATGCGCCGGTGAGGAATAGCTGAATACATATTTAGTACGACATAATACGAAAAAATGGTACAAGAGTAGTGTCAGTTCTAGAGAGATTTTAAGAAGGAAAATCTTTCGTTAGGCAAGTCTCAGCGTATTGATGTGTTTTACAGGGGTAGTCAAGGCACTGACCTCTAGGGCGAGGAATGCATTATCTTCATTTACAGTAATTGCAAACATTCTTCCCCAGCACAGTTGGCCAATCCCTTCTTGAACCCCTTTCATGGCTTGCTATCAATTCTGGTGACGCTCAAGTAAAAGTTTTTGTTCAATGCCACAACTATGTCGTTGATTGATCCACTCCGTTACCTCCGTCTGTGGTGTCTGCTAAAAGCCACGACACTTTCAACTTCATGGATGTCTCAAGTTATTGAATTTATATGAAGACACTATTGGTCCGGAGAGGGGTTTTTTGGAAAGAGAGAGTCGGGAAACGACTTGAATGATTTCACATTTTCGAACCTCGAGACGTAGGGAGGGATTTCATCCCTTTATGAAATTCATCATACACGCGCTCGAGTTTCCAGTCAAAAAATCTGCCACTCCAGGAAAAGACGAAAAGAAAATTAGGGAGCTTAATTAATTTCACGAATCTACCGAATTCTGATTACACACAATGATGTGGTCGAACATACGGAGGCCTGGCCAGGTCATATCGACTATCCTACTAGCGACGCAGGCCGTTCATGCTATTGACCTCAACCTCGATGAGTCAGGTACGTTTAGACTAATTTCACTTTCTGTGCAGACGGCATGGCTGACAGGTGCAGATTCCATAAAATCAGCCGCGAAAACGGCAGCCACCGAAATGATGAGCTACTACACCGGTTACCGACCAGGCGACAATCCCGGCAACCTGCCAGACCCCTACTTCTGGTGGGAAGCAGGCGCAATGTTTGGTGCTCTGGTCGATTATTGGGCATACACCGGCGACAGCACGTGGAACAACATGACCACGCAAGCACTGTTGTGGCAAGCGAGCCCTAACGCAAACTTCATGCCCAAAAATCAGACAATGACAGAAGGAAATGACGATCAAGCGTTCTGGGGTATGGCAGCCATGTCTGCTGCCGAGAGAAACTTTCCCAATCCGCCTCCGGATCAACCGCAGTGGCTCGCGCTGGCGCAAGCAGTATTCAACTCGCAAGCCATGAGGTGGGATACCACCACATGCGGTGGCGGGCTGCGGTGGCAGATATTCACATGGAACAAAGGGTTCGGCTACAAGAATACGATCTCGAACGGAGGTTTCTTCAATATTGCATCGCGACTGGCGAAATACACAGGCAATCAGACGTACGCCGATTGGGCGGATAAAACGTGGCAGTGGACTGCAGACGTTGGTTTTGTCACGCCAGAGTATCGCTTCTGGGATGGCGCGGATGATACGACGGATTGCAAGAACTATAACCTGATCGAGTGGACCTACAACTCGGGAGTGTATCTGCTGGGTGCAGCCAATATGTATAACTTTGTACGCTTCCTCCGAACTGTGTACATCTTCAATTCCCAACTGCACTTACTGACCTGCACAGACCAACGGCAGCGACATCTGGCGAGAACGCACCTATCAAATCCTCAACGCGACAAGAGTCTTCTTCAGCACCGACCCTCAAAACGTCATGTATGAACGCGCCTGTGAACCCCGCGGAACATGCCAAGTCGACCAAAAATCATTCAAAGCATACTTTGCCCGCTGGATGGCAGCAACCACTCAAATGGCTCCATTCACATACGAGATCATCATGCCCCGACTACGAGCGTCAGCTCTCGCGGCAGCAAAGACCTGCACTGGAGGCCCCGACGGTACTAGTTGCGGATTGAAATGGACCGATCAGAAGTGGGATGGTAATCGAGGTGTCGGGGAGCAGATGAGTGCGCTGGAAGTGTTTCAGAGTAATTTAATTCATGAAGTTGCGCCGCCGGTGACGGATGCAAATGGAGGTACGAGTATAGGCAATCCGGCCGCTGGATCGGGGCCGAACGGTGGTGAGGGTGTATCGCAGGGCGGGGTGAGTGATATGAGAACTAGGAAAATCTCCACTGCTGATAGGGCTGGAGCTGGGGTGTTGACGACTTTGTTCTTGGCTGGTCTTGTTGGGTGTACGAGTTGGTTGATTTATGAGAAGTAAGCGCTCTGGAGTCTTTCATACTACTGTATTTTATTTTAGCCATAATGAATGGCTTTTACTTTGCCCCAAGCCCGCACTGTCTCATTGGTTCGTAACAATTAGAGCTGAATCTGCAACCAGTACCCCGATCTTTGTGATCGTATTGAAAGGATATACAAGCCTGGTATGCATCGTGCCAGCATTGTAGCTCGCAGATCAGCCATAATACAGAAGAGTCAGTTGTTCTGCATGGTATGTGCCGTAGTAAGTCAACTGCTTGTACTGGCAAACATGGGCATGGCCAACTCGGATCATCTGTTTTTAATGGAGTCTGTAATAGCTATGCAGTGTCAAATTCGGACGGACAGCAAATTGTACATACAATATCCTGGATCCTCCATTAGTGGATGACAGGCGAGTCAAGACCCTTATAGGCAAGCACGCAAGGTGCTGGTCAAATGCCGGATCCCCGTAACTGAAGCCCTGACAGACCGCCAAACATCGTAATGATTGGCTGCACCTTCTATTGGCCAATAGACAAGAAGACTGCGAAGAGTCTTCTCCTTGAGGCTGTGTTGCGCAGATAATTCGGGACTCTGTTCTTTGTGGCTTCCAGATGAATCTACCTTTGTTCCGGAAGTGTTCGGAACCATGTTTCAGGCTTCCTCTTGTGTGGCAGCAAAGCCGTAGCGGTCAGGACTGCAACCTGCACGACATATGCAATTCTTGTCTTTGCTGCTCTCGGTATGATCGATCACTCATACATTCGTTGGAAAGTTTCTTAGATTGCTAGGTCCATCTAGACTGCCGGCTCATTTGCCTGAAGCGAAAAGCAAGTACAACCAAACAGGAACAGCAATGGTCTTGGCACTTGACGTATGTCAAGGAATCTTCCAGGGTAGATGGTCACAATTGACCAATCGGATCGACCTGGTCGTCTACGGGCATCCATACATCGCATCGTCGGATTGCTGCGTCGTGAGAGTCACGAGTCGTGCAATGTACAGCACCACATCCCCAACAAACATCTCAAGAGTCCCAGGCAGAAGAATAAGATATCGTCTGATTTGCTCTTTGGGGTCTTTGATTGAGCACCCTGCCACGCCAGGCAGCTCAATTCATGTCCTGCAGCGAGTGTATGAGGCGATCATGCTGACCGCCCCACGTATCAGCCACAATCCTATTTTTACCCGAATTGCGGCTGTGACCGCTTGTTGAGCCAATCAGCGTGCTGCAAGCGTATACGATCGTAATCGATGATACACGGTCCATTACGAAAAATACATCGTCATCGTCATACGCGCATCCCCGGATTCGATAATTCCAAGAGGGCCTTGTGGCTGGCCAAGGAGCTATTTTGCGCGCCGTTGTCGCGATTTTGCACTAAAACAGGTGCCGGAAATTAAGAATGAAATCATCAACTCCTGTGGATTGTCGATCGGCTATACTAGTTTAATTAGTACGTCGTCTGGTGCTTTTCAAATGTGAGTTGAGTTCAAGCAATGCGTTGAAGGTGGTACAGTTGAGGTGTACCCTGGAGAATAACCAAGCAGATTGACAGGGGACCTATGAACGTAGTTCTGAAGGAATTAGGTACAACATAATCCATGACTGCCTCAATAAACCTAAGCATCAATGTCGCTCTTGCGAAAAGGTCTTGTTCGTACCCGTATGGAACACGAATACGGGGGTTATGTAACAAAACCCGCCACCAGTAAGCTTGGTCAAGTGTGGAGAATGCCCCTTAATGGCTCATGTTAAGCTCTTCATCTTCTCTATCGCACGTCTGCCGGGTACTTGGGGCTGAGCATTTCCCCCGCTCACTGGAAAAACATGCGTTTGTGTTACGTGATTTACCTGTTTTTTAGTGCGATTTGTGAGATCGGGTTATGCTTGATTAGTGTATCGGCCGTACGAGGTACAGCTCTGATGATGTCGCATCATATCTGTATGACAGCGTACGCCGCTAATAAACAATGGTGCCGGGGGCCGATCCAAGGATGATGGATCTAGGCACGTCGTCCGGTACATAAAAGGAGGTCGTCCGCTCGTGTTTAGACGGAATTCCTTCGTTCAGTCCCATTCCACTTCAGAGCATCCTTTCACAATCAAGGATCTATAACTACCAGCCATCCAGTGAGCACCTGCGACCTATAAATAATTCCAGCACCATGCAGTACAGACTCATCCTTGCTTCGGCCCTTCTCACCACGGCCTACGCCGTCCCTCATCCTGAGATCACACAGGCACCTGCCGTCCACCAGCGACGGGACATCTGGGACCAAATCGGCAGCGACTTTGGCGCCGTCGGCACTGACCTTGGCAATGCCTTCAGCAACCTCGGCGACCAATTAGGTACCGACTTCAGCAGCATCGGTGGCTCCATCACTTCTGGCTGGGACTCCTTCACCCACTCCATCGCTACATTTACCAGCGCCGCTGCATCCGACTACAGCAAATGGGCCAGCGACGCATCCAGCCTTGCGAGCGACGCCCACTACCAAGCTACTTCATGGGCTTCCAGAGCCGCGACTGAGACGGATAGTGCATCCGCCTCGCTCGCCTCAAAATTTGCCTCTGATGCTTCCGTCGTCGCCGACAACGAGAGCAGTGCGGCCGCATCTTTGTCGTCGCGTGCCTCCAATACCGCTGCTGATGTCACCGGTACTGCTACCATGACCGGCTCCACTACTCTTACCGATTCTGCTGGCTCTGCTACTGCTACCAGCACTTTCACGTCTACTCACACCGGCGCTACTGCTGCTTCGACCTCTGCTTCCACCGGAGGCGCTGCTGCCCCTACTGGCTTGGGTATGGGACTTGCTGGCTTTGCCGGTCTCGTCGGTGCTGTCGCCGTGGCTTTGTAAAGAGGAAATCTTTGACGGTGTCACGACCATGCAGTTCATATAGGTCCGGTGTTTGATTGATCACGAGGAGTTACATGAGTCATGACTTTGAAATTTAATGTTTTTTTTTTTGTATTTTGTGGTTTTGTGTTTCAGCGCAATTGCCTACAAGCATACCCAGTCATCTGATAGCAACCTACACTTTCTGTCTAGCTATCACTGCACATTATCAAACATTTAAATATATTTTCTTCTAGTAGCAAGCGAGAGATTATATGTATAACAGCGCCCAGGCTGGGACCGCAAGAGCGGCAGGAACTTCATGTCTGCATAGTATTAACGAATGTCGTTCAGATGATCCAAACCTATTCCCCCATGCTTTGTGTTCATATGGTCATAGCATGGGCCACTTTTCGAGAACACTTCCAAACAAACCCAGCAAAGATGTGATCCACAGATTCCGCAGGTTATATGGTTGCAGCCCTCGATTTTCTCCAGGGGTGCCGTACATTTAGGGCAGTCCTTGATACCAAGCTCTTTCTTTAAGTTCTGGGAAGCTTCGTAAGCGCCAGACGCTTCATCCTTGTACTCGGCACACGTCTTACCCTCGTGCGGAACATGGCAAGATGTGCATGTCACAGTAAGACATTTGGCGCATGTATTGAACTTGTTCGTGCTCGTGACACGGTAGACCATGCCACAGTCTGGCTTTGGGCAGTATCGAAAGGTTTGTGGGCGGCGCTGTATGTAGGATGAAAAAGATGCTTCCAAGATATCTTCGAATGCCTTCGATGAAAGATTTTCTTGTAGCTCTTCAAGGCTGAAGACTACGTTGCAATTCCCCGTGGCACCCACACAACTAATCGAGAAATTTTTCTCCGGTGAGCCGGCCGCTGCGCAGAGGTCTTCGAAACAGCCAACGCAATACACATGACCGCATTTTGTGGACACGGGATTCTCGGCTGGGGTTAGGCACACTGCGCAATCTTCTTCCGAGGCAGTAGTTTCGACATTTGATATCAAGTCTCGTTTTCTAATGATTCTCACGGTCGCCTCATACTCTTTTTCGGAAGCGGTAACCAGTATTCTTTTGGGTGTTGAGACGATATCAAAGGTGGCGTTATTCTCTCCAAGTGCCTGGGTGATAGTATGGAATCCGCCATTGCATGCCCATTGAAAGTCCTCAGCCTTCAACTCGATGATATGAGCTGAAGAAGACTCGGCACTTATCATGTCAGCGATGGCCGACTCTGCACTGTCACACCTTTGAGGAGGGCCGTATAGTCTGAGCTCTCCTCTCCTTCTGTTACGGATGACGACAATACCTTGATCTTGTTCGATTTGTTTCAGCTTCTGAAATACGTTTCCGTTGTGTTTCAAGGAGTGAGTCCAGAGCGGATTTCCATCATGCATTGCTACAACGCCATCTAGTATCTTGTCCATGATTTCTTTCGCGGCGGCAACATCTTTAGCTGCCGGCCCTTCAATTTTGAGAACCCTATACTGAAATCGAGGACCGCTGCAAGGATATACCTTGAAGTTCAAATGTGCTTTCGACCATTCCTGACTGGCAGCACGGATTCGAGGTTGAACAGCACTGAATATGATGGTCGCGACTTTGAACTTGGCAGTGTTGACTAATTGAGTGCTTAACCTCATGTTTCTTCCAAACGATAGTGGATAGTCGTCAAGTGACGTTGCAGCTGTCCTTGCATCCGCTTCTTCGTAAAATCGCGCAACGGCTTTTGCCCTCTTGCCTTCTAACTCTGTATTGGCTTGGTGCCATTCGATTGGACCAAATCGATTTAGTAGAGACATCACAGTCGCGCTAGCTAGTTCGCCATCCACATTGTAAGTAGGTTCCCCTATCTCGATGTTTTGAGGAAGGTCGCACGGTGACTGTATGGCAGAACGAATATCGTTCTCTGTGGTGCCGGTCGATAAATCTGTAAGCATGACCGTCCATACGTATGAGTTTCTAAACCCTCCAGCGCCCTTCGTCGGTCTGTTACAGTGCACTTTCTTGCCGAGAATCTTGTACGACGCAGAATTGAATTTGGTAACAATTCTTCTCGCAATGTTTTCGCTTCCAAAGTTCAACCACGCCGTCTTGGAGGGCTTGTGCCAGGAACATTGAACCTTTTTGCACTCAACTCTACGAAAACTTGACCCTGAGGAAATTCCAGCTGTAATTTGACTTGCTTGTAGCTGTGATAATATGCCTTTTGGGGTGCGCATGTCATCAACTTTGGTGCACAATGTCCTTGCAGCCGTAGGATGATCGAACTTAACGTCTGCCGATATAAAAGGAGCAATATTATGCCGAGATATCCGTACGCAGTCTGGCGGAACATCAATATTGATGCCTGAGAGAAGGTTGATAACAGATTCCACGGAGCTATCTATTGGTAGCCCGGTAATTCGGGCGGCGGAGAAGTCGGCAGGAAGAGATAACTTAGACACTTGTGCCCCTTGTTCAAACTGAGCCAGCGCACCACATATTTCTCGTTTGAAGTCATCTTGAACACGGTTCTCCTGAGGTATATTAGAAATAATATCTGTGTGGTACGTAAGCTTAGGTACGGTCTGTACATGGCGTACCTCTGGGTCCGAAGCCCCTTCAACATTCTGCAGGCTTCTATCATCTCTGTTGGGATGTGAATAAGGACACACATCTCCGTTCCAGCAATGACCCCGGGCATAGTGGTAACATGGGATCTTCGATCTTGAGTCTGGCTTCGGCTGTCTTAAATCAGGCTCTTCGCCCTTCAAATATAGCGAACTTTGCGGCAACGGCTGTGTGGTATGAACGACATCGGTCAATGAGAACTGTCGCCAATGACTCCCTTCTGGAGCAAAATCCTGCTGGTCCCGCCATGACCCTCGCTGAAGAAAGTGTGAATCTACCCGTTTGTTGATATTCGGCTTCGTAAGGACGTGAGGGGCTGGCGGCAGCCCTCTGGCGAGACTCGAGATCGCCTCGTGGGAGTAACGGCAATTGTCTCCTCTCCTACAGTTGCCAGCAATGTAGAACTTGCATTGGATCATGGTGAGTGTCTGAACATGAGTGAATTTTGAGGTAGAGCTGAAGATAGTTTGCTAAGATGCTGAGTTAAGAGAGCGTGTTGAATGGCATTTGTATCTTTCTTGAGTAGGCCTCGTAAATGCGGCGCAGTGAATACAAATGCAAGGCTACCCAAGGGATATGCATTCATTGGTCGGCGAGAAGAACTGCGAGAGGCTACGCAGTAAGAGAGGATTCAGCCTCGTCGGATCACAAAGCTTGGAAATCACCATTGTTTGCCCCTCTCTGGCTATAATATCATTCTGAAGTTCAACCTCTTGGAACAGTACAATGTTTTGTGGTATTTTCTATTTCCCAGAGTCATTTTTCATTGTTTGCGGAGCCAGTATCCGGATGATCGAGACTTCATCTTGGAGCTGTGGTCGTGTCATTTTGAATCTTCGTACAATGCTGTGATTGAGATCTCATGACCTTGAAAGAATCGGTGGTTATTTCAAAGTGCCTCAGAACATGTCACAGGCTCAGTCAAAAGACTCGAGTCCGTTTTAAGCATCATGATTGAGAATCCCATTTCTGGGAAAGTTGAGCTCATCGGAAAACTCCGTTCGAAGCAGCCAAATTTGACAGACGGGCGACTGACTGAAATGACTCCATAGTAAGGTAATTTGTTGACTCAGTCGCCAGCTTGTTTCTCGTGTTTGATATTCAGCTCACAACATCTGCAATCCTACATAGCCGTAGCGAGGAGCCGCGTCGCTGGCAGACGTTCTTCACTACATCTTTCACGCATACCATTCCAGTATTCATCGCAATCTAAGAAACACAGACACATATATATCACACTGCCTATACTCTGAATATTATCTGGGGTGTTAGCGTACAGTGTACAGAAAATCATCAGGAGCATTTAGCTTAGAAGGAAATACGATTTACCTAGCCTACCACGTGTCATCACCATATTCCATGACAGGATTTATAGATAAGTACTAGTCTTCCTTTCGTTTGTAGTCAATTAATTGACTATGCGGCAGGAACATTCTATCCTTGTCTTTGACGAAACACTTGATAAGCTGTCCCTCTTTCACCAGGCACAAACGTGCACTGCGCTCTTTGGTCGAGAAGTGATGAAGAAGGCATTACCTTGACCTACATCTCCTGAAAATCCAACCGAGTTCGGGGCATGTCTCACAAAAGATTTAGGTGAGAGTAACTCCAGAAACTGAAGGAAGAGTTAATCGATGCTGAGCCTAGAACATTTTTTCGATGACTGTTTAACATGAGATAACGAGCTCAGTGGTACACGTTCTAAATCGCCATTCTGGTCATGTATCTTAGTATATTATCTAGGGTTATTGAAATTGGGA
This sequence comes from Talaromyces sp. PB3603, assembly GCA_023625915.1. Taxonomy (NCBI): domain Eukaryota; kingdom Fungi; phylum Ascomycota; class Eurotiomycetes; order Eurotiales; family Trichocomaceae; genus Talaromyces; species Talaromyces sp. PB3603. The sequence goes on along the minus strand of JAMAFY010000015.1, from coordinate 354,334 downwards.
CCGGGATCATCAAGGCCTGCTTGCGCGTCTGTTCAGAGCATAAAAAGTACTAATCAGCTAGCTATGGGAAAAACCAACCTGCATAGGCGGACATGAAATATGCTAAACTTTGCATTCTCGAAGAAGTTACAGAGTCTCCGTCTAGATCTAGCTACTGAAGCACTCTCGCGACTGCTCAAGGTCCGGGCGGCCTTGGGGCTTCTGCTACAGTTCAAATGTTTTTCTATGTTGTGAACAAAGAGTCTTGGAATTGTTACTCATGTAGGAACTGCGCTTCGATGGCTTACGACATGTATCTACAGCGCAGAGGAACCTCGGTTCATATGACTGCTTCCTCCATTACACTAACTAACGGAAATCTTACCCAAAAACAAGGTCGCACCAAGTTCGCACCACGTATTATGCCGTCGCCTCTACTGCAAGTCTACAACTATATGGTATTTCTATTCAATTGAGTAATTTCCATTCACCAAGTTAATGTTGAATCACGGCTAACTTTTCTTATCAGATCCAGCCGGGGTAAGGTCTATAGGTCTTTTGGATTGATCAATTACTTCTCATGAACGTCACGACTATAGTCACTCTACATCAATCTTCTCAAACACTAAATTGTCAATTCTGACTAGCGGTGCTTGTGGGGATTAATTCAAGACTACCAGACGTGTTCCTAATTTGGGCGACCGTTTTCCGTTTGCGGAACGTGTCTGACCCGCATATTTTCAATCCGCTATGGCCTCAACCAATCGTTGATCGGAGATGAGTTTTTATGGGTATGAATCTGGACTTCCTCATGGTAGCACAGGAAATGCTAAGAACGTGAAGCGAAGACGGTTCATGTGGTTGATAGCTTGTGTGGGCCGTCTGGAGCTAAGACCATTTTAGGGCTGAGTTACCAAATCGGGAAATCTTTTGACCATTACATGACGACTTCATATGCGGTCAAGGGAAGACAAGTCATGATAAGTCGTACCTATGATGTCGATATGTTGATGCTGTATAATGGTTTTAATCGTGTAATTAGCTCAGTTATCGAAGCAGGACTGGGTATGTCGTTGGCTTTCGTCGAATCGCTGCTATGGTTCCTAGATCATAGATACATTCTTAGTAGGTACAATAGGTAGGTACAATACCGACAAAAATGGTAGAAAAACAAGAATCTGGGACCCGGAGCATGCAATCTATGGAACAGACCATGTACCAACGGCATCAACCTGTCAAGGTCAATGTCTCGGAGAGCATTTTCATGGGTTATCTTCTGGCTCGCTATTATGTCCGTAGCTGGTTCTTCGGGTCGAGAGTATGAGTGTTACACCAGATCTAGACAGTAAATTTGGATATTGATGTGATTGGATCTCAGGGGTATATACAAGGCTCATCTTGGAAAATGGTTCCTTATGGGGAAGCAGAGTCATGACGCGTAGTAATTCGCAGCTCATCGGGCTACTGCGCTGTTTTCATTTAGATATAGTAGAAACACAGATAATTATAAATATGCCCATCCCAGCCGACCGGTTCTTCGTTCGGATTGGACTTTTGTACTCTTAATCGGTTTCTTCTATCACTACTCCGACGGACAGATTAGCCCTGAAACTACGATCAAAGACGATTCATTTCAAGAAAGATCAAGCACAGCAGAAGCAAGATGGGAGTCCTAAGTTCAGCAAGCCGTCGCTCCACCCAGACGGAAGGAGAGCTCTCCCGTCGTCCTACAGAGCGCTCGCAACTACCCATGCTAAGCATAGCTGACAATGGCCGCAACAATCTCGTCGCCGTAATTGGTGAATTCGTGGGCACATTCATGTTTCTCTTTTGGTCATTTGCCGGCACCCAGATTTCCAACACTCCTATGGCGCCACCAGGATCGTACCCTAATACGTCCAACTTGTTGTATGCTTCGTTGGCTTTTGGTTTCTCGTTGACGGTGAATGTGTGGGCATTCTATCGCGTTACGGGTGGCCTCTTCAATCCTTCGGTAAGTTTGACGCTGCTCTTAGCTAATTGTTTGACTAATATAGGCAATAGGTTACATTGGCCCTCTTTCTCGTGGGCGGTCTCCCAGCAATGCGTAGTATTTTCATTGTGCTTGCTCAAATCCTAGGAGGGATCTGCGCTGCTGCCGTGGTATCTGCGTTGTTCCCAGGTCCTCTTAATGTTGCAACCACCCTAGGTGGTGGTGCAAATACTGCACAGGGTCTCTTCATTGAGATGTTTCTTACTGCTCAGTTGGTATTCGTCATTATCATGCTTGCTGTTGTAAAGCACAAGTCAACCTTTTTGGCGCCTGTTGGCATTGGTTTGACTTTTTTCTTGACTGAGCTTTGTGGTATGTCACCTCATCGTCCTTATAGTCATACACGAAACTAACACGATCTCGAAGGTATCTACTTTACCGGTGGTTCGCTCAACTTTGCGCGTTCTCTCGGTCCAGCCATCGTCAATCACAGCTTCCCTCATTACTTCTGGATCTATTTCCTCGGCCCTTTGCTCGGTTCTGGACTCGCATCTGGGTTTTACTACTTGCTAAACAAGATGCGTTACGAGACATGCAACCCCGGCCAGGACGCTGACAGCATCGAGGCTCCTACCAAGGAAAGTAACGGATTCTCGTCCTTTGACACTGAGTTCCCCAATACACATGACCGTGGTGTTGGTAACGGAATGACTGGGGATACCCACGGAGCTGGCCATGCCACCAATGGACACCAGAGGAATATCTCCGATGCCACTGCTGTCAGCCCTGGAGGGTATAATGAGACGACCGACGGTTGGCATAAGAAAGAGGCGAATCTTTCTCCAACCGGTCAGGGTGAATATCAGTCTGCTACCAATGCAGCTACAGGTGGAAATGAAAATACATCTGTCAATCAGACTTTTGGTACATACCCCAACCAGACTACAGCGGGCACCCGCAACCCATTGAATCCGGTTCATGAGAGAGGTGAAAGTGGAAACATCAATCAGTATTAAAGTGTACGCTCGTTCAGTTGAAGACTTTTATTTGTGTTTAGATTCACCAGAGGCAGAAGAAACGAATGTAGTTGGTACACGGCTATGGGACGCTCCAATGGACGATGAGGAATGGGGTAGGCTTTGTGGATAATATTTTTTTCTAGATACCTTGATACGCAGAACATGACGACTATCTTACATATATCAGCTACTTGTAGTGACCAAAACTTGCTAAGGTCCTCTGAATCAAGCACATGGATGAAAATAGGAATGCGACGTCGTTCGATTAAGACTGGCCCGATTGATCCGACCGATTTCGAGCAGAACCCTCAGTTCGTCGTTCTTAGACTATATGCTCTTTGTACTCCATTTCATGATACACTAGCTACTTTGCCTTTTCGTATTCGTCAAAAGTCGAGTCTTCTTCACAGAAATCCAGATCCCTAGCGAGTATCTAGTATAACAATTTGAACTGTTCTATCTGTATGACATATCAATAGGTGTACAGCCATCGTTATCCTGTGCTTGAACGGCGCGATAGCAGTAATCAGCAGTTTGGTAACATCCCGTTTAGCAGGCGTTTGCGTCCATGGCAGCATGGCATAATGCAGAGCTGTCCGACCCTGTATGTCACGAGCGGCGATGTCGAATAGCCTGCCGAGCTGAAAAGTTGTACCGATTGTTTCGATTAGATCCACAACAACGGTGACTTGAAGTACTCAAATGGTTCGATTGTCTCTTGGTCAAGATCAACACCGGCTTGGATCAGTGCATTCACTGACCTGAACGGCCAGGAACCTTCACATGCTATATTCAGCACTGAACGTCCAGTCACCGGTTGCAGGGTGTTGACATCGGCACCATGCTCGACAGCGCTATAACGTTATCTGTATGTTTGGCCTCAACCGGTTAAGAAGTGGTGTCCATCCCCGCTGGGGGCTATTGACTTGATTGGCGAGCCCTGCTCGAACGAGAAACCTTACAATCTCCACTTCCTCATTCTCGAGGAGAGCGAAAGAGGTCGAGAAATGAGCAAGACTTGGCAATGGTACAGTGAGAAGAGAAATGTGATTAATTCGTCTTTATACTGCTAAATGGTCCAGAAGATAGTCGGTACAGTAAGCAGAAATTATAAACTGAACACAAGGTCATAGCTAATCCAAGGCATAGACAGACGACTTCTTGAAGAGGACGAGAGGAAAGAAGAGAACGGCAAACTCCCTCATTTTTATGAAGCACAAACTGTGAATACCATTTCGAATGATTCATCGACTGTTTATACAAGGATGATCAGTGGACTGAAACTGTTATGAGATAACTTCCCAGAAAAAAGTGTTCATATAGTTCAAAGTCAAAAATAATTTGCCAGAAAACGACCAGACCTCTTCAACATGTCGCTGAAGGTAGCGTACAGGCCTTCTTCATTCACCTATCGTGCAAAAAAAGCTTCATTAGCCATTGTAGACAGCACAGAGGTAGGAACCCAACACACAGCATAGGAAATACGCCTTCTTGATCCATCTATCAGTCCAAGAGTAGAGTAGGCGATATCGTCACGGTGATCTTCCGAATCATTCTCGTAGAGAATCTTGATATGCACACCGAAAAGAGCCTGGCCGATTGTTCCGTCCGGTACTTCTCTCGTAAAGCCGACTTCTCCGATATCATAAAGTCTAGTTTTAGGCCTCGACCTCGATGCAGAAAATGGATTGGGCAACATCAGAGCTCGTAATCCACCCCAATATACGAAAGAGGCAGCGACGATGATGCCGGATATAGCAGGCCACCAGTATCTTGGAATTTCGCCCGGTGCTTGGAACCGTCCACCTTCAACTAGAATCACCACGTTCAGGCCAATAAACAGAGTAGCAAGTGTCAAACGAATATAGGAGCTACTAATGTACGCAGGTTTCCAGCCTTGTCGTCTACTACCGAGCCGTTGTTTTATCCAAAATGCGCTGGCTCCGACTAAGGCTAATTCCTGTAAGCATTGGCTTTGACCATAAATATCTGAAAGGTGTGGACATCTAGCTGTGGCATGCTCATATTTGAACTAGGCGGAGAAGCTTACTTGCGATAATTGTATGCCCATATGTGAAGATAGCAAGGACAAGATTGTATCCATTTGGATGAATGACAATCGTAACGATGATCATCACCGTTGTGAAGATGCAATGTAGGACTAAAGCACCGGCAGGTGTCCCAAATTGTCCATCGTTCTTGAGAATGAATCGGTAAAAGGGGATAATTTTCTGGGCCGCTATAGCTTGCTTCACTATACACAGGTTGGTCAGCACTAGGAACATCTCCAAAGGACAATACAGACAAGGTGTCAGAGAAACCTTTTGAAGATGTAAATGTAACGGCAATCATGTTGCCAAAGGCGGAAAGTGCAATTGCAATTTTCATAGCTAGGCTACCGCCAAATAACTTTCAATTTGCGGTTATCCTTCAGCAAAACTTTCAGGGAATAAGATGCTCTATTCGGGAACTTACTTTGTTTGCCATCTGGATGGTTAGACCGAGGCTGGCTGTATCTGTTGCCGTGGAGTAATCACAAGCGAGGTACTACAATACATCAGTGCTACAGGACAAACCTGGTAGATGAGAGACACTCACAAGACCTATAGTTACCAGTACATATAATGTCGTAACGATGAACACCGACAAGTAGGCGCCATTGCGTAGCGTTCTTTTAGGCGCCTTAATTTCACCTGCGACCTGGAATCATTACTTAGCATCCATCTGTCCTATGTGATATGATTATTTCCATACATAGTTAGCATTTTCCCATCCTTGGTATGCAAACAATATATAAACAAGAGCGGACAGAGTCTGTGTTGCGTCTGAATTGTAGGTAGCTTCAAAGTCTTTGGTCCCGGAATCTTGCTCTCTACTTGCTACAGCACCTGCAATGAAGACTACGAGCAGTAGGCCAATCTTGTAGAGAGCATTTAGACGATTGAGGGTAAGAGCCAGGCCGCTTGCAAAGTAAAGAAGCAGACAGGTAATCAGATTGATCGTGATCGCGATGTATCCAACCAATCTTCCATCTAGACCGCCGATACTTTGCATTTCGGGTTCCGCAGCGAGAATAACATACCTAGCGAAGGCTATCGAGTTTGATGCTGAAGTGCCGAAACAGATGAAAAATCCAGAGAAAAGGATAGTAGCAAGAAGCTCTGGTCTGTAGTACATCTCATCTAGCTATAACAATATGCAGTTCTAGCTCTAATTCGATCAACCGTGGCATTGTATGAAGGGGGATCAGAACCTACGTATATCAATTCTCCGCCTGTATAAGGAAGGGCAGCTCCAAATTCCAGGTATACCGTAAGGCTGGTCAAACCCATTAGTGATCAAGGTGACAATCATCTGAGCAAGCGCTATTCAAACCTACCAAAGGAGCGTATGAACACCACCAATAACCCACAGAGTTATGCTGATTGCTTTACTCCCAGTCAAAGACAAGACCACACCTGGAGTGGTGAAAATGCCTGTTCCAATCTATCAAGCTTTGGTGTTAGCTTTTCCGTATTTTATGTAAAGAGTCGATATGTATTTATAGGAAGTCCCACCATCTTGTTAATGATCAAAGCTGCAACATCCCAGGTTTTGAGACTGCGCGTAACGATCGTCACATCTGATATACTGTCATAGATAGATGAGTCATCATTTCTATCATGTTCGGCGGAATTTCGGATCCGTAAATGTGCAGACAGCTGTCTACCAAGCTCGGAGTGTCCATTTGGTATGTTAACGTTGCCAACAGGCTCGGCTGCTTGGTTTTCAGTTGGAGACACGTCATTCAATCCGATTTCAGAGAAATTGGCTGGGATTTCTGGTCTTTGACCCCGATTGCGTATCGATAAACTGGCGGGATGGTTCATCATGAATTTTCTGCACTCAATGACCAAAAATTCGTTTCCTGCAAAAGTCCCTCAACAGCCCTTACAAAGTTTTCACGAAAAGAGGGATTCACAAAGTCAAAAAGCCTTGCGTTAATATATGAGTCAAATATCCGGCAGCAGACATGAGGGGCGGTCTTCGGAGGTTGGACTAAAGATGCATAGCCTCGTGATGGTGTGTGCCCGCGTAGATACATCAGCCTTGCGACTCTTACAGGCACGAAAAAAACCTTTTTAAACTTCAATTCGCTCTTACTGATCCGAAGATAATCAATCGCAAAATGCCACCTCCAAAAATTCCCGGGTATAAGAAGCAGATTTTATCCAAAAGATACATCAAAGCAGCTGTTCTTCGTGCCTTTATTGAAACCGATATTGATGGATTTGGCTCGGACTGGACTTGGGAGGTATTCTAGCAAACACTTCTAGTTTATGGTGTGTGTAGCACTTTCACTAATGTTCATGATGCCCAGAATCTTCGCGAATATCATACGGTATGGCTGAAGAGAGAGCTTACTCAGGTAAGCCATTTGCCTTCTGTTATAGCCTAACGAAGCTCTCACGGTGAGAGAAATGAAAATACAAGAGGATTATAGGACTTGACATGATTTGACGTACAATTAATGTTGGATCACAGGCCGAAATACTCGAGATTCAAATGAAAAGTTATCCAGAACACTTTGAGATGGACTCGGATAATTAGAGAGATCACAGCATTTAGGGACAAATGACACCATATATACACCTTACATCTACTACCATAAAGCTGCATAAATAATTGTCCGAGTCTTCGTATTTCTTTCGGCTGCATTGGATGATTCCTCCATGATAATATCAGTAGTATAGTCAAGTCGTCATAATCCGAGTCTGAGGGCACCCTGGAGGGTCTTATGTCCTTCACCAGGCTGTACTATGCAGGACAGAGCATAGCCACTTATGCAGGTCTAGTCACACGATGAGACACCAAAGAGAGCGGGAGCACATACCTTGGACAAGAAAAAATCATTGTCCTTCATATCATGGATTTCATTTTGTAGGAGAAAAAAAGTTATTATAGATCATCATGCTGACATCTAAAATCTCCGAATCATCAGCGCCATGGCATGGATGGGAAAGCTATCCAGGGAATCTTTCGCCTTCCATCTGCAGCCCGTTAGTTTATGACCATGAACTCATTGGCAAGCAACTGGCTCAAGATTCTTCCCGTCTGTTCATCACTGGAGATTGCATTCGCATTTATGTGATTGAGGTCGGAGTCCAAGGTAGGTATTTCCTCTGGATGCGGCAATTTACTACTTTTAATAACCTTGGTCTCACTTAGAACTTATCATCAAGAGTACAGAAGCTCTTGAGAACTATCTGCTTGTATGACCCAAATTCGTGAGCCATTGTATGGCCAGGTTTCGTGTCTCATGTCATTGATCATACATCAGGACTCACGCACTTTCGACGGCACGCGTATCTTGTATGGCCAGTAATCAGCCATAATTTCGAATATAAACCAGGCTAATCTCTGAGGCAGTATGATAGCCCAGCAATCTTCGTGGGGAAAACTCACCATCACAAGCGAGGCTGCCCGCAAGCTGTTCTCATCTCTCGCTGTGTTCCCGGAATTTCTTTCAATACTAAATGTATTTGGGCAACGAACATGTCTGCAAAGTAGCAGCTACGAAAGTTTTCGAAGTATTTCACATGTAGAGTCAAAGAGCTGCGGTGAGCCCTCTCTTTCTAGGGTACCTGACGAGTACTTGACTATCGTGCGTTAACTGATGATTTATATGGACAGAATGTGCTTACCACCTGCGTTACGTGGAAGAACATGGACGCGAGGAAGAGATGAACAACCCGTGGTCGATACGCCAAATTGGAATCTATCACAAACGCAAGACTAAGTCTGGGAGCCATGATTTTATTCTCGTCAATACTCCGACGCACTTGAAAGGAAGATTGTCAGGACTTCTGATTAAACCTGGTGTTAATTCACCATGGCAAGACGTACACTTGGTAATTTTTGCAGGCGCATCGAGGAATTGGACGAGCTATATTGACTGGATTGATGAGAGATTCCAATTAGTGGTATTTAACCGAACTCTTCCCTTGCTATAGAATCAAATGATAAAACGAGAGAGCGGAAGCTAATAGCTGTACAGAAACTAAAGGCTTACAGCGCAACGAAGACTCATACACCAGACACCAAAACATGGGAAATATCAGACATCAGTATATCTGATGCTCAGGATATGGAACTTATACGAAATAAAATATGTGACGCAAAACGATGCATCTCTGCGAATTGCACGGTATTCACAGCCATCAACGACATGATGCCACATACGATTTCAGAGCATGCAATAGTCACCAACCATACACAGTCAGAACGAATCGCGACAAGAGGAAGCCAACATATAAAGACCCAGCAAAATCTTGCCACTGAACAAGTTCAAAGGCTTGCTGCTATACATGAACTGCTCCAATCCGCTTCGACCCTTGTGCACAGCATGTCTCAAGTTCGGAGTCTTGAAGCACTTGAAGAACATGCGCATGTCGCTAGAGAACTATCTCAACGAACGGAAGCAGGTAATCAACTCATGTTCAAACTCGCAAAAAGTTCATACAGGGATGCGCATACTCTCAAGATGATAACTATCGTTACTCTAATGTACCTACCGGTATCATTTATTGCCCAATTCCTCAGTGCAGGCTATGTGACTTTGGGCAGAGATCAGACAGGTGGGAAGCTATCACTGCACGTAAGCGAGGATATTATTGTATTCATCGTATTGAGCGTTGTGTTTCTGGCGATGACATTGGGATCTTGGCGCGTTATGGAACGCAAGCATCGGGCGATTGATCGTAGGAATACGACATTCTACGTGCAGAACCCATGAATGATAATATAAACAGGGCAGCCCAGTATAATATTGTGAACAGGACCTAAAAACTCTTCTGCCCTCGATATGTAGTTTTCAATAACCTTTTCCAGCTCGACCTCATCTTCTTGAATTCTTTCTCAAGCTCATCCCGTCCTATGAAATAAAATTCATTGTGTATTAGATCTGGAGTCTTGGGTCGCTTTTGCATGCATAGAAAATAGCGAGGAGCGTACCTTGCACATCTTTGAAATGAATAACAATCTCCGAACACTCACGTCGATTCTTCTCTTCTTGTTCTTTCAACAGTCCAGTGTCCAGCGGAACACCCGGATAAGAATAATCTGCAGACTCTCTATCTGAACTGGCGTCGAGAGTTGATATGCTGAAGCTAGGATCTTTACCTGCATCTCTGGGCTTGAGGCGTAAGACCTTTGTCTCGTGGTTTTCGATGACTGTCGTCCAGTTTTGAGCGACTTCTCGGTATCAAGATGAGTAATGAGTTATGAGGAAGTCGCAAGAAAACAAAATAATCAAAAGGGATAATATCTTACAAGAAATAACAACGATCCTATCGTAGTGAATGATGGCCAACCGCCTCGGGTGTGAAGTTTCCGCCGGAGGCAATTCCCTCGGAGGCCGCCATCCCATTTGGACGCGAGGTATTTGCTTCTGAGCTTCATGTTAGTATGATGTATGGTACATAGAAGAAACGTTTCAAGCTTACATTGGGCTTTTGATCGGTGTAATCTCTTTCAATCCATAGTTGTATGGCGCATGCAGCTTCACTTCCATCAACCTCACGACCTTTGATTGACTCCGACAAGGATTTGAAAGCAGTTCTAATCAGGCCGTGTGCATAGGTGTACTCTACCTTCTGCACTGCATAGCTGGGAATAGGAAGTGTAAGTGTCAAATAATATATATGAATTTTGCAGCACCATACTTTGACGCACCTTGCCTTTACGCATTGACTGGTAAAAACAGACTGTACTGTATGTGCATCTATCTCGAAACGTTAGTCAAATTATTACTGCTAAAATGTCGCCGCATTCTGTCACCTTGAGCTGTAAAAAATGAAAATCTGTCTTCTTCAAAGGAACAGCTGCTACTATTGGCAATTCTCTTGAAAACCAGCAACTTGTCGACGTAATGCCTCATGTTGAACGTGTATACAGGCACAAGCATCAAATCCCTTCTTAGAACTATCGCGTAGTGTTAACATTCATTAGTCCAACAAGGGCGAGATGAATCCTGTACTGACTGTCTTTTGTATATGTATGCGTACGCGTCTGTATGACAAGCCGCAGCCTTGAGTCAACAAATCTGTTGAAAAAAAATATCCGTGCTTTCTGCTCTTCAGAAATCGTCGAATTTTTGTACCACGCCCTATGAAGAGATTTTGTGATTAGAGAGCTGATAGATCAACTTTAGCTTTATGGAAAGCATAGGTGACTCACTCGATCTTTTCAAGTTGTTGAAAACCAACGGTAGACTCGCCGTGTCTAGCCTGGGGGATTTGAACGGAAAGTACATGATCATCTTGATATTCTTGAAGGCTATCTTGGAGATACCACACAACCTCTTTCGACGACAACCTGTCACTGGCATTGATAACGAGCATACCTTTTATGAGTCGGATGATCTTTTCCAGAAACTCTCTACTTCTCTGAGACTTAACCCTTCCGGGGAGGTCTTGAATCCAACTCGAAACAACATTCTTGACCCTATATTCCTTGAATGGGCTTGTTGCGTTGGGGTCAATCTCAAAAAAGCAATCATTAGTCATGTTTCCTGCAGTCGTTATCCTGAGGTTGTCGAATTCCTTAAGAGACTCGGGTCCAAGGACAACGGCGGTCACAATCTCAATAAGAATACATCCAAGGGACCAGATATCATATCTTTGGGTCTGCCGCTCTTCTAATTTATCAATTTCTGGCGGAGCATATGCTTCAGTGCCACCGTGGCCGTCCACTCGGGAGGAACCACCACGTTCCTTGAATGCAGCCTGACCAAAATCGGAAATGAGAAGAGTTCCATCGTCTTCAACCAAGATGTTCTCAGGCTTCAGATCAAAGTGAAAACCGTAGTATCCGCCACAATCAGATTTTGTATCATCCACACCAAAATTGATGATACGATTCAGGGCCTTGGCTATTCCTAGAACTTGCTGCCAGATTGGATTCTCTTCTAATGGAGATAGCTGATTCATAATCGGGTCTTGTCGGAGATGTTTCTGAAGATTTGTTCTTGATAGTGGGAACATTATGTTATACTTGCTGCCGTGCTTGTAGGTTTTGATAATTTTGACAATATGACGATCACGGAGTCTGTTCGCCATTTCCAGATTCTCCTTTTCCAGACTGAATAGTCGAGTTGGCACGTCCAACTCCTTTCGAGCGAACCATTCAATTCCTTCGGAGTCCTAGATAATACAGCTAGTTAGAGAAGTCTTATACACTGCATGTACTTTTATGGGTATAATACAGAGCAAACTCACGGGAAGAGCGTTGTACGCTGGCCAGACTTTGAATGCGTAGACGGTGCCATAGGCGCCTTCATTCACCAATCGGCCCTCGTTATCAGTTCTACCAAGCAGACGCTGCTCGACGAAGGGTAACATCGTCTGCTCGTGGAATTCGTGATACTGTCGGCTGGTAAATGTCGGGATCGCGAATTGGAACAAATGATTACGAAATTCATCCTCAAGTCTTTTCGAGTCCTCTCTCCTTCTCCTGTGGTAGTTGCTCCAGTATTTTTCTCCAATACTAACCTCTAGGAAAACTCCCGGCAAGTTACAGATAGACTGATCGTAAACCTGCCCAACTAGAAAGCCTACCACAAAGGGAGGAGCCCGGATAAATATCAAAAGGGCGAACAGAGATATCGCTGTATCGAGAATCGAATCAATATATTTAGAAGGTCGATCAATTAGCTTGAGATCCTTCCGCTCCTGTTCACATTGATCGCAAGAGCATTCAAGAACTTTGGCAACTCGGTCTCTGGTCAAGACCTTCTTCAGCTTGTCGCGGGGGTAAAATCGCTGATTCACGGGTACCGCAGCGCAGTCTCTACTCATGGGCTCGAAGGCATTATAGATCGCCGTGCGCACCTCCGCACAGGATATCATTTTTATTCTCTCTCCTTCTCCATGTTTATGGTACGGCGGGAGACTGACGAGCGGGGGACATGATATCTCGTGAGCCATCAGACGAGGCTGAGAGCCAGCGCGGCGATGATGCCATTTTTGCTGACCTAGTGCCTTAGTACACGTGATAGGTCTGCAGCTTTAGTCTTTCCAGACCAATAAGATAGTTTTAATCACTTATCTTCTGTTCTAATAGGTGAGGGGTAGCTTGAGGCTTAGATGCTCGGCTTATCTGGGTAACGACCAGGCTGAAATGCTGGGTATGCAGTACTAACTAAATATAATATTTACTAGCAACGGAATCCCGGCATGACTCTATAAACACTATTAATGTAGATACATGTGTAAAGTATAATAGACTGAGCTGTTTCAAGCCATCATTTTCACGAATTGCTTGCCTAGATCTTCCGCAGCCATCGGATTTCCGCCTGTAACAACTTCCCTATCCACCGTGATATATCCCACTTTCTCTCTTGCGCCTTCAACCATATTCGCTCCAGCGTCTCTCAGGGTCGCCTCCACTTTCTTGATCTCTCCACCCAGCATAGTCTCCATCAACTTTTCTTCGGCATCACTCCAACTTGTAAGGTTGTAACCCTTATAAGCGAACTCTCCTGCACCATCGGGGGTTGACACCAACTTCGTACTGAGAAACGCATACGGGCCATGACATATAGCTGCCGTAGGCTTCTTCTGCGCATGAAAATGTTGCAGAATACGTCCAAGTTCCGGATCGTCGCCTAGATCCTGCAACGGGGCATGTCCACCGGGAATAAACACGCCAGCAAAAGAGTTCAGTTCCTCATCGCTGATCGTCTTAAAAGGTCGTGGAGAATCAAAGCCATTCTCACGCTTCATGCGCTCAATGAGCTCATTTTCACGTCGGCGTTCGTAAAAATTTCCCGCAAAGGCGAGTAGGCTTTCACTGTTTGGGTCGGGGACTGGTTCTTGACCCTTGGGAGAAGCAAATGTCACTTCATAGCCGGATTCGAGAAGTTGAGTAAGTGGTTTTGCCAATTCCATCAGAAAGAATCCGCTCGGTTGTTGGACTTCTCGACTTTCTGTGCTGTTACCCGCCGGCTTTCTCATGGGAAAGGAGTGGGCATCGCTGAGGATGATGAGAACTTTCTTCGAAACCATAATTCAATATGCTGTAGAAGTTATCTTATTTGGTTGTGTTTTGGATACTAGATTTTTCATTGCTGCTCGATATTGTTGGAATAACAGGCTGGCTTTATATGCAACAATCCATACTGGTGACGTCGCCATGACACGCAAGAACACATGACTCAACAAACCCTAAGAAATCATGTATAAGCAGAACGCTTCAGAACATCCTTACAGAGTCTTCGAAAGTTATCAAAAAAGTTATGGAAAACCGATAAAAAGGATTATAGTACATTGAGTGAAAAGGTGCTAGAAAGAGATTGTGGACGTTGACATCCGGTGATCAAGCATCAGCTCCCCACTTTATAAAACAACATCAATGCACGACCGTTGGGAGCTTGGTGTCCACCTCCCAACTGGGCCACTGGATCTATTCAATTTCGCAGATTCAGCAATCAAGAATCCGTTGTTATTGAATCGTATCATCCCACAATATTGATATTCATGGTTCAAAGTACTTAACACTTGCCGTTGAAGGCCATCTCGTGGTCAACAGATTCGAAATTAGACGAATATTCCAAAGATTAGTGACGAATCGAAATTCAAATGGAACACTCTTGAATTCACAATATATCAATTTCAACACCTCTGGGTATAAATATGGAGTAGTTACTGTCAATAGTCGTTGGGTAAACAAACAAGTCAGTCAGGTATAGGTTCATATCCAACAATTGATTGATCGCAGAACACAGGAATCCGCATCACAGACGATACGCCTCTTCGGCAGAGAGTCAACAAACTCTACTCAGCCTTGATATCACTCTCCTTGATCTCCTCCTTGGCCTCTGCAGTATGTAAATCTTCACTTGCCGTTCTGTCTACTAACCCCAATTCAAAACGAATCTGGTCCATCCTCTCCTTATCCGAGGCTGCAACACCTTGGCTACCGAAGATGACGTCCATTTCCTCAAGCGTGAGCTGCTTCGTTTCCGGCACAAAAGCCCATACAAACACCGCGCCCAGAAGCGTCAACAAGCCGAAGAAGAGGAACGTGCCGTACCTCATGTGGGTGATCATGTCCGGCGTGACTTGGCCAACGATAAAGTTATTCATCCAGTTGGAACTTGCACCAAGAGCGATTCCATAAGGGCGAGCACTCAGTGGCCATACTTCAGCAACGATAATCCAGGCACATGGGCCCCAGGACCAACCGAAATTTCCGGCGAAGAGCCAGACCATGACGATGGCAGCCCAACCGGCGGCATGGTGTGTTGGCCACTGATCTTGATTCTTCGCGAAGATGATGGCAATGATCAAATGATTCACTCCCATTGCAATGGCGCCAGCGATGAGAACAGGTTTGCGTCCGATCCGGTCGACGTAGACCATCATTGGGATAGTGGTCAAGAACATGACTATCTGTGTTAGTGTCTCTTAGCTCAAAGGGAACGAAATGCAATTTACCTATACCGACAACACCAGTGGCCAGCAACGAGGTTGTGTTGCTGGACAAACCCAACGCACCAAAGATACTTGGAGCATAGTACAGCACGGCATTAATACCAGTCCACTGCTGGAAGAACATAGTCACCGTAGCGACAATGACACGACGGAACATAGGCATGGTCTTGAACAGAGAGCCAATGGCGACAAATTGAAGCTTGAAAGTATTCCAAGCAGTTTGCTCCCGCAAATGAGGGAACTTTTCCGAGGTAGAACGTTTTTCGAACATAGATTGAGCCTTGATTTCTAGGAACTCGAGTTCAATAACCTCATCCATGGCAGTTGAGGTGCCACTTCCGCCGTGAAGCATAGCAATGACCCGACGCGCTTCCTCCTCGCGACCATGATGCACAAGCCATCGAGGAGAGAAGGGCATGAAAATCATACCAGCGAAGAGAACAACCGCAGGCACCAGTTGCAGGCAAAGAGGGACTAGCCATGCTGCATCACTTTGGCCGTCACCTGTTCCTCCAATATAATTTGTGCCGTAGTCAATCCAGAAAGAGATTAAGATTCCAAACTCAATAGAAAATTGTTGTAGACTAACTAGTAAACCGCGGATTTCGGGAGGAGCGCATTCAGCGTTGTCTACAACAACGTTAGTTGAGATTCCAGGAAAATGAGGTGATCATTTCTTACACATAGGCACAATCATCCTGTAAAAGAAAGGTCAGATTTATTTCTACTAAGCCAGAATCACAGGCAGTCCACGAGAAATACTTACGACAAGGAACCAACGCCCATACCAGTAATAAATCGACCAGCCAGAATCGAGTTAGGACCAGACGAGGACACGGCTGTGCATTGAATAACAACACCCAGTATGAAAATAGCAGTATTGATCAAGATTGCATATTTTCGGCTAAGCACCTCGGCCAGAAATCCCGAGTACAGTGTTCCGAACCAGGCACCCAATTCCAAGATTGACGTCAGCCAACCCTTCTTCGTAGAGTTCGTTGTGTATTCATGCATGTGGTTGCCGAATGCGTGCATGGTCAAAACACCTGTCCTACATTAGCGAGACTGGTGCCGAAACATGAGAACGTAGAGCATACCACTAAAGACTCCCTGGTTGTAGCCGTATAACAATCCGCCTAGACAGGCAAACATGGCGATTCCGACAACACGCATATTGTGGAAGGCAGCCATTGGCCCCGAAGAGCCGGCCAGCGCCATACGTCGCTTCAGAGCGACATCGTCGGTCTGTGAGGCAATCGCAAGCGGCATAGTGGCAACCGATTGCTTTATTTCTCACTGTAAGTATTGAGTTTGGGAGGCTCAAGAGAGAATCAAATTTATAGTGGGAAGACGCGGAGTTTAAAAGCTTACACAAAACTCAATAGGTTTTTTTAACCTTTCTTGATTCTGTTCGAGACTGTTTCGCGCATCAGATGACCAAGTGCAGGACCGGACCAGTCCATTTATACTATAAGCATTGGCATTATAATTTCTGCCAGACGAAAGCATTTTCCCGGGCAGACTTTGCCTTATCCAGGGAATGCTCTACATCAACGGTCCGAGCCCGACCATTCAGGAGCTACCATGAGCTCGTATTAAACGCACGAAACAGCTCACCTGCATCTGACGTCTGTGCATCATCAGCACTCAAACACGCGTGAAGACAAGAACGGGCAAGATCAGCGCACCGATCTTGAAAAGTATGGTTGGCTGAGCTTATTTAGCCTGAATTTATACCTGGTTTCCACCTTCGTTTTCTTCCGGGGGTAAATTAGGGCTGTCATTGGCTCATGTGGGATTTTCCCCGCGGTTTTGGTGTGCTGTTTCTGCTTTTGATCTAGTTTCTGTTCATTCATTCGAAAGAGGAACATGGCCGTCAGAATTTCCATTCTTGATTCGTCCCCGTGGGGAAAGTTAAAATGAGTCAATGAGATGTTTTCTTCACCGGTTAAATAGCAGGGTCATCAACCGCCTGCTACATACCTATAGCACAACGTACAAAGCTATGCGCCAAGCGGTGGACATGGAGCTCGTGAAATCCTCTGTCGGCTTTGACCAATCAATGAGATAGCCTATAATATACACGGATATTCAGTACATATTAAGTGCCGGGCTGGAAGACTATAAGCCCCCCCGGCTAAGAAGGCCCGGTCATATGGCAAATGTAAGTCCACGATGGCGGCTGAAAACCTTATGAGTCACATAAGGCATCATATTGGTCGGGAGGAAACATCGGAGAAAGTATAGAATAGTTTGATCTTAACGAGCGGTAGTTATGTTGTTGAACGTTGCTTGTCCGTGAAACAGGCTTACTCGATCCCGGAAAACCAAGCTATGATTAGCCCTAAATGTATCTACAATTAACCGTACGTTACATGGTCTTGAGATAAACGTGAATCTTATAGCATATTATTTTGATCCACTTACTCAAACTTCGATTACAGGACGAGTTCTTGATTGCTTCGTGGCAAGGAAAGTCGTCCAGCTAAACAGACGTCGTCGGTAGTGTTCTGACAACCTGTTATGAGAAGAGGATCCCCAGAACATTCATCATTCCTTCAAACGCCATTCGGAAGATCTGAACACCGCTACCAACTTAGCTAGGGATGACGTGGAGGAGAAGGCAACCTGAGCCAGGGCACCCACCTGACTACACCCGAGTGGTTGATCGATCTTTTAATATATTGGTGACATTGATCGTTACCTGGACATTTCAACGAATTGTATTCACAATTATGGTGTACGATGATTATCATGCTATATTGCTGTACTCATTCTCACGTCGTTGCATAAGTCACAAGTTGTGTTCGAAAAGATCCAACGACCTGAATGAGCAAGATTCATCAGAATCCCTGTTTGAAATTCGTACTATCAACAATCAAGGAGCTGCGATTCTTATCAAGAAAACACATGAATGCTACTGGGCACTTATATCCGAGCGGTTTCGAGTACTACTTTAAGACCCAAATCACAAGAGAAGCAGTTACAACACGCGATACTACCCAAAATACTTCGTTTTGTAATTGGAACACCTCTGGACCTTGCCTCATGTATAAAAAGAACATCGATAGGGGCTATAGCTCGTCATTGCTGGGTTGATTCGGTGAACCTTCTGTAGTATTCAGAGAGTGCGAACTTACAAGCGATTATCTTGACAGCAGCCCGAAAACTGATGACCTTCTAGATACATTTTCTAACATATGTATGGACTCACTAAAGGTAGCTGTCAGCCACAACCGCGGGATTATGGCGGTTTCTTTACCTCGAAATACGTTGCCAATCACTACTAAGGCTACATCTTGGGTGATTATAGGGCTCGTCGACGTACATGGAAGAACAATTCAATGCGTCTGATGCCTGGGAGGTTGGTCTTAGCCCCAGGGCATAAAGACCTTGGATATATGTCTAGCCTTGCATGTGGTTGGAGTTGATCAGCTAGTGATAGCACTTTCTTCAACAACGTTTTCGGATCTTGTCTTCGCATTGCTGTGATGTGTACTTGGTTTTATGAGTACTCAAACCCACTGCCATGTATCTATTGGAACACAGAACCTGCTCTTTAACCCTTTTTTCTGTTTTCGAGAGGTTGATGGCAAGGAAAGTGTCTGAAGATCATTTTTTAATGAGTTGGTCGATTTCAGGAGAAGGACGTGGGGAATCTGGGGAGATTAGCCCAATTCCAAACGTTCCAGGCGGGCATGGAAGGAGACCGGGGAAAAAAACTTTTGATCAGTTTGCCCGGCATTAATATTTGTACATTGTGTCGTCTAGGTCGAGACTATCCGGCCCTTGGGCAATACCTGGCTGTTTCGGCCCGAGGTAAAGGAATTTTTGAGACAATCTTCAAGACATCTCAAGCACAATCTCGGGTTTCATAGGGCGATTATTGCCCAGCACGGTTTACTTTGCCATCCTAGAGATCTAAAACCATGGACTTACATCTTTAAATGAATCCTCACCTTCTAAATGGATCGTTTCCTTATCGCCAGACCACTGAAAAGCCATTGATTTTCGATCATATCGTAACTTGAACGACAAAGGACGAGATGGACCGCATCAATTATTATGAGCGGCTCATGGAGCGCTTCAGTTTCGATAATACTCCGCTGCTTATCGCTGGCGGTGTTTCTTTTGCGATTGGCTATACGCAGTACTTGTACACTCTGCTACTCTCCAAACGTGAGGGTCAATCACCCATGCCTTTCTGGATGCATTCATTCTACTTGGCACACGATGCCACTTTCAATTACCTTTTGGGCAAGATCGCGCCAAAGTACAACAACCACTGGTTCTTGCAGGGGACCTCAAGAGCTTACTTTGTGTGGACAATGCTAGAGATATATTGCATCTATAAAGCCCTCTTTGAAAATCGCGCAACCAATTTCTCGCGTATACTTGGACCCCGATCGACTCTATCATCCGCGATTACATACGCGTTTGTCTTGCAGCTTGCCATGTTTGTCATTGTTATCATGGGAATCGAGATGATGGGCAACGGATGCTCCCTTCAGTGGGGTGCATTCACCAACGTGATCGCGATTGTTGGTCCAACGTACGAGTACTTAAGTCGTGGTTCAAGGGCCGGGCTCTCCCTAGGATATTGCGTCGTGAACATTGCATGTGCTATTTGGACCTTTTCGCCTTTCAGTATGTGGGCCCTGGCAATTCCCGAACTGTTTGCCCAGCCATACTACTACGCCTGCGGAGTTGCCATGTTTGTATACGCAGCTTGGATGACCGCTATTGTGGCGAGCTATCCTCCGAAAAATGCGAAAATCGGCGAGAGTGCGCCCATTTGGTAGGTGTCGTGGACGAACTCAACGTGCATAGGGAAGCAAAAAACGAGGGTAAACTAAGGACAAATCCATTGGCTGCTACTAAATCGAGCCCTATCTGTCTTTCCTTCAGGAACGGCACTACGACAGGCCACTAATCAGGTATAAGTATGTAAATGATGCTCTGATCACATACATGGTATGCACAGTAACGCGTGGACTTAGGGTTATGTCCTTGCCAAGAGGAAGCTTATCAATGTGGAGCAGCCTCTTATCAATGTTATCAGAAGGCGCAACGCACTGAATTCATGTCAAAAACAACATCATCTTCGTATTTAACTGTTCGGGTCTATACTAAAGCTTTCTATAATCAACTCTGAGATCTAAAATTCTATTTCTCGTTTGTAGAGATGATCCTAGGCGCCAAAGCGGTTAGGACCCCCGCTCGCAGCGTCATCCGCCAATCTGTCTCAAGACGACTAGGAACGATATCCACGTCGCAGACTCATTTATCGGGTCTGAGGATCAATTCCAAACGCCTATGGGATACTTTACATGACACGTGTCAATGGGGTGCAGCTCATCGATATGGCGAGTACGTCGACTGGTGAAATCTTCTACATGACCATAACATCTGATAATATCCATGCAGCAACGCCACAGACACAGGGATGGCCCGCCTCACGCTCACCGATGCCGACGCGGCAGTTCGTCACTGGCTCAGTAACGAGGTTCAGAAGCTAGGCTGTTCACTTCACATCGATCAAATGGGGAATATGTTCGCCCGGCAAAAAGGTCGACTGAACTCCCCGGCACCCATGATTGCCATGGGTAGTCATCTGGATACCCAGCCTCGCGGAGGGAGGTATGACGGTATTTTGGGCATTATGGCTGCATTGGAAGTGCTAAGGACGATGAAGGAGCATGGGTATCAGACAGCTTTTGATCTTGGATTGGTGAATTGGACGAAGTACGCATCCACCTCAAACTCTTCTACAGGAGATACATGGTTAACGCGTCTTATGACCACAGTGAAGAAGGGGCCAGATTCCCCAAATCAATGACCTCCTCCGGTGTCTGGGCTGGTAATGTGTCTTTACAAGAAGCATGGGATCTTCGTGATATCCACAGCCCGGGAGTCACACTCAAATCCGAACTTGAGCGACACGGCTATCTGGGCGGAATTGCGTGTTCGTATGAGGCTGCGTCTGGATATCCACTTGGAGCTCATTTCGAGTTACATATTGAACAAGGCCCCATCTTAGAACAGAATCAACGATCAATCGGTGTCGTTCAGGGTTCCCAGGCATACAGATGGTTGAGTTTTACCGTCTGCGGCCGAGATGCGCACACCGGCACAACGCCGTTCAGCGCGCGCAGAGATCCGCTTCTCGCAGCTTCAAGAATGATTGCATCATCTAATGATATCGCTCAGCGACACGGAGCATTAGCGTCAACAGGGATCTTCAAAATTCCGCCTAACGCGTCGACGAATACAATTGCGTCAGAGGTGACTTTTACGCTCGATATTCGTCATCCGGATGACAGTGTGGTTGATGTAGTGCAGGCGGAATGTCTCGAATCGTTCAACGAGATTGCTGCACAGGATGGAAAGGGAATTTCTTTCAAATGGCAGATAGACACTGATTCTGCCGCTGTTCGATTCGATGAAGACTGCATTGATGCCGTGCGGACAGCGGCACATAATCTTGTGGGCCCGGGTAAATACATGGACATCACGAGCGGCGCGGGTCATGATAGCGTATATACCAGTCGACGATGCCCTACGACGATGATCTTTGTGCCGTGTCGTGACGGTGTGAGTCATCATCCGGAAGAGTATTGTTCGCCAGAAGATTGGTATGTTGTATCCTAACAGTTTGCGATGACGATGCTGATTAATTTGTTCATGCAGTGCGATTGGAACGCAAGCCTTGTTGGAGGCTGTTGTTCACTATGACCAGTTCCGGATGAAGCAAGAAAGCGAGTTGTGAAGATCACAGCTCACGAAGGTGAATCTGGACAAATCTCGAAAAGTGTCAGAAAAAGAGGGGACTTCAAGGGCACCATGTTATTGAAAATTGTAAGACATAACTCCAGCGCTCCGCGAAAGACATTTTACATTCCATCCTCTGTATCGTCTGTATCTCTATCGTAGAAAACTCTATATATGTGCCGGTTGAGAATCATGCCTTATCATCAAGTGGTACAGTCTCATAGATGACATCTTGAGTCATCGTCCTCATCGCACAGTGTACATCTGCGATATACTCCGCATCAAAATGTCCAGTGCCTACTCTAGCTAGGTCCATGTCTAGTGAGACTTCTCTGTCGCACCTTCAACAGCAACCTTGCTATCAGCTGCAGCTTCCGCACTCTTGATAGCCGCAAAATCGCGTTCCGCATTCCACACAAGCGGACTGTTGTTGGCAAACAGATAATCCAAGTCTTCCAGATGTCGACCGGCGGTTTCTACAGACCAAACTTCGTCAGCAGGTAACGGCAAAGGATCAACGAAATGAGATTCACACACCAATATAGAAGAGATAAATTGGAACCAGCATAACCAGATTGAGCAACGCGAAGAGGATAAATACCCAGAATGACACAGCATCAATCAAATACGGCACGATTTCATTGATGATACCACCAGCCACAGAGAACGCGACAGTAGCTGCTGCTGTTCCTTTAGCGCGTGTAGCCAGCGGAAAGATCTCCGTTGGATAGACCCAACTGCACCATCAATCAGCATCAAACGACTCCAGATGTCCAGCAAAACTGGAGACATAGGGGAACATACCAAGTAGTCAACCATGTACTCCCATAAATAAACGTATAAACATACAAAACCGCGGTCACCCCCGCACCACACCCCGACGCGACACTCGGATCTGAGTCCGCTAACGAGATGACTTCATGGGCCAACACGCCGCCTACAATCAGGACAATGAACATCGTTGAAGAGCCGATAAGCATTAACTTGCGACGTCCCACGCGGTCCGCAAGATAGATTGCAGTGGCGAGACTAGCAGTATACCCGAAGAAATTACAACCTGCCAATATCGCGGGTTTATTGCCCGTATAACCTGCGAGGGAGAACATTTCGGGGGCGTAGGTAGATATGAAATCGATACCTGTGAACTTTTGCATGATCTGCACCCCAGCTCCTAAAAGAATTCGACGACGGGTATGTAATTCATCTGAAGAAGCCATGATTTTCCAGAAAGAAGGCGCGGGTTTGCGTGCTTCGAGGCGGATCGCAGCGACGATTTCGGCGAGTTCGCGCTCGACTTCTGTTTCCACGGGGTCGACGCGTGCGCGGTACAGAATTTCACGGGCTTCTTTGAATCTGCCGATGCGGATCAGGTGACGGGGTGATTCAGGGTAGAAGGAGGCTGCTACCAAGATGAAAAGGAGGAAGATGACTTGGAAGCCGAGTGGGAAGCGCCAGGCAAAGGAGAGAGACTGTGTTTTGAGACAGGCGTATTCGGTCCAGTAGACGCTATTTTCCTATCGGGTCAATAAAACCAACGAGAAAGGAGAGAGGATATGTGTAAAATACTGACATCGTCCCACCCGTAAGCGCCAAGGTGAACTCCACAGCCACGAATGCACCACGAGCACTGTGGTCCGCCAGCTCGGAAGTCCAGATAGGTACTATAGTGTTCAAATGGCCACATCCAATACCAGAGATGATACGTGCAAAGGCCATCCATGCGAAATTCTGGGCCGAGGCCATCAGCGCACAACCCAGGATGGCCCATATTGCTCCTAGCTGTAGGGATTTGAGACGGCCGATTCGATCTGCTAGGTAGCCCACTATCAACGCTCCTGTTCACCTTGAATTAGTATATCGACAGAAATGGGGGATCAGTAGGAGATCTACCAATGCCGAATCCACCAAACCACAACGTCACCAATCCGCCAACAGCAGCCGAGTCTCTCGCGGACCCAGAATCCGTGCCCATTAACGTTAAATAATCAGAGTTTGTGTTGACCTGACTCATGCAAGAGGAATCATAACCGAAAAACATAATCGAAATACCGGCCAGCAGCAAGATGAAATTGATCATGGTGCGACCGCGGAATGTCATGCATCGAGAGGGTGAGTAGCCGCCCGGGATGTATTTGGACCATGATGCTTCGGCTATGAGCAGTGAGCTGGCTGCTACAAGCATTGGAATGAGTGACTATGGAAATATGGTACGAACGTTGACAGAATTCAGGCTCGATGCCTTCGACGTAGCCCTCGACGTGGTCCACATTCGATTTCTCCATGTTGCTGCTCAATAGAGCATGCAGCCCTTGGTATTTCGATATACAAATAAGGTTCTTGAAGGCGGCTATATACTTGCCAAGTCCTTCAAAAATGCTTAAAAGATACAAGAATAGATTGATGGAAAGTAACCAATCTTCAAATACAGGGGGGAGGGATCAGTACTCAAGTAACAGATGATCGTCGCTCGGCGTACACTACCCCGTAGAGCCGTCTCTCCATTCTCCATTGTCAGGATCCTACTACGTATCATCGTCCTGCGCAGCAGCACATAGCATGAACTAAAGCGATGATGTAGCTACGCTCATACCCCGGACGAAGCCCCGTACAGTGATCGTCTGTTATTTCCCCGTATCTTCCGCCGAAATAAGTCTAGGGCGTGGTGTGATGTATAAGTGGGTTCGGTGAGAAGACCGGTCTGCCAATGATGGGGTTGCCGGGAAGCGTCGCCTAATTTGGAGAATCGGAGATGAGCCGATGGGGATGAACCTCGGAGATGATGCCGAGGCAGGGGAGTCCCACCATTTGGAATGTATATATCTATATACTACTGACAAAAATGTGGTATCGTCAGTTTTCTGGATGAAGAATCGCCCCGATATCTTGTTCTTGTGCGCGATGACAGTATCAAGTCGGTTGGCGGGGCATCATCGATAGCTATGAGGTCCGGGAAAGCTAGTTGTATATACCTACTGTCAATTAAGGTACCTGAGGTTCATACCGGAATCATGAGCTACACTTGCCCTACAACGAAGTCAGCACATGAAAAATCTTTACATTGAATTCCTTTGGGACAGCGTTTTTCAGATATTGAGATTTATTGTTTTATCCAGAGCTCGCATACAGGATTAAGTATATCAGTTCAATTGCAAGTCAATGAACACTGGAACCAGACTGTAGGTCGGCTAATTTCCTCATTCGGAACAACATACCCCCCACTTTCTACGGGGACTTGAACTTTTGTACAGCGTATAAAGCTCGGTAACGTTCTACATACCCCTCGCATATAAATTGTTCTGGAAAGGAAAAGAAGAGAAGAACAAAGAGAAATTCCTGTTGAAAATATTCATAGACTACGTACAGAGAGCAAAAGATACAATGTCAAAACCAACCATCCTCCACATTGGCGATCCCATCAAGTACAACACCGAGATCCTCGCTCGCCTCGAATCACAATTCACCGTCATCAGACCTTCTCTCGAAGAACGACAACGCGATGCGTTCATGCAAGCTCTAAAGGACAAGAAATGGGGCGATTTCCAAGCTATATGCCGCCCCTTTTGGAATTCGGGAGGTGAAATGGGTCGTTGGGATAAGGAATTGGTGCCATTATTGCCGGAAAGTGTAAAAGTGTTTGCGAGTGCGGGTGCGGGCTACGATTGGGCTGACGTTGATGTTTTGGCCGAGTATGGTATGTACTCACCCTTTCTCCTGTTGTTGTTGTTGTCTAGTGTGAGAGCTAATGGAGGCCAATAGGGATCCTCTATTGCAACGGCGCAGCAGCATCCTCCGAAGCCGTTGCCGACACGGCAATCTACCACATCCTCAATGTCTTCCGCAATTTGAAATGGTCCCTCGTCGCTGCTCATTCGGGTTCCGCCGAGCAATGGCAGGAAGCACACAAAAACACGCAACTCACAGCCTGGAACCCGCGTGGCAAGACTCTCGGCATGATCGGGTTGGGTAATATTGGCTACACAATCGCCCAAAAGGCCTACAGGGCATTCGGCATGAAGATTCTCTACCACGACCCCTATCGCAAGTCCGCGGAGCAGGAAAAGGCTTTGGAAGCCACGTATTGCGCTACGAATGAAGAGATGGTTGCGCAGGCAGACTGCGTCGTCCTCGCCATGCCGTTTGGGGGCAAGGAGATTATTGACGCTGCTCTACTCTCGCATTTCCGCGATGGATCGCGATTCGTGAATATCGCGCGCGGGAAATTGGTTGATGAGGAGGCCGTTATTGCCGCGCTCGAGTCGGGAAAATTGCATGCGGTCGGTCTTGATGTGCAGTACAATGAACCCCACGTTCATCCCAAGATGGCTACAATGCGTAACGTAGCACTTACATGCCACACGGCCGGTGGTGCGATGGATACGGTATTGGGATTCGAGCGATTGGCGATGGAAAATTGCGAGAGGGTTATTCTTGGACAGGAGCCGTTGACGGCTGTTAATAAGCATTTGATCAAGAAGTAAATTTCTTGTATCTGGGAAAAAAAAAATAGAATTCTCTGATGTCTATGAGCCGTATTGTCTCGCCAAATCCTTTCTGATTGTAGTTTCAAATTCCTCGGGATCTCGGCCTAGGGTTTCTTTCAGTACGGGAGATACAACCGCGGATTCTCCGTTCCGTATAGCCTGCCACGCTGTAGCCCACTCGCGACTGAGATTAACGCCGTGATACGTCTGGAATGGAGGCACGTGAGGTTGCTGTGCATACTCCTCAACCGAGACTTGCTTGATCTTGATACTAATATCCCTGCCCGTCCGTTCACGGATAAGCTTTTCCAAAATCGCGACTACTTCGTTTAGCGTCAGCACCTTCGGACCCGATAGCAATAAAGTGCTATTCGTATAGGGAAACCCCAATGGATCACGCATGTAGAGATTAACGATCTTAGCACTCGCTTCCCCCAACTCATCGCGATTCGCCCACGCTACCCCCGGCGCAGACCCGTCGTGTGGAATCTTGATTTGAATCTCCACAGGACCACCGCCAGTTTGCCGTTGGTTGTCAACATCGGTCACTTTATTGATAATCTCCTGCGGCTCGAAGAAGGATGTATAGAGTGGGAATGATTCATGATACAGACCTTCCCGAAGGACGGTGAATGTGAACTCCGGGGCACGAGTGCGGCCGAGTTCTTGCAGGTAGGCCTCTGTATCGAGATGGGCGCGCATGACGAATGCCGCGGTGGATTTGGTGAGGTTGCCGGCGAAGGCGAGCGAGCTATAAAAAATGTGCTTCACGCCGCTGTGGAGAGCGGCGTCGATTGCTTTGCGGTGTGCCTGCCATACTATCAGACCAGATCATAACAACACAGTCGATGATCAAGGGGAGGGGAGATACCTTCGTCCGATGCTCATGTTCGAATGAAGCATACGAAATGAGAAAGAGAACCCCGACACCTTCAAACACCCGTTCTAGTGAGCTATCGTCATCGTAGTCTGCCCATCGGACCACGGCACCTCGCCGACTGTATTCAGCTAAACGATCGGGTCGGCGCGCAATGAGAACTAAGCTGGATGGTGGCACGAGGGAGGATAGATGTTTGACGACGCTGCCGCCTAGACCACCTGAGGCAGGGAATACACCGATCTGCTTTTCTGACATTGTTCGTCCCTTCGTTGACTGGGTATGCTGAGAGGAAGCTATGTAGAATATGGAGTGTTTATATACCCTGTATGGATAATGATGCCGTCATATGTCGGACTATATTACCGCTCAGCCAAAAAGATGATCCCCATAATGGGGTGGTATGGTAATGGGCTGTATAGAGCTGTATGACGGTCCGTATCACGTAATTTTATGCCAGCATCTTAAGTCCGTTCGGTTTAGTAATAGGTTCAATCATATCTGCGGAGATATTTAACAACTTCATCAGGCATTACTCAGGCAACGCACGGCAAGGTAAAGACTTGACCAAGACGATGTGATGTGTCCAGCATCAACTCAATAGTCAACCTGTGCTTTGACAAAGATGTCAATCATTGACACGGATTGTCAGTGGAATGAACCAATCACATTTGAACCTGCGTGATTGCGATCAGGCAACCCGAACAACAGTCACGTTACTGCATACGATAATCCGACAACGATACTACGTAGGGTCTGTATTGAAAAGTCGACGATTGGGCACTCGAGTAACACTACCGACTAAACAATCTGATTGAATCAGAGCGAACGACGGTGAAGAAGTGTAGAATGTAGAGCCCGCAAGAAAGAGAGAAGAAAGAAAGGAAGAAGCTCCCCGGATTGTCTTTTTGAGGCATGTTTCACACCTTGCCTAGCCAACGGTCATCCGCCCCATTAATTACCAGATTAGAACAGCTGTAGCTATTCTTATTGGTGCATGCAGAGCTGTCGCCAAATATAGCAACCCCAGAGCCTCAGGCAGTGTCAGCCACCGACGAAGCTGAGACACTTTTTTGTTATATACCTCTCTCTTTCCTCTTTTTCACTTTCTACTCAACCGCTTACACCTTTACTTACACGCGATTGAGGATCACTTCTTTGCACTCACTCACTACCGAGAATACCAGCTACAATGGCAGACGCCGTGGCTACCACAGTCTCATCCACACTCAGCGGCACAACAACATCAACCGCCTCCTCCACATCCACCACCTCAACGGGCATCCATTCTTGCCCGCAAACAACCTGGCAGATCCCCACCACCGACGCCGCCTGTGCCATTCACCCATTTCTCCTCAACAATGCCACCGACGTTTTGTCTCACTGTTGCGGCGTTGCCTCCGTAGTCCCCTACGACGACGGCTGCGCATCCTACTGTCTCGCGCAGGGCCAGAATGTCTCGAGCTTATTCACGTGCCTGCAGAGCAATGGCGCCTCCCCATTTTGTAATGATGCATCCAACGCTACAGCCACGGCAGCGGTGAGTTCGGGTGCTTCGAGCACCGGGGGTGCGAGCTCGACGGGCTCATCCGGTACGGCGACGGGGTCGAGCGCGACGAGTACGAGTTCGCATGGTGCGGCTTTGAAGACGACGAAGATTTCGACGGGGGGTGTGGGCGTGGTTGCGCTATTGTTTTGTTCGGCTTTGTTTGGGGCTTTGGCTTGAATCTGATCTGAAGGACCATTCGTCCCGACCGAGAAGGATTCGTGGACAGCTCTTTCTTCTTCTCGAGCAAGGCATGCTCATTGCCCGATTAATCCTCATGTAATGTCAAATTTTATGTACACATCCTTAATGACCTAATCCGCCAAGCGGAGCCTGTCTCGGTAGCAAAGATTCGGCTTCAAACATCCATCATTTCGATGCGTGTCAGTAATTATGCATAATACATGGCAGTGCTGTTTTCAATATCCTGAAGGGTACTCCATCTGACAACCTTGCCTCCGGATTCCTCGTCACAGATGTCTATTTCAAACTGTGATATGCATGGAAATCATCTCCGGTCACGCCATACGCCTCAACGCCACAAAATAACGTTGTTATCGCCTCGTGTCAATGTCATACAGTATTGCCATTTTCATCCTAACAACGACAATTTATCAAAATACCATAATAATTGATGAGAAATGATGATGGTGGTGGCAGTGATGTCATCAGCCACATCCCATGATTTATACATCTGCCCGAATTTCCGGCTCTCAGTTCCCTTTCACTCTCGGAAAACCATATTCCAAACTGGTAGAAGATCAAAGACGCGAGTCAGCCAATCTGTTATTGAAACAGATCCATATCAACGGAAGAAACGGAGAATGCCTCGTTACCATTCCCCCGATCCCACCCGGCAAGAAGCTGGTTTCAAAGCGTATAATACCTTTCCCTATGTCCCACCGTTGCCCATCTGATGCTCAATGGCTGGTTTACTGACGTTGCTGTCTCTGGAAACAGAACGTTGAATAATCCCAACGTCTCATCCCGGGCCAAGGAGCACGCCCGCCACGTCCTCGAGGACCAATTCGGCGACGTCGTTGAACAACAACAAGTCCCCGGGCCGGAGCCCGGCGCTGTTGACGGCGGAGGGCCCGGGAAGTATGGATCTGAGAACGTGACTACAAGTCGTGGGGAGCAGAAGAATAGAACTAATGTTGTAAGGGGATACAAAGCGTGAGTACCGCCCAAGACATAAAACAAGAGATGGGGGCGGTACTAATAGGTGTGGCAAAGGGCGGCGCATAACAGAGCCAACACTGAGCTTGGACGGCAGCATGCTAGGTCCGCACTGGAGGATATGGGCGTTAATCCTGATGAGTAGACTAGCCCTTGCCTCGGAGAAATAGTTGTGTTGAGAGAATGACGGATGGATAACTGATGAGATATGATATATTGCTTATATATAGACTGGGATTGTGGATATGTACATACTGTTGACCGTTCTGTATCTATTGTGCTTACTTCCGAGATTGAATGTCCTTTTTGTTTCGAGCTGGTCTCTATTGTGCATATAGACTACTTGCTGCGCTGCGCTCGCATATTCTTCCACTGCATTATCCACGACGCAAATGGGAATAGCAGAATCGAGACTGCACACCAGGCGAACAGGATCCCGAAATCTTCGCCAATGGCCGATTTGGTGTCGAATATGATCGTTCGGGAGCCTTGGACAACTAGAGTCAGATTAGCCGAGAGATTCATTATAAGAACACGGAAGGCACACTTCTGTTCAACGGCCAGGCATAACCCCAACGGTAAAAGTCAGACTCCAACACAACCGAATAGAACGACGTTGCCACGTTCGTAATGACCCAAAAGACCAACCACAAGGACGCATACGGTGTCCCTAGAATCATGGCCATATTCTCGCTTGGGAGACCCAGTGCAGTCATTCCAACCCAGTTGAGCATCCAATACACGACAAAAGACCCCTTACCGTACGCATTTGCGTTCAGCGCGCCCTCTGTCGGCGAGGCGGCGTTGTTCGAGAACGGAATTTGGAAGGCGAGCGAGACCAGAGAGTAGAATAGAGACAGAAAGAAATACGCGAGTATACTTGATGTGATGCGCCAGACGAGGAGGTGCGCCTTGTGTACGGGAGCATGCTCCTTGCTCGTCATGAACAGCGCATGTATAGGCATAAGGAACGAAAAACTGAAAAATGAGATAATGATCAAGTAGATCAACCCAATCGAGATTGCAGGTGTGCCGGTGGGAGGTACAAAAGGTCGCAGATCGATAAGACTGAACCCTATTCCTGGATTGACGGCTTGCGGCGTCTGAAAGACATTTTGTGCCGTCGCGTTCTTGGCTAATATTGAAGCCCATTCCTTTCCAAAGTCGCTAAGCAGCGGGAACAAGACATCTAACAATGCTGGAAGGATATACGACGAGATGGTCGTCTCATCCCGAGCTGTATTGTATATAATCTGAGCCGCGCCGGCTGGGTCATAGGATGAATTTCCCTTGTTGACCGCGTCATGCAAGAGGGTCGTCGCATTGGCATTCACGATGATTGCGACATATGCATCCTCGTCGTAGATACCTTGTCGCACTGCAATCGGGTCATAATTAAAGTCTGCTGCCGATTTGACTGTCCAGCCTAGATTGTCGACCGTCTGCGGCTGCAGGTTCGCAAACGCATTAGTGATGAACGGTCCGACGAGTGGAGCAGTTGTGGTTGTATTATATGGTGCTGTTTTGCCGTCGAAATCAACAATCCAGACAGTCAGCTTCGGTAAATTGTCGTATACAGTGTACAGAGCGCCCCAGTAAAGTGACAGGACCGTGAGAATGTACACGCCGAGGCCGAGGACTTTCGAATGGTTAGCTATAAAAGAAAATGTAAGAAACCTCCGCAATTATACTCACTCGTCAATGCCCATCGCCTATATGCCTCTCCGCGCTGCTTCTTCAGATCTGGGTGGAAGAACCCGATCGTCTCCAGTGACTTCGAAGGAACTTCATCGTGTCCATTCTGTCCATCTTTGACCTCGGACGAAGCCTGTTCTGTATCAGTAGCCATCTACCGCGTCTTTCCCTCCTACACAACAGGAAAATATGGACGAGTGAAATTGATCCATGATCGCATTCGTGCTGAGAGATGACATCAGAACAGCTGGAACTTGGTGATCGCGACTGATTGGTTGCCGCTTTGCCGTCGTTCCGCAACGTAATGCCTCGTTTGTCAGGCACCCAACTCGGCGATCGTGGGCCACTTAACCACAAACTTCAGGAGTCAAGTGATGAAGAAAATGCAAGAGGACGGGATCTTCTGCGTGGTCGTGCAGGAAGTCGAAAAGCCATATTGGCAAACAATTTGAAAGTCATTCCCGGACCACTTGCGGCCTCCGGTTCTCATTATTCTGAGTGACAACGTCGACAAGACAAACACGGACAAAATTCGAATGATCGAGGACCAAGAAGGAACTGGAGTGAGATTCAGTAGTCATGTGACCATAGACCATGGTGATTAGGAAAGAGCTGTCCCAGACGGAAGTCGTGGCCCAAACTTATTCCTCTAGCAACTTGACGACTGGCATTTCCTTGCTCTTTCAAGTTTCTCAACCCTACGATGGTCGGCACGAGTAGAGGCTCCTTAGTCACTGCGATGCCCATCTATACAACTACGTATGATGTCGATGACGTTTGTCCAGGACAAATGAGTCGATATCACGACTTTGGTAAGCATGAACTTCCCTGTCTACATGCAATCGACGCTCGAAGTACTTCTGACATGTGCAATTGATAGACATCCCGACTTCGGATCCTTATCAACTTCGTCTATTCTGAATTGACCGGCTGAATGGAAATCGTCGCTGCATAAAAGGTCCACTGCGCGACAGTCATGTCATAACATTGCCCAGGCTATAATCGTACCCGCAGCATGATAAGGCCTATATGTACACCGGCCTCTGTCGAGCTACACATGGCTTAGCGCCTACCAAGTCTTTGCGGAATAAAGACATGTATCCGAAAATGCCTCTGGATACACGGTATGGTCAACTAAATATATATACTATACAGGTTTCAATTATAACGTCCTTGCAGCGAGGTCGGTGAAGCATTCATATGGCACCGAACAACTACCGACATCGTAGTCCCATACGCGAGAGAGTTTCCAGGTCAATGCAGGTTGCACAATCCAATACCCACTGCATAGACGAATTCGATCTGTTCTTTGATACCAGTTATCAGCATTGTCTCAACGGCCCTTTGTGATTGGTCAATGGTTGACGACTCGTCATACAGTCGGGTTGAAAATCGAACCACACTATCTTTGTTCTGGATCCCTTTCACCTCTTCTATTCCAACACTTGCGAGACTTTGACGATAGAGTACCTCGGGATTTGCAGATGAAATCCGTTGTGCCGTGGTGGAGATAATTTACTTGTCAGTGCTGTCATCAGTATCGCAATTGCGCCGCGTTCAAGTTCCATGCATACCTAGCACCCATGTTGAAACCATGAATCAAACAGAGCTTAGTGGTTGGTGTCTTCTTCAGTGGAGATAGCAAATTGAGTTCCAGATATGATGTGTATACGAATATCATGGCATGAGATCATCGTTCCTGATCAATGGGGGCGGTGAGTGAACAGACGCCTCTATCATGTTTGAAATTTGCTAATGGAAAGCTACTCTTGAGCCCATACTTTGCACGTTGACACTGACCTGGGAACGAATGTATCTGCAGGACCTCGGAAACAATCCGAACTACGGGAACGACAATAGCTCGCATCTATTGGGCACATGCTTGAGACGTGCAATACATCTAAACTGCTAGTGTGAATAACTCGTTTCTCTTACCAATAAAATGCAAGGATGTTCGAGTGAGACCAATCAAACAGTCGGCAGAGAGCATCTGGTGAAGTACAGCATTCATGAAATGCATGAATACACATTACACACATAATATGACGCTCAATCATTCAAGATCAGCAGAATCACAAATTCTTACTATGCGCTGCTCATGGCCGTTCCCTGGCCTCGCGGGTCGTAGGCGAAGGTCCTCAAATGGCCTCAATGCCCCACTTGAATTAGCACTACCGGCCCGAGGTTCCAAATTGTCTTATCAACGCGGGACACTCAGAAATGAGAACCTCACGATGACTTGATTGGCCGGATGATAGATGGCTTCGCACGTATTTTCTGGCGGCGGTGAAATCATGTCACTCGGCGTGGCCTACACTGCCGGACTACTTTTTATCGTATGAGCAGTCGATCACTGCATTTGAGCTGTGCGTCCTTTCGTACCCATGCTTGTGGAGCGGCCACAGTCGGGGAACGCCCTAACTCTCAAGCAGCCTAGCTCGGCATACTACTTTCAAATAGGCTTGCCATATAAAAGCCATCCTACCATCCGAGCCTTCACTGAGGAAGTCGTTTATATGGCCTGGTTCTAAGATCGAGATCAATGATTCACCAGTCGTGACTACCGGCCAACCCGGAAGGATGCCTTGAGCATGTATGGTCAAATCCGATAAATGAGCGATACCCCGGCTGTTCCAAACTTCCAACGCGAAACTAAACGTGCTAAATTTTCTTAGCCTGGAGTTAAAATTTCCACAATCACAAACCTCCAGAGCTCCGTCCAACGCAATGAGCTAATTCGTGCAGGGATGCCGCAAGTGCTTTTATTGTTCTCTGATAACGCTGGATCCGGGCCTATCACTCGACTGCACCCAATATGCAACCATAGACAGGGATACTTCCCTCAATCCACCAGTCGCAGAGAATCTTCGATGCATGTTCTGACGTTTGCCGATATCGTTATCTCCTTCATCAATTTCGTCTAGTCATGGATTCACCAATTCCAGACGATAACGGAGCTGTTGGAGCCAGTCTCACGCACAACCCGCATCATCCCAGTTATTGCCTTAATCTTTGCTAGTCAACTTGCGTTGTAGCCACTGAATCTAGCACGCGCCGGCATCTCTCGAGATTGCAAGGATTGGTATTGATTCGCAATTTACCCGCTTTGTGGTCCCCAACTCAGTCAACTGCCCGGCCGCGAAGACTTTTCGTAGGTTTTCCCTCTGGATTTCGAAGCACCCTTGACCGCCATTCTTGTCAAACAGGATCGGGAACCATTTTTTTCGAGAACGTCCGACATGTGATATCGATGACATCCGTAGAATCTGCTTTCCATTGATGGACCTTTCAAGGACGGAGTGTTTATCTGGCCCAAGTCAAACGGAAGTTTTCTTCTCTGAAAGCGGGCACAAGCTGCATCATTTTCGGCATAATGACCCAGTTCAATGCAAGTCTAGTATCTTCTTGTGCTGATGGTGGGCCTATACTGGATCCGAACAGATAGCACGTCGCTAGAACAATTGCGTTTCACGATTTCGAAATCTAGGTTCCATCGAGGGGGATTTATAGTCCCATAGGGACGTCACAAGACTCGCTCCAACTTTTGTTCCTCGAAAAAATTCTATTTTTGCGCGGTAAACTCGCCTGCTCTTTTATTATTTCCCCTTTCCACAAGAGAAATCCCTCACTACCGTGCCTCCCCTCTGGGCTCGACCACAATTACCACGGCCAATAGCCTTTCTTCTTCCAATGTCTCAGACAGTCACGCTCACCAAGGCTGAAAAGCCGATAAGCTACGATATCAATATTCCTTACGTCAGTGTCTCCGAGGAGACCAAAAAGAATGTCAAATATTCCCATTATCTGCCCGCCTGGGATAAGGTCTGGTTTGACCCGCTGCCTTCATTCGATTACCAAGACCCCGCTCTCCGGGTAAAGGACAAGGCTAAACCGAATTTGTTGTCATCCACTGCTAAAGTGTCACACATTCAACCCTGCATTGGCAGTATTGTCGAGGGCGTGCAATTGAATAAGCTTTCCGATGCTGCCAAAGATGAACTTGCCTTGCTCATCGCCGAGCGCAAGGTCGTTGCTTTCCCCGACCAGGATCTTATTGATGCTGGCCCCGAGGAGCAATATGCCTTCATGCGACATTTCGGCAAGCCAAACTACCAACCCATCTCCGGGTCCATGAAGGGGTACCCAGGCTTCCATATTATTCACCGAGATGGTAATGTCGATGAGATCAACCGATTTTTGGAGCAACGCACAACCACAACGCTATGGCATCAAGATGTCAGCTACGAGATCCAGCCTCCGGCCTATGTCATGTTAGGGCTACTCCAGGGTCCTGATGTCGGTGGAGACACCGTCTTTGCCGCCACAGACGCTGCATACAAGTAAGTCTTCGGAAGCTGCCGATATCCACGTGTGGACTTCTTAGACTTGGAGATCGAGGCTAATCGATCTTTGCAGGAGACTATCCCCCACTTTCCAATCCTTTATCGACAATCTAAAGGCAATCCACACTTCTGCTAAAATGATTGCCCACGCTAGGATGACTGGTAGCTTAGTGCGCAAGGATCCGGTGGAAAGCGTCCACCCACTGGTCCGCGTGCATCCCGTGACTGGCGAGAAGTGTCTCTTCATCAACGGCGAGTTCATTACCAAGATTCAAGGACTGAAGGAACCCGAGTTCAGAGTTTTGCAAGAGTTTCTCATGCAACATCTGATAACTGGTCATGACTTTCAGGCTCGTGTGCGATGGCAGCCTCGTACTATAGTCATGTTTGACAACCGGTCAACAATACGTGAGTCTCTTCCATTCGAATCGAATCCAATCCTATCTGACGAGTAAATAGACTCCGCCATCGTCGACTATCTCGACGAGGAACACGGCGCGAAACCACGCCACATTTTTCGACTCTGCGCATTAGGCGAACAGCCTATTCCAGTCAACTCTCAAAATACTACGTGCTCAAAATGATTTGACCTTGACGAAGAGACGACCCTCAAAAGTATATTCACGACCCAGATACTCGGATTTAATCTCGCTAATTGATAGACTCGTTAAGCTTGGCGTTCGGTCTACCCTACTGATTTCCTGCTTTGATTTGTTTATTTTTCGTTTCTCCCTTCTTTGTATGTCTTCCGGGAATTTGGGTTATACACATTCGGATTATGTGGAAAATGTTTTTTTGCTATGAATTCTTGGATAGACTGGATATTTAGATATGTGTGTTCATTTTTTTCCCCCCTGACTTACAGCAAGCGTCAAAAAAAGCCGCGTGTCGTTGTTAGCTATACTTGGTACGAGAGTATAATCCATATCAGACCTGGCGGGATCGTGAGGTCCAGTCTTCTCTCTTAGAGATTTCCGATTCTCAATGAGCAAATTCCTTTGCCTGAAGAAGGATTCAATGTCCAGTAGCCCAAAGTCTGCTTAATGTTTCTCTGCTTAGTAGAGTAATAGCCTTCTTACAGTTGAAATGAGACTCAGATACATTGCAATAAATCAAGACATGCTCACAAATATGAAATCGTTCGGCATGTTTCATTGTCCGTATTCAGGCTAAAACTTGACATGAAACAGACGATTGACCTAGCTAAGCGATACACTTTTCCTGTCTCCGTTTATCATGTATGAAAGCTCATTTAGCCAAGGGTCGGGAGTTCAGCTTGCTTACTAACTTAAATGCATGCATACAAGAATAATGTCTCGCGTGATTTTCCTGAGACTGTCTCTTATTAAACCATTTGGAGGGCAGTCTTCTGAACTAGAATGACGCAGAGTTCGGATGGCATTCCGCAACATTTCTATAGTTTGCGTGATTTCAGATAGTCAAAGAAACAACTTCGTACTTCTAGTCCAGTGATGGGATGATGTTCTCCAGAGCTTCGAGAGTGCAAGGTGTCTATTGAAAATCCGAGAGGCAACGACAATTGTGATAGTTGTCCAGATCGGTTGGTTTCAAGTGGTGCGCAAATGTAGTCATTGACAACGCTCGTAGTCATTGATGGGCGACGATCATCTTTCGAGGCAGAAGAGAGGGCGCTCATGGCGGCGGCTGCGGCGGTGGAGCAGGATTGAATGGTTTTTGTAAACCAAAGAATTAGGCGCCAATATGTCATATGTCAAACAATATACCTGGCAATGCCGTTTTTGTCGAGGGCTTGAAATGCTGCTTCAGGGTCATTCTAGAAGTTCCGAGGTCATTACGAACGTACGGGTGTTGTATGATAGGAGACATAAATCTCAACTGCTACTCATTTTCGACCAGAATTCGTACTGTCTACCTCCCTCTAAAGATACCTCCCTTGCATATTGTTTTTGAATCTATTTACCCTCATAATGTCCTAGGATGGTCTGAGAACCCTGTCCGACATTGGAGCATTCCTACTCCGGCACCGAGGCACTTGGCGGTCGAGAAACGTACCGCCGCCCCCTCCCTCAAAAAGGACAAGAAGAAACGTGGTTATGTCTTACTTTTTAGGTATCATTGTAAAACATTTGGTCGAGGCGAGGCGTTACCATCCCTCCCCCCGCGATCAAGAGGCGCAGAAGTCGTTCGCAATGATATGTCCACAGCAGTGAAAAATTTGCCATACTTTCACACGCATATCGTGATGCGTACTCAAATTGATTTAGCTCAATCACGAGAGGAGGGTTTAATGCCTCGGTGAGCGCTTGTGGCTTGGAAAGGTCTATGGTCGGGGATGGAAATGATTCCCATGCACTTCCGCAATCTACTCAATATCACTGTGACGATGCAGCCTGGAACACAATCCCCTCTTTCCATCTTGGTGTTCTGAGGGAGTTGCACCACAGGACGTCCAGGCACGCTAGAGCTATAGCATAACCACGCAAATACAGACGCTTATGGCTTTTCTTCCGGATAGTTCCTGCGTATTTATACATTTATTTGATTTGGCGAGGTTCGACCCGCCCTATCAAAGTAAGTCTTCGTATCTGACCGCCGCCATCATCTCTATTCTAGTTGTGCTGCATTCATTTTCCGGCCATGAACTTACGGTCAAAGACGAATTCAAGCTCCAATCGAAGTAGCACACCCTATAGACCAACTTCCCCTCCAGAAAGTCGCTCAGTGGCGGGATTTGATTCAAACCTCCTATTTTCATAATGAAAGAAAAGGGAAAGTTGTAGGGATATAAAATCAGAGTACATATATACTACGACCAAATCCCATTCAACGTTCTCTTTGGGAATGGATGCCGATTTGAGAATGTAGATACTCGTGGCATGACGTACATCGATGTCCTATCATTCATGACTCGTGCAGTCAAGGTGAACTTGGCGGGCTGGCACATAGCAATCGGAGAATCGGCGAATCGTCAGGATTTTATTTGCAAATGTAACCCTGAATCATCTGACAGGCCACCACAACGGCCGTTCTTTCTGCTTTGGGACTCGAAGGATCTGCCACGGCACTTTGAACAGGCTCTGATGAATAAAGATCGCGGGGTACCGCGAGCCATTGCCGTGATTCATTCCGCAGAATCCGTACTAAAAAATCGGTTTGATAGGTGGATCTATCACTGGCCTGCTGTGTGCGAAGTTTAAACGATGCGGAGTCTGTACAGCAGACTTTTTTAATGGCTTATACCCCGTAACCCCGCATTGTAGTACGAACGATCCCGAGGTCTGTCCAGCGTGTTTCTTCAGACTAAGGGCAAGTACCAATTTTGCAAGGTTCTTTCGTGGATCAAATCATAAATTGTGTTGTGGCTGAAGAGAGACTCTCGACGATTATTCACTGCTGAGACTATTCTTCATCTTTGTGACTCTATCAACATCACATTTTTAGTAGTTATAGCACCACAAGTCCGAGCCTCGCATCTCTTCTGGAAGTCTACTTTGACTTGCAAGCGCCATTTCATGCTCTTGAATGTATTATATGACTTCAAACTGCATGCTTTTCTCATGGAACTCTACGACTAGCCCAGAACATGAGTCGTGGTTTCCATTTTGGGCAAGACATCCGATCCTGCATGTCTTGGTCCACTAGATCGAGCATGATTTCATGGAAATTGGGACAAGGCCACGGCAAAACTGGTGGAAATCAGCGCTGATTTGAATGTCTGGGACAGTTCATGATCCCTTCATGGTGTGTTCCGTTTCTTGACGACAGCTCATTGTCGTAGAAAGACCTTCTCGACTTCGTGATCATGGTGGAGTCAGCGATCAAACCCCTGAAGATCCGGTTGCGGATTCAAATGCTATACTTGCATGTAAATATAGAAATTTATACAGTTATTCGACAGAAATCATTGGCGCATTGGAGAATATCCGGATTGCGAGGCATGTCCTGTGTTAGCGCGTAATAGACAAGTGTTTCTTGTACATGCTATATCGCATTATGTTAAGCACATAACACCCTCCATAATCCGTGATTTGGATGGAAACATCATCTTACCATTATTTCGAAAATCTGAACAATGGACTGTAGAGCCACCAAATTTCCACATTTCTCCGGTAAGGCTGGAAGCCCGCTTTGCAATGGAATGCTTGGTGTATCCACTCACTGCAACTCTCTGGTCACCTGGACCCAAAATCATTAATGATCTTGACAACCGAGGCCATTGGCCATACATGTGCAACTCAAAGTGAAGAGCAAGGGTAATGGGACGGTATACTTATATATCGAGTGCTGGAAGAGTCAGAAGTCCTAGATCGACGAAGAGGGAATAACAAGACCGATATCCACCGCAGCCGTCTAACCTGCCGCAACCCAGTCCTGGAGTGTGACAATTTTCAGATAAAGACTTCATTATGAAGTGGTCACTCACGTTTCTATCTCTGGCCTTGATGCCATATGCCACAGCAGCTCCGGTAGAGGAAATCAAACGAGCAACCACGCCTACAGTCACTATTGCTGCTCCAGCTGCTACCATTGTCGGCGCCACTTCTGGCACTGTAGATATCTTTAATGGTATTCCATTTGCTGAGCCGCCCACAAGCTCGTTACGACTTAAGCCTCCTGTAGCCCTGACGACCGGGTTGGGAAAAGTGACTGCCACTGGCACTGCCCAATCTTGTCCGCAAATGTTCTTCTCGGACAATTGGAGCAGCTTGACTGGTATCCTTGGGACACTTATTGACACACCTCTACTTCAAACCATCACCGATGCTGGTGAGGATTGTTTGACTATCAATGTCGTCCGACCTCAGGGCGCTGGTCCAACGTCAAAGTTGCCAGTTTTGTTCTGGATTTTTGGTGGTGGATTCGAACTCGGCGGGACTTCTACCTATGATGGCACGACTATCGTCGAGAATGCCATAGCAAAGGGGACACCTATTGTCTTCGTTGCGGTCAATTACCGCGTCGGCGGTTTTGGGTTCTTGGCTGGCAAGGAGATTCTTGCGGATGGATCTAGCAACCTAGGTCTACTCGATCAAAGACTAGGTCTTGAATGGGTTGCAGATAACATTGCCCAGTTTGGCGGAGATCCCGCTAAAGTTACCATCTGGGGCGAGTCTGCGGGATCCATTTCGGTCATGGATCAAATGCTCTTGTATGATGGTGACTATACATACAATGGCCAACCTCTTTTCCGTGGTGCAATCATGGACTCTGGTAGCATTGTTCCTACCAACCCCGTAGATGGTGATGCTGCACAAAAAGTTTACGACACTGTTGTCTCGGCTGCTGGCTGCTCATCGGCAAGTGATACGTTGGAATGTCTCCGAGGACTCGACTATACCACATATCTTAATGCAGCCAACTCTGTACCTGGTATCCTCAGTTACAACTCCGTTGCTCTTTCCTATCTACCACGACCGGATGGTACCATTCTCACAGACAGTCCGGAAGTACTTGTGAAAGACGGAAAATACGCACCAGTCCCTATGATCATTGGCGACCAAGAAGATGAAGGCACATTGTTCGCTCTGTTTCAATCCAACCTCAGCACCACGCAAGACGTCATCGATTATCTCCAAACCGTCTTCTTCTCATACGACGGAAACGAGACCGTCATCGAGGGACTCGTCAACTCCTATCCAGACGACATCACATTCGGCTCCCCCTTTAGGACCGGCATTCTGAACAACTGGTACCCTCAATACAAGCGTCTAGCCGCTATCCTCGGCGACGCCGTCTTCACGCTGACCCGTCGCGCATTCCTAAACCTAGCAAATGCCGCTAATCCAGGTGTGCCAAGCTGGTCTTATCTATCTTCTTACGACTACGGAACACCTATTCTCGGCACCGGTCATGGCACCGATATCCTGCAAGTCTTTTACGGAATTGTGCCGGATTATGCCTCGGCGGCAATCTGGTCATACTATATCTCATTTGTCTATGATCTCAACCCCAATGCGAACACGACCTATCCCGATTGGCCGCAATGGAGCACTGGTAAGGAGTTGGTGAATTTCAACGCAAATAGTCTTACGACTATAACGGATAATTTCCGTGAGACGCAGTATGAATACTTATATGAGTATATGTCTGATATTAGGGTTTAGTTCTAAAAGTGCTTGATGAAGTATTTCTTACTGCATTCTTTTATTATCTTTTGGAGCGTAATTTTCCTAAAGTCCTAATGACTAATAACAAAGTACCTGAATTGGTATGATATGAAAAAAAAAATCAACCAGAAATATCGGATCACGAATTAAATTCGAGCAGACGCAATCTTTCAATCGTTGGAAAGTAAGAGGAAACAAGATGCACAATGTCCAACGATGTTGATGATTACTTACTGATGCTATCTATCAGGCAATGGGGAGATTAAGCTGACTCATGCGGACATCAACCGGCGCATATCATGGTTGCTTCTACGAATTTAACTCGACTCGTGCTTATAGATTGGCAGCAATTGGACTGGTACCGGATAATGGGACTATTGTAAGACCCGCTGGACAGTATCTCTTGAGGACGAATAGCGTAAAGACTGTAGTCAACGATTGTTGGAGCATATGATGTATTTATTTGTATACTGCAGCTATGGGTGCATTTTAAGCTTACAATTTCATTGAATGTAACCAGCGAGAGTGCGCAATGTTTCCTAGATAATGTATCACATGGAATAATGGGTTCTCACATTATTGATTGTGAGCAGTTTTAAGGCAAATCTTTGGATTAGCTCGAGAATTGTAACACCAATCGCCCAAACACTTCTAAAGGCTTTCGTCCATGAAATGGTCTACCATATATGTTATTCGCAACCCCGGAGTAGATACATTTTCCCTCCATCAGTCATGACCGATAGGTTTAGGGGAGTTCTGCCAGGCAATTTTGGCACCACTCAGAGTTTCAAACAACTGGGGTTGAGTGCCCACTTCCTTAGGATCATCACCAATGAAATTCAACGGGAACCCAAGATCAAAGTCTTTCACACCGTCCAAGTATCGAACCTGCTCACCCGTCAAGTGAATACTCAGGGCACCAATGTTGTCATGCAGGTGCTCTACCTTTCGACCACCGACTATCGGGAACACGTTCCTTGCCTTTTGCATGACGTAGGCGAGGGCAATCTGTTGTATGCTTTTGATACCATGCTCAGAAGCCACTTTCTCCAATGCAAAACTAATCTCACGAGCCTCGTCACTCTGGACGCTGCTGCGGCCC
The DNA here is from genome assembly GCA_023625915.1 of Talaromyces sp. PB3603. NCBI lineage: Eukaryota > Fungi > Ascomycota > Eurotiomycetes > Eurotiales > Trichocomaceae > Talaromyces > Talaromyces sp. PB3603. The sequence continues at coordinate 310,808 of JAMAFY010000015.1, read as the reverse complement.
CCCTGGGCTGATTTTTCGCTCGCTTCCAACTGTTTCGCAGTCTGAAATTGGCCGCCCCCAAGGACATCCCATGGGCAAAGAGCCATACCGAAGTGACGGGCCATGGGTATGATCTCTCTCTCAAAGTCACGACGCATTACGTTCCATTGACCCTGATAGACAGAAAAGGGAGTCTTGCCATGATCCTTGGCATATGTATTGGCAGTGGCTACGACCCAGGCTGGTGTATCGGAGATCCCAAGATATAGCACTTTACCCTGCTGAACGAGGTTGTGGAGAGAATCCATAAGTTCCTCAATAGACGTCGTCCAATCCCACCAATGAACGTAGAGGAGATCGATATACGTCGTTTGTAATTTATCGAGCGACGCCTCCACCGATAAACGGAGAGACTTTTTGTGGTTTCCTCCATAGTTGACTGTCTTGCCAGTCCCCAGCTCATGCGAGCGGAAACAATTGGTGAATTTCGTAGCGACGAATACGAGGTCGCGAATTCCCCTTGTTGCCATCCATTTGCCGATATACTTCTCCGATTCCTCATTCTGATAGTTATTGGCTGTATCAATGAAATTGCCGCCGGCGTCCGCATATGCGTCTAAAAGCGCAAAAGACTGCTCCTCATCCATGGCGCCCAACCTTGAGGACCATGACGTCCCGATAGACATACCACCGAGCGCGATTGGAGAGACACGCACGCCAGCTGTGCTCGAAAGAATGCGGTAACGACCGAGTTCAGTCTTGGGCTGTTCCGGTACGACAAAAACCATGATTGTTCGAGTTTTTGAAGAGAAGTCCCGAGGTTTCAGTATTCTCGATGCCCAATTATTGGCCTTGTACTATGTCGTTTGAGCTTCTGAATATTTGGCTGAATTTCGGGAAAAAGGTGTATGGCGTGAAGATGAGTGTTTGACTGAACGCGTTAATCCGTCCTTTTTTCGCACCACAGTCTTATATGCCCTCTCAGTGAACACAAGTCTCCTACGATGTAGAATACCTTTTTATGAAAAAAGGACCTTGGAATGTGAATTCTATGTCGGACATGACGGGTTTGGGAGGGGCTTAGGTAGTCCGTTCGCAGGGTTGCCTAATTCCGTAAACTCCGACTTATAGTTCCATTCCCAAAGGCCTTATCATTCTGGATGTATAGATTTTCATACGACCTGCATCATGAACACGGAAGTGTGCTTGTTTATTGTATGACAAGTGAGTCTTGAATCATCGTTATAGATGACGTTCGATCTAGATTGATCTCTAGAGGTGTTAGAATGCAGGCGAATAAATTAGGCTGTAGTAGACATTCGGGGGAGGTGTTGAGGCAGCCGGAAGTATATCATCAGCTACGAACTCTTATAGCGCCACCTTTGCTTCATATCCGCAATGTTTCTGTCACGATGCTGAAATTTTTGATAATCCCGAGAACGCATTTCATTCAAGAAAAAATGTGTCGCAAGGTTCGCATAGCATGGTCTACAGTGAAGCGACCGACTTCTCGATAACACGTTGCCAAGGCAGTAAACATACGACACTCATCACAACACCTTCATGAGAAATCACGTCGGTGCTGTAATTGATAAGTCTCACATCCCTTTAAGGACCTGCTTATCATTCTGAGATGTGTACAACCTAGAGGACCTGAGGGTTCTGTTCCTGTCGAAGGTCATGTCAATTTATTGCCGCGAGACATGACTTCATTTATCAAAACGAATGCAGTTCATCATCATCCTCCAAGGTATTTCCCGCGTCTAGATCCAGTGAAATGACAAATTCGATGGTATCGCATTTGAACAGCCCTTCTCGGTGTCGGATTTGATCTTGAATGATGGATCAATGTGACTCATGGTTCTCCTGATAAGACTGGATTTCTTCGCGGATCCATGCGAGTTTCATCCTCTTTAAGAAGGTACTCACCTTTGTTTAGGGTAATGGTTTGTACTGACTGAGCCTTGTGCTTCGGTGGTCGTGTCGTCCAATTCACTTTCGGCGAAACTGCTGGCGAAGGGGGGGGGAAGGAGCAAGTCTGTCAGATGAAACTCTCTAGACACTTGAATGAGGGCAGGAGATAGCGCCCAGGTTGCTCTTTTCCAGGCATCAGTTTTGATACGAGCCTGCGAGTCGTGAAGCATTTCCCTATCGATAATGAAACAAGGGGATGAAATCATACATTCTTACATTCCAAGATCAAAACAAGCTATCCACTTTCATATGACTCAGCCCGCTCCATACACTTTCATTAACCATGCGCCGGGATGTCAAACTACTTATTGAACGCTGAATGGGTTGGTTTATCAAAATACTAAATATTTCTCCGTCCGAGCCCACCTGCAATCCCACAGAGACCTCGATACTCAGCCGCAGTGATAGGGTTGTCTGGGCCGCATCTTCATGATTTCTTTACAATTCGTATCAAAGTATATAAGTTGTGATCCTTATCTTTTTATACAAGAGTAGAGGCATGTTGTTTCACACATTGGATAGGGCCAAATGATATACCCGTCTTCTGGTTTCCTCAATTCCAACGGAGGGCAGGATGACAATTGGCCACCGAAACACAAAGAAACAAATTAGGTGAGAAGCTAGACAGGGGTTCTACCAGAGATATCAATTGATCACAAGACATCGTGCAGGAAAGCTAACGTTACATGGGAGATAGGATAAAATTTCCCCGCATTTTGGTATAGCTTAGCACCGGGATGATTTCTCTTATCATCCCTTCGTCCCCTGATCAAGTTGAGTTTCTACAGCAAGGGAAATCAACAATTGAGCAGCAACAGAATCATAGGTCTAGAGCTCCTTGAGAGGACTCGTAGTCTGGTAATGATGGACATAGAAATCGCTCCGGACACTTTTGGATCTGATCCTGAAAAAAAGATTCAGCCACACGTTGCAGCTGAACGCATCGGCGACCAGATTCCACATGAATTACTCGAAGAGCTGGCCCCAAATGGCGAGAGCGAATACATACTCGGAATAATCAATTCGATGAGTGAAGAAGAAGCTGTAGCGATTGTCACGGCATCACTGGAATTTCATGCCGATGATTGGAATTTCCCGTCTGACATGCGTGATCGAATGAAGCGGTTGTTGCAAGGGCCTAAACTATATGGCGAGTTCTATGACCGCGACTTGCGGATAGATGCCACAATGATGAGATATTCATCGCCGTATCCCGGTGTTCGTGCTGTTGCCGATCTGGTAGATAGTCCGGACATTCCCATTGAGACTATACGAGCCTACTTCTTGGGTATTGGATGGGCAGTCATTGGGACTTTTATGTCTACTTTTTTCAACAGCAGGTTTCCTTCAATTGGTAGGTGTATTTTGATTATAGCTATGCGAATTATGCTCACGTATGTCTTAGGGCTATCCGGCTCCGTGATCCAGATCTTATTATACCCCTGTGCAAAATTTCTTGAAACCATTCTTCCCGACTGGGGGATCACGATTATGGGCATTCGTCATTCCTTGAATCCAGGCCCTTGGACTTTCAAAGAGCAAATGTTTGCTACCATCACTTTCAACATTGCAATCTATACTACGAACAGCTATCCAATGATTTTGGTTCAGAAGTCGCCTCTTTTCTACAACGAAAAATTCATCACATTTGGATATCAATTGATGCTGACATTGTTCGTGCAACTCATGGGCATGGGTTTTGCAGGTTACCTGAGGCGATTCAGTGTGTATCCAGTCAAGGCACTGTGGCCAACTATACTCCCGACTATTGCTATGAACCGCGCTCTAACCAAAGCAGAAGCTAAGGAGAATGTTTACGGATGGACAATATCTCGATACCGATTCTTCTATATCGTAACGCTTGGTATGATGTTTTACTATTGGCTACCGGGTTACCTGTTTACTGCGCTCTCCACCTTCAACTGGATGACATGGATTTCACCGCACAACATCACGTTAGCAATCATCACTGGGTCGGTTACGGGACTCGGGCTTTTCAATCCCATCACTACCTTTGATTGGAACGTGGCAACCTCATCATATGCCGCTCTTGCCCAGCCGTTCTTCAGCACCATCACAATGTACTGTGGTAGCGTATTGGGCGCTTTTATCATCATCGGCATGTATTATTCCAACATGTACAACACAGCATACCTACCCATCAACTCATCATCAACATTCGCCAACGACGCAACAAGCTACAATGTGTCCAAAGTAGTGATTGATAACAATTTCAACGAGACTCTGTACCAGGATTACTCCCCTCCTTTCTATACCGCTGGTTACATCCTGACTGTTGGCGCCAATTTCGCTTTCTACCCTGTCTACTTTTTGTACATCATGGGAAATCAGTGGAAGACCATGAAGAAGGCGTATATTGATTTCTACCAGGGTCTACGGCATGGCAAAGGAAATTACGAAGGAGCCATGGACGTGCACAGTCGGCTCATGTCGAGATACAAGGAAGTGCCAGATTGGTGGTTTCTTCTGATTCTTCTAGCGGCCCTCGTCGTATCCATCGTCTTTTTAAAGATCTACCCGGTCGACACTCCCGTCTGGGTGACGTTTCTGATGATCGGGATTAACCTCGTCTTCGCGGTTCCCCTATCCTTCTTGTCCGCAACCACCGGCACGAATCTCGGACTTGGCTCATTGATTCAAATTATCACCGGCTTCGTTTTACCGCAGAACCCGAACGCATTCATGTTTGCGCAAACACTTGGCTCGTGGGCTCTCGCTGGATACGGTGACAATTACGTGCAAGACCAGAAAATGGCTCATTACTGCAAGATTGCGCCCCGAGCAGTGTTTCGGAGCCAGATTGGTACAATTATAATCAGCTGTTTTGTAGCTGTGGGCACGCAGGATTTTGTGCTGAATAATGTTCCGGGTCTGTGTACGTCGAATCAGCCTAGTCATTTCACGTGCGCTGGAGATGGATACCCTTTGTACACGAGTAGTTTAATGGTAAGTCCTGGAGGCACGATAAGCAATGGAAACACTTACTGACTTTCTGCAGTGGGGTTTGCTAGGCTCCGATCGTATGTTTAACTCTCTCTATCCACTCTTTAAGTGGTGCTTCCTCATCGGATTCGCCATAGCCCTCATCTTCCTCGTGGGCCAGGGCTACGGTCCTCGATATCTTCCCCAATTACGGGAAAGCATTCGCACGAGAGTCAGACCCAACACCTTTGAGATGTTGGACCGAACGCTCTTCCGCTTCATCGCTTCCTTGTTATGGCTCAATCCCGTCCTCATAATCCAAGGAATACAGCACTGGGCCCCATCAAATTTATCATACAAAACCCCAGGTCTGATACTGTCCTTTGTATTCATGTACTGGCTCCCACGACATCGACTAGCATGGTGGGAAAAGTACAACTACGTCTTATCAGCTGCACTGACGGCTGGAGTCGCCATAAGCGCACTGATCATGTTCTTTGCGGTCGAATACCATCCCAAGACGCTGTCGTGGTGGGGGAATAAGGTGAGCTCCGCAGGCGTGGATGGTAGTGGTACGGGGATCTTGCCCATCCCTACTAGGGGATATTTTGGGCCGGATAAGGGGACTTTTGCGTAGTCTTTTAGAAATTGACACCAAAGCTCAGTACTGGAAGAAATGTATGCCTGGCAAGCTTGTGCAGACAACACTGGTTTTAGCTTTAACACTAATCTTATGAATAAGGGCTTTGACCCAGGACTACTTCTATCACACAACCATAATTCAGCTCATTCGGGAAGTTGGATCAGTTCGATGTACACGAGAGCTGTCTGCGGATGAATATTGTTTTCACAAAAGTGTAAAAACCCATTACTATAATTTCAGATGGGAGTATGAAGTAGAGAAAAGATGAAGACGTATAGCCTATGGCTCAGTTACGATGCTCGGATAACATCGATGTTATGATTGCATACGGACCACAAGTTGGGATGGTAATCATCAATGGTATATAGTTAAGTATCAAGGTTTATCTCTAAGGGGAGTACATTAAAGGAAGAAGATACAAGAACGCTTGCCCAAAATAGTGAAAAGAGAAATAATGGAAACTATGTATACTTCTTCTTGATGATATCTGCGGCTCTTTCGGCCACTGCGTAGACAGTACTTGCCAAGTGGCCGCAGACTTGAAACGGAATGACAGAAGCATCAACCACACGGACATTTTCCGTACCGTAAACCTTCAAGTCGGCGTCAACAACTCCGCCTTTCTCTCGAGGAAGCATGCTAGCTGTTCCAACAGGGTGAAAGTTCGATCTGTCTGAAAGTCGTGATAATGATTGTTAGATATTGTCCAAGCGTTAGGGATTGTGGGTTGGTGGGATGCAAAGAACTCCTTACATGTTGATTCAATCCAGCTAGTGTATTTGGAATCTGGTGCGTCTTCAGGGACCAAGTCCAATCCTGGGGCAAATTCGTCTCCTACAAGGCTTTTGAGAGGACTTGTGCCAAATATTTTGCGAATGTAGCGCGCCACATCCGCCTGACTGTTGAGATCCGGCTCGAACATAAAATAATTTGGGTTGATGGAAGGCGGATGAGATGGATCTGCGGAGGCCACATGGACACTCCCTCTTGAGAACGGTAGCAGGGCCCAGTACTCGGTTATGAACGAGTGTGCGATGGGGAGCAACACAATTTCTGCGTATGGGACTCGATATTCGAAGACTAGGTCATACTGAAGTTGGAACGCTGCTTCAATATTAGCTTCCAGTACGGCTCCATTCGAAAAGTTGGATACAGCCCTTGCGTAGTCAGCGAGACTTGAATTGACATGTGATGCAATTGAAGAAACATTGTCGCCGTATATATGGTCGACTGATGGGAGAATCGAGAAAGTTGGCGTACCGAGCCAGAATTCTTTTCCATCATAAGATAGGCCGTTATTTGTCTGATCCTGCAAGTTTTCGCCCACAGTGGAAATATTGACCTTAATGGGGATGTCGAACTTTTTGAGTATATCCTGGTTTCCAATGCCAGATAACTCTAGAAGTAAAGGGGACTTTAGAGAGCCAGCTGAGAGGATCACCTCCTTCGAAGCGTGTATCACTTCAGGTCCATCAACACCGGTGACTTCGACTCCAATCGCGATGGCCTCGCTTTGAGATCCTTCAGCCCAAATTATCTTATTTGCTTGAGTGTTTGGGATAATCTTGAGATTGGATCTTTCCTCATAGGGCCAATAGTAAGCTCTCGCTGCATCATGACGAATGTTGGCGTCTCTGTCGACGGTGTTGGGATGGGACGTAAGTCCAACCATACTACCATCATTAACGTCACGGTTATAAGGGACACCGAGCGCCGACATGGTCTCGTCAATCATGGGAAGGAAGCTGGAGTTCGTCATTGCCTTCGGCCAGCCCACTTTCACTGGGCCGGTTTCCCCATGATATCTTATAAAATAGTCGGCGCCGTGATCAATCTGATCCAAGGTGGGCACCTGAAAATGCTCCGATTTTTTATAGTATGGAAGAAGATTATTCCAGTTCCAACCCTCATTTCCCACCATTTCCCAAGCATCAATCTGTACGGACTGAGCTCGAGTATATGACATACCTGTGATTGAAATTAGTAAAAACACCATTTTCTCCTCGGGAACAGCGAACTCCTTGCCATTGATAGTGCTCGTTCCCCCGATAGCCTTTCCAGCGCGCATAATCTGCTTGGACCCTCCAGCATATGCCTGACTCTCCGTTTCGTAAGCCCAGTCAATTTCGGTTCCAAAACTCAGTCCATAACCCGTGACCTGAGTAACGTTGCGATTGTGAAAAACGGAGTCTCCCGCCTCGATCACGGCCACGGTGATATCTGGTATTTCTGAGAGTCTGTTCGCGACAGCAAGTCCAGCGGTGCCCCCGCCGACAATTATAAAGTCATATTGCGGCACTGAGTCCGTATTACGGCCATGGGCCGCAAGAATTAGCAACGTCGCTGAAGCTAATCTTAAAAGTGACATTTTTATCCAGACCAACAAGTGATAACATCAATGAAGAAGATTAGGAAAGAGTTGTAACTTCAGTAAACACCTAGTATTTCAACCAGCAACCAAATACGTTGGACTGTGTTACGTATCTATGCCCGGCCTGGTGTTCAGGCCAACGGCGGACGGAATGTTGACGCCACTTTGGAATTGTTAACATTCTTGAAGCATTCCAAGGTCACCTAGGTCCCGCACTGGTCGTCCAGGCTTCGACCACGCGGTAGATATTCTGCTGCAAGCACGAAGGACTCCACTTGAACTTTTTAAATGATCAGTACCTCATAACCTCGCTTAGATGAGTGATGATACTCGGCACTACAAAAATGCTCGCCATTATGAAGAGGCGTACGGATGACCTGTTAGGGTTAGGGTAAGCCAACACCGGGCTTACCGCGGGCTTGTGATAGCTACAGATTCTGACTGAACCACTGGATACTGCTGCAATGATAGGCCACGGACAAATGACGCTACGCAGAGACTTTGGACCAAGTCTTGTTGTTGCTGATTATCTCTTTGAACAGAAAACCATACCTATATTTCATGAACATGAAGCTACAGCCGGAAATTGAGGACTGAGAGATCCCCATGAAAAATGTATTTTGGCATGATCAAATGGGAAGAAGAACGTTCAGCGACTTCCATGAGATGCATTGTATCCTTGAAGCTCGAAGTGACCGACCAGCACACTTGCATCGAGCAACCTAGAAAGTATCCTTCACCGTAACCTTTTCCGCCATACCATTATGCCTCGGGACAAGGGTCTTAGCAAAAGTCCAGGCCTGGACCTTTTCCATGAATAAGAAATCCAGGTCATTGAAGGTCCGCCCCTTTGTCTCAGGAACGATCAGCCAAGTCACGACGTAAGCTACAAGAGACAGCCCTGCAAAGAAGAACCCGATCTTGCCTCCCCAGTTTGCTTGGTCTGTGTTATACAAGTACGGGGTAAAAAATCCAAAAGCCCAGAATATGACCGACTGAGCGCCAAATCCTATACCAGCAGACTTTGATCGGAGACGAACAGAAGAGATCTCCGACGCAATGGTAGGAACGACACTGGCAACACCGAAGCTATTGAAAAACCCGAACAGGAGAAGTGCGACACCGACAAACCTATTTGTTTCTTAGTACATAGGGTATTCTCCACGGGTAAAGAGGTAAGAAGCTCCTTACCAATTGGCTGCAGATGTGGTAAAACACCCTGCTATGCCCATAGCCAGCCAAGCGGAAACGTCGAGAACGATGCTGAGTAGAATCATCGTCCTACGGCCAAAACGTGGCACTGTATACCATGATACCATATTCGCGACCATATTTGCACCAACACCAATCAAGTTGACCATCAGGGAGTACTTGTAGGACATTCCGGCCATGATGAGAAAGTATGCACCGTTCGAAAGCAAGCTGATGCCCACAAATTGCTGGAGGCAGTTGAGCCAGATAATGATGAGTGTTCGGCGCAGATTTATGCCTAGGAAACATTCGACGTACGTGGGCGCTTCGTGACCACCGTTCTCGCTTTCCAGAGTCCTTTGAATAGTTTCAATCATAAAGCCGTCACGATCTGCCCCGAGCTGTTTGACAGCCGTGTGAGCCTCGGATGCCTTATTTTGTGCAACGAGCCAAACAGGGCTTTCGGGGAGAACAAATGCTGCAATGACTGCGACTCCGGAAAATGCCCATTGTGTAGCAAAAGGAACTCGATATGCTTCCATACTCATTCGACCTGTTTGTGTGAACACAATGGCCATCGCTAGCATATGACCCAGTGACTAGGAAATATAATGAGACTAAAGAGTTGACCAAAGCTGTCGGGAAAGGAACACCAACCACATTGAACGCGTAAAAGCCTAGGAGTACACCACGCAGGTTCTTCGGTGCGATTTCTGAAATGTATGTCTGGCAGGCTGACATGAGCACACCACAGCCCATGCCGATGAAAATTTTGGCGAACAGGAAAAGGCCCCGTCGAGTATCTTTATCATGGGACAGCGCACATGTATACGCAATGGTTGTTCCAGCGATACCTAGCAGACCACCGAGCAAGAATGTCGGTCTGCGCCCGATACGATCCTGGACAATTCCAGCGCAGACAGAGCCGGCTGCAGCGCCCGCTTGGACAAAACCGTTCCACAACCCCAGCCAGATCGCTGGAAGAACCAGGCCTGTCCCGGTGCTTTCCCCAAAATCCCGCCTTCAGTCAACCATCAGCGAGGGTACTCGTATCTATCAGACACAATCTTGACTCACAGGAACGCGGGCAAGGCCGAGATGGCGCCGACAATAACCAGATCATAACCGAACATAAGAGGTCCGATATTCGCAATCAGCGCGTAGAGCACTAGCCGTGGATGTTCGAGAATTATAATCCATGGATTTTCATGGGGCTTTGCAATGGCTTGCTCGACGAGCTCTGCAGGGCGCTCGATGTGGATGGCAGTTTCGGCCTTGTCGTTGGTGGATTCAGTCATTTTCACTCATGTAGCTATTGGGGGCTTGGGGGGCAATTTTTGCAACACATATGAGACTATGTCGACAATAGGGGGCAGCAGATGAGGCTATATATCGTCGAGGTATAATTTTCCCCGCAACCAACTGACAGCCATTTACGGATCGACGGCTTTGAGAAACCCCCCAGGCCTTCCCGAAGACTGTGAGGTCCCGAGAAGAATAATGCCATCGATCACTCCGTATCCTGGTTAGAGTAAATGATAGAGGGGAAGAAAGAATTGGAGACTTTAGTCGCTATTGGCCCGGAAGTCAGTGCTAAAAGCCGTTTACGCTTCAGTGATTGGAAGTCTCCCTGACGGCAATTGATACTTATGTTATAATCAAAAGCCGACCACCCATTTTCAAAGACCGTGAGGGCCCGAAAGGAGAACTTCCCCAGATTTCTCCACATCCAAGTTCTTGCTTGAGACTGAGGGCCCGAGAAGTTGACTCTCTCTGTGCTTTCTACTCACTCATCTAGCTTTCCGAGTGCACCAAGGCCCGAAAAGAGTATCTTGACAGATCTCTCCACATCCCGATACTTACATTTAATTTCACGTGGCTCTATGTAGCTGGGTAATACTTCTGATTTTTCTTTTTGTATGATACTCTTTTCTTTGAACTTATTTTACACACTAGATCAAGTGTCAAGATGTTGAAGCCCCAAGCCAATCTTATGCGCGATCTCATCTCCCTGGATGGGATCTGGAATTTTGCTCTGGCATCTTCGCCAGACATCGAGATAGACAAACCGTGGACAAAAGCCATACCGCCTAAACTGCAACTTCCAGTTCCAGCTAGCTACAACGACATATTCGTCGACCACAATATCAGAGACCACGTAGGCTGGGTCTTCTACCAGAGAAAAGTCACTGTACCTCGAGGGTGGACTGGCCATCGTCGATCTTTCCTACGCTTTGATGCTGCTACTCATCGAGCACGCGTCTACGTGGATGACGAGTTTGTGGTCGAGCATATTGGAGGTTACACGCCATTCGAAGCGGATATTTCTCATTTAAAGGCCGCTGGACAGGAATTCAGATTGACGGTCGCTGTTTGCAACGAGCTTCATTGGGATACAATCCCTCCAGGGCGCATTGAGTCCTCGGATGGTGGCAAGCGAAAACAACATTATCAACATGATTTCTTCAACTACGCCGGGCTGATACGCTCGGTCTCACTTTACTCCGTTCCTAATGAATACATTGACGATATTACCGTTGTGACTGAAGTCAAGGATACCAACGGCATAATAAAGCTTGATATTCGAGCTAACCAACCAATGGACACATCCAGATACCGCTTGACAATCTTGGATGAGGATGGTGCTGAAGTGTGTAAAGAGACCGGAAATTCCGAAGAATTGGTGATGGAGGAAGTCCGCCTTTGGCAGCCAGGGATGCCATATCTCTACCAACTGCGCGTAGAATTGCTCTTTGCAGACGGCGAAACTGTCCAGGATATGTACGAGCTACCATTCGGTGTCCGCACGGTCAAAGTGGAAGGAAATCGATTTTTGATCAACGGAACGCCCTTCTATTTCACAGGATTTGGGAAACACGAGGATGCGCCAATCCACGGTAGGGGATTTGATCCCTCGTTTATGATTCACGACTTTAACTTGATGGCTTGGAGTGGCGCCAATTCTTTTCGCACCTCACACTATCCATATGCAGAAGAAGTACTCGAATATGCAGATCGGCACGGTTTTGTTGTGATCAACGAGACTGCGGCAGTAGGTCTTAACCTCGGCATTGTCGCTGGGGTCTTTGGGTTCAAATCTCCGCCCACCTTCTCTTTAGAAACATGCAACTCGGCAACACAGAAAGCACACGAACAAGCTATTAGGGAGCTGATAGCCCGAGATAAGAACCACCCCTCTGTCGTTCTTTGGACACTTGCGAACGAGCCTGCGTCCAGCGAAGCTGGCGTACGGGAGTATATTGAGCCACTTGTAAATCTGACCCGACGACTTGATCCAACACGACCACTTTGTTTCACTAATATGAGCCACGCGACTGTCGAGAAAGATCTAATAACGGATCTCTTTGATGTGATTTGCCTGAACCGGTACTATGGGTGGTATACACAGACTGGCGATCTCGAAACGGCTGAAGAGGTTCTTCACAAAGACCTATTTGGCTGGCAAGCAAAGTATGATAAGCCGATCATTATTGCCGAGTACGGCGCTGATTGTCAGGCTGGATTACATGCTGTCGGTGACGTTCCATGGAGTGAAGAGTACCAGGCCCGATTTCTTGAGATGTTCCACGGTGTATTCGATAAGGTGGAGAGCGTCGTTGGGGAGCATGTTTGGAATTTTGCCGATTTCCAATGCACATCTACCATGTTTCGTGTTGATGGGAATAAGAAAGGCGTCTTTACCCGGGACAGGCGACCGAAGAGCTCTGCTCAGGTGCTGAGAAGACGATGGAAAGGCGGAGTGCAAAAAGCATCGCGAAGTTTACTATTGCAGTGATGCAGAGTGAGATCCATTGTTCGACCACAGAGAAACACAAGCGCACCGCTGAGTATTCGCGAACCAGTGAGTTTCCATAGCAGATTCTAGAAGGCTTAAGCTCTTGGATCTTGTATTTACCAACCTCCATGGAATGCACGTGACGCTGTGATTGAAGATCTTGGCCGCCAAAAATATCACGTTGAAGAAAAGTGCTGATGCAAAGTCGAAATTTACTATTTGAAGAGTTGGCAATTGAAGGAAAACTGTACGAATGCCTTTCAACACTTCGAAAAAGAAATTACAAGTGTCGTCTAAAGAACTCTGGGTCAATGTTATACTTGCTCTCTATGGCCGACAGCTATGATGGCGATATAAAGCCTCGAGTGAAGACTACCTGTCCTAAGCCGTCTGTTGTGGGAGAGGTCGCGGCGAGAAAGTCTTCATATTGCTCTGATCATGGTGTTGTATTTGTCATCGTCTCTCCCCGCTGCTGTAGACCACAACTAAGTGTTTTTGCTGCTTAGATGAGAGCGCGGCCTTGTAGCATCCATCTTTATATCCCTCTTTCTGACTACATAGTATGGCCGAAACCTACCAAGCTTCCTGAGCTAGCTAACGCGAACGTTGCATTCTCTGTGATGTTCATACTTTGTGTGTAGAATCCATATTACCTCTACTACCATGTACTGAAGACCAAGATGCCAGGGTCTGCCACAGTATGAGTCTGTCAGTTGCCAGACAAGGCTGTGTTTCTTGCAAACAGATCTGGAATCACCATCTCCGAGTTGTTCTCAACCTTCAATAAATTGTCTCGACAGAAACTAGTTTCTTAGAAGAGTCATCCCTGCATCAGCAAAATTGCGTCCGGATTAGAGGTCTTATTACTCTGTAAGGTTGTGCGAGATATGTTCCGTGTGTTATTCAAAATACGACAAGAATAGATGGCTCTCATTGTAATGATATAGCACGTAGATGTACGAGTTTTTGACATGATAAAGCCCGCTGCTTATAATGGTATTCCTTTGCAGCCGTGAAAAATTGTCATTATATGAATGGAGACATGCATCGTAAGTGTAACCAGAAAAGTTCAAGATAGGTTGTATTGGCATCAGTAGGTAGCAGGTCATACAACCTCAGTGCCTGCATGTATACATGCCCATGACATAGAGCGCCTAACAAGTTTCCTTCAACCAAACTCGTACCACTTAGAAGTTTGGCTACAACATATGGATATATTTCTTGGTCGGGCAATATTTGCTGAGTTCTGTAATGCATCGAGCTGCGAAAAGTGGAATCTGTCCGCGTTTAGGGGCAACTGACGCCTTACAAGGTCATTCCTATCCCTAAACAGCCCCGGGCCATGGTTTGAGAATCTGTGGGTAAGTCCTCAAGTAGAAAGTGCTGCATATTTGGAACTTCGAAGCAACTGTTCATTCAATATACAATGTTACTAATTACTGGAATATATCTGTAACTGCAGTATACCGGTGACGGGAAATAGACATTGTTGCTCCATTGTTTGACCTTGCTCTCAGTACTAAATTTAGGCAAGCTTTTGAAAGATAGGAACTATATCTATGCATCACATAGTTTGAGCTCGGGAGAATTGAGGTTCCAGCAGGATCTTCCTGGAGCATGCCATCACCTTGTACACAAAAGTCTAAGGCTTTTCAAACAGAAAGCTGTAGGCTCATACATTTCAAATTCTGTGAGCTAGCCAGAGAAAAATCAAACTGATTCTGCGACAGAAGATTACACAGCATGAAGCGGTATCTCACTAATTCTCTCTCAAACCCTGCGTAAGATGAATATTGAATGTTTGATCCCTGTTCTCACTGAATACCACAAGAAGTCTTCGTGGTAGTAGAAACGATAGATGAGATCCAGCAAGGCATTTGAGCATTACGAAGCTTTCCATAATTCTGAACAAGAGCGTAATGACCAAAGCGTCAATGCTTACTTGACAAAATTTCTTAGCCGCCGAAAGCTTCGCATCATCAGATACACCCCTTCGAGCGTGGCAACTATGCCACCTCCGGCGGACAGCCAGACAGCTCGTTGGACACGGAGAGACGAACGAGGAATCTTGGATTGATCTGTAATTGATCATATATAAGACACCAGTAAAGGCCTCTTCAAGTCGAACACTTCACCTTTTCGGGTTCCAAATGGCTGACCCAGCACATTCTTGGTAATGGACGATGAAGGCATAACGAGCAATCGAGTATTTCAACTTTGGCTAGATAAGGCGGCTCTCGTCGACAATGCGAGTTTGAACGAGATTGGAGCTGTGTATGGTTCGCGGTGTCAAAGTCGAGAGGATTTGGTATTATATGGTGAATGGTGATGTAACGTGGCGAAAAAGGCGGCCAGCTCTATCTGTAAGAAACGCGACCCATCATCTCAATGATCAATTCGTCGGATACTCCCTAAATAGCCACAGCTTGAATCTCAAACACTGCTCACATCACCCACGTGACATTATTTTGACATGCGTTAGTGTGCTCTGCTTGCTACAAGTGGAATTCCTCCTGACTGAACCATCGTAGGGTAGGTAGGCATCTTCGGAGAGAGCTGACTAGCCTCCATGTCGGCATAAACCTCAAAACAATACGTCGACCGAGTCCGAGGATATGTGTAGATCTTTGATCGCGCTTGAATAGGCACCGTCGAAATTCCACAACCGAGCCACATCAGATAGAAAAGTTCATCTACATGGTGACAGCCGTAGCGGGAGCTAGATGCCCGGTTTGGCCGGCGGGCAGACCCTAAGAATGATACTTTCATACTCGCCAATACAGCTGAAAGATAAAAATCTCTGTCTTCGTCACTCTATGGGAGTTCCGATGCTCTTCACTAGGCATGAAAAAGAAAAACATACAACAGCTGGGATTCGCTGGTGGTCACCCACCCAACTACTAACCAGCCGGCGTGTGGCTTAAGTACGGCTGAGCGGACGGGAAGCCCTGTTCTCCACACCCTATGGTCGTATGTGCTTGTAAAAGCTAAGAAACGAAATATATACCTATCTCCTAATGATTGATATCCGGAAGAAGCCCGCCACTTCAGACCACCAACCACAAGGTGGATGAGTAGTCCACTACGAGTTTCAGCTTCTACTCTTTCGGTGCCTTCGTAGGCAGCAGGATATATGCATTATGAACAGTGTATCAAGCTACTATCCGCCTACACTGATGTTCGAGTCCGGTCTAACTAAAGACTATTAACAGACCATCCCTGCTTATGTATGATAGAAAGTGATCCCGTGTATAGCGAATCAGGATAACGCATGCAGATCGCAAGGTAAAATGAAAATATTCGGGAAGGACTGGCCCGAAGTGTTTCAAGGCTTCCATCTCAAGGACAAACAACGACCAAGTTGCCTGTCGAGCTTCCTTCTCCTTTCTATTCTTCTATCTAATCGCAAAAGTCTACATGTACCGGTCATCTTTTATACCCATAATCAAGTCCAAGTATGCCATGGAAGCCCGTCTCTAAAGAACAATCCATCTTTTTCCCACATAGGACCTTCCGCTTCCGGTACATAGCCATTCCAGCAATAGTCGAATTCCACTCGAGTTTGCTGGGATTCGTAAAATTGATCATACTCTGGTGATAACGCTTCCTCGAGGTTGGAAACTTTGCCCTCCGGATGCAGATTATTCCATGGTTCGCGGCATGTTTCTCCCTTGCATGACTTAAGTATGAATAAAAGCGAATCTAAACGGCTGACCACCTTGCCCAAAGGATATCCAGCAACTGACACAGTCGGGTCCTCGCTACGTGAGAGAAGGTTGTTCATTTGTCCTGGGTCCTTGGCCATATCGTATAGTTCATGCTCGTTAGTACACCAGATAGAGTAGTAAAGGTTGTAGCTTGGTCCCGCGATGCGGATTGCCTTGTATGTGTTGTTTTCGTGCAGTGTGCCTTGGAGAAAGAGGAAAGGTCAGTGGGAGATTGGAGATTCGGTGTGGCTTAAAGCAGCTTACGGTCATAAATGCCTTCACCACCAGCATATCCCCAATACTCAACCGCTACGTGTTCGCGACGTCTTGCCACATTCAACTCGATAGCATCAGGCGTAACGGGAAAAGCTCTGCCATCGAAATCGTCTCTTAAAGGTATTCCCAAAAGCTTGAAAAAGGTCGGTACAAGGTCGGTATGTGTCGTTACAATATCGGTGGTATGGTTGGCTGCAACCCCGGGACCACGGACAATCAACGGTATATTGATATCTTCTTCGTATCCGCAAGATTTCCCGGGTTGCAGTCTGTGTTGGCCGATATGAAAGCCATTATCACTGCTGTAGAATACATATGTGTTGTCAAGAAGCGCGTATTCTTCGAGTTTGACAAATATATCGTCCACTAATTCATCGACCGCTTGAAGTGAGCGTAGTCGTTGTCGATGGTAGTGGTCATTGTATTCCACATTCTCTGGGCTTTGCTTCGGTAAGTCCAG
The DNA here is from genome assembly GCA_023625915.1 of Talaromyces sp. PB3603. Lineage (NCBI taxonomy): Eukaryota > Fungi > Ascomycota > Eurotiomycetes > Eurotiales > Trichocomaceae > Talaromyces > Talaromyces sp. PB3603. Next base: position 293,468 of record JAMAFY010000015.1, on the reverse strand, counting down.
AAGCCAGTTAGCGCCGGACGCCTGTTTTAGATATTAGCTGCAACTCCTCATTGTTCTTTTCTCGTGGGATCTGACGTCTTGCGGAAAGACGCACCGTGTCTGGATTGAAATTAACTGTCCGCGGAACTTTGACATCCTTGAACAGATGTTCATGCCGTTTCGCTGACACCGGTGCAGTATGTTCGAAGACAGGATTGTCATCCAATGCGCTCCCATTCATATTGATATTGCCGTGTGGAGCAATAGGTGCGATTGTAAGGAAGAAAGGCTTCTCGGCTACGACCGCATCCCGAAGCAGGCTCTGAGCCTTTTGAGACATGATATCTGTCGAATATCCGCCCTCATAACTTCTCGGCTCTTCACCTTTGAGCTGAAAAGTGCTGTTGAGATAGTTGTACGTGAAGGGATCGAGAAGGAAATCCTGCTCAATATGTCAGTGAAGCTGCTCGAACCAGTGCACTTGGAGGCTCGAATTACGGAGTTAGTGAAACCCGCCGGCTCCGGAGAATCATAATTGGTCACTGTATGGACATTGAACAGCTTTCCGGTATAGTAAGTGTTGTATCCGGCCTGCTGCAGCCATACTGGTAGGTAGTTTTCGTTGAAGCCCTCTTCCACGAACCTGGTATATCCTCCTATAGTGGAGAAATATAAGACTTTGTACGTTTGAATATCACTTGAACAAATGACTTACCATAAGGCGGATTGACATCTGTAATATTTGTATTATGAGCTGCTTTACCTGTCCACAATGTGACCCGTGATGGACAGCATACAGCTGTTGTGCAGTAATGCTTCTGGAAATGAGTCCCTTGCTCTAAGAGATGCCTCCTCACATGAGGCATGTAATCAAGCGAATTGAGGTGTGTATCCTGGTCATCGGTCAGGATAAAAACCACATTGGGACGAGTACATTGACTGGCACCGCTCAGCACTTGTTGAATCGTGTGTTCAAGGCCGATTGTTCCCGGAGCAAGGGCGGCTACCAAGGCCCAGAGATAGCACCCTTTCATCTTTATAAGATCGTTGAAGAAGATCACCAGAAGACAGGCAATTCTTGAATTATTTTCAAGTCTCATGATTGTTTAGTAGACTAACTTGAAGCCGTTGACTAGCCATCGACGCGCGGCGACTACTAAGCATGATTTGACCAATCCCCGTTTGCTGAGCTTGCTGGGCTCTCAAATGCGGAAAGATTATCCCCAGCTAGATCGCCATAGCTCTAGCATATGGCGAGATTCTTGGCGCGAGTATACCATTGACTGAAAACGCTTGAATCAGGAATCAGGAAATATCCGGTTGGTGAACAACGTTAGCTTTGCGGGGCAGAGAGCGCTGTGGAAATAGTCCGAGATCAGTCCGTCAATTATAGCCACGCACTATCGTTGCCCTAGCTGCTAGCAAAGAAACAAGCCCGTCCAAATAAGGAACATTTTGAGCGTGTGTTTTAAACTGACTCGTACTTCCTAGTACTTGCAGCAGAAGGCCATTACCCCACTGTTTTAGTATTGAAACTAAAGAATTGCTATCCGTTCAGCTATTTGCTGGATATTTCACCATGTCATACAAATATGGCGATCTACCTAGGAACAGATTCTACGCATCTGACAGAGCTTCTGGTGCATGCCTCAACCATATAAAATGGCCGGGTTATGCCGAATCTTACTGAATTTGGCGAAAGTTAATGTTTGATCGTATGGGATGGGCAAAGATGACTGACTGCTACGGCAAATTAAAGCGATATTAATGGGAAATTGTTCGCAAATAAGTAAATGTTGAACCCGATCCCTATAAAACTTCACTTCGCTCTCCTCCCGATTCTGAAGTAATACCATTGTATTTACGGCTAGGTAGAGGAAACAAGGACCTATAGCGACAATGACGGACGGTATTTCCGAGCACCATGACGGTCATATCGACCTCGACGATAGCGTCGTCAATAAGCTGGCCAGGTCAAACCCAAAGGTGGCGATACTCAGCAGCGAAGCAAAGCTGGCCACCGAAGCCGAGCATAACATGTCTATACGAGAGGCAATCAGGCGCTACCCTAAAGCCGTTGGTTGGTCAATTCTTTTCTCGACTGCCATCATCATGGAGGGATACGACATTGTCCTAGTTACCGCGTTCTTTGCATACCCCTCTTTTCAGAAAAAGTTTGGGGAACCGACAAAGAACGGGACAAGTTACCAGGTCACAGCACCGTGGCAGTCTGGTCTGTCGAACGGCGCACGAGTCGGCGAAATCATCGGACTGTTCATAAATGGATTGCTTGCGGAGATGTTTGGCATGAAACGAACTATGATTGGAACATTGGCTATTCTCTGTGGTTTCATCTTCATCTCTTTCTTCGCTCAAAACATACAGACACTGCTCGTTGCTGAGATCCTCATGGGAATACCGTGGGGCGTTTTTCAGACGTTGACAACCTCGTACGCCGCTGAGGTCTGCCCCGTTGCTCTTCGAGGCTATCTCACGACTTATGTCAACATGATGTGGGGTGTAGGTCAGCTGCTCGCGACTGGAGTCCTGCGTGCCCTCCTATCGCGCAAGGACGAATGGGCATACAGAATTCCTTTCGCATTACAATGGATATGGCCTGTCCCGTTGATTATAGGCATTGCGTTTGCGCCGGAATCTCCCTGGTGGCTTGTCCGAAAGGAACGCTATGAAGAAGCAAGAAATTCGTTGCGCCGGTTGACCTCGGCCCCGTCTGACACAGAGCTCGACAACACTATCGCCATGTTGCGGCATAGTGACGAGATCGAAAAGGAGCTTGTCGCCGGTACATCGTATCTTGACTGTTTCAAAGGCATCAATCTCCGAAGGACGGAAATTGCGTGTATCGCATGGGTGATCCAAGCAGCGTCCGGAGCTTCACTCATGGGTTACTCAGCTTACTTCTTTGAGCAAGCCGGTCTTTCAACCACAATTTCCTTTGATTTCTCCATGGCGCTTTATTCTGTCGCTATCGTCGGTGTATTTATCTCTTGGTGGGTGATGACTTACGTTGGGCGACGAACAATTTACATCGGCGGCTTGAGTATGCTATTTCTCGTGCTTTTGGCTGTTGGCTTCTCAAGTCTGGCTCACAGCACTGCTGCCAACTACGCTACGGGTAGTCTGCTTCTTGTTTTCACACTATTCTACGATATTACGATCGGTTCGGTATGCTATTCAATTGTGGCCGAGATTCCGTCGAGCAGATTACGCACGAAAACAATTGTACTTGCTCGAATTGCCTATAACATCCAAGGTACTATCAACAACGTCATTACTCCGGACATGATCAATCCTACGTATTGGAACTGGAAGGGCAAGGCCGGCTTTTTCTGGGCCGGTCTGTGTTTTATCTGCCTCGTTTGGAGCTATTTCCGATTACCTGAACCTAAAGGACGAACATATGCAGAATTGGATGTTTTGTTCGAACAAAAAGTATCGGCACGGAAATTCAGCTCTACAAAGTTGAACATCTTTGAGGATGTTCCTGCTTTCCCGATAGAGCAAGTTGCGCCAGCTGTCCCCGAGAAGACAGGGTGATTATATTTGAGGGACGTTTGCAGACACGATACATTGACCTTTAAACGCACTCGAACTATTCCACCTTTCTCCTGAATAGTTATCCGCATCTTTAATTATGAATCTGGATTCATTGTACTCGTTCAGACTTTCTGTAAATCATCAAGCAATGCCATTGTAATATTCTCAGACGATAATGAGCATGAAACAGTCTTTAAGCCGAACTCGAATCTTTTTTTTCTTTACACTACCCTGTGAGAAAAGCTTCTTTCTTCCCATGGAGTGATGTGGCAACCATTCGCGTGAACAAAGACTCGAAAAATCACGTTTTGTGCCCTATCGAGAGAATGACCGGCGTAAATGTCTTTAAAAAGCGGTAGTATACATCGAAAAGGAGCAAGAGAAGTACTCATGGAATGCTATATCAGCGACCACCCTTAACGTGAAGGCCGACATGTCTACATGGGTAGAAACGTCAACACAGACAAGTTCATCAGCTAGGAAACATTCAGATACTCTGAATTAACCTTTTAAAGATGGCAGGGTCTGAACGACGACCCTGGCGTATGATACGTCCCCAGAATCCTGGTAATTACCATGGCTTTGCAGATTGCCAATGGAACGATCCATCAAACCCCTGCTGTGCGATCTGTGGTCAATTAATTCTAGCAGATATTAACGCCCGGGGTTTCTTCAATCAGATTGATAGGTTCAACGCAGCCTCTGGCAACAAAAATCATATCAAATTGACTATTTCACAGATGCATGAATATCTTGCCGATGGCAAATGTGACTGGAGATCAACATACAGAGCCCGTAAGAATTTTTTTGCCCTTGGATTATTCAACTTGTTTCGTTATCGTGATGTCTCTATTCTGTTTCTATGCTAACGATTGAGATGCATTCAATCAGTCGTTAAATTACACGACCGTACCGAACCCTTCTTCACCGGTGTATCCTATCGTCATTCTGGATTCGGAAGGAAAGGAGGCTATTTTATAGGTGCCCCAATTAGAGAGGATGACGTCTGGCTCATCAGGGGCGCTATACATCCCAAGGGGGAGATTGTTTGGTTCGCAAGATGTGCCATTCGTCGGGCTCAACCGAAGCCTGCCAATGTAGGTTGGCCAATGCATGAAAGTTGCTATCACCTATGGATGAAGTTATATGAAGACCAGGGAATAACAAATGACCTACTTGGTTTATTTTATGCTCTCTTGCAGGAACATCATAACAAAAGGCGGGATTTCCGCAACTACGGTGAGCCACCGGAGGACTCTGGCGCCAAGGAAATGGTCCAACATGATCCTCTGTTCATCACGAACTATTATGATGCCATTCAAACTGCAATTGATCGGTGCCCGCAGGATCAAGAGGATGAGCAACCCTCCACACATGAGCCAGACCACGGATACCGGGGTGTCAAGACTCGAGGAGGATTTTACATTTCACCTGGCGCATTCTCTAAATTATCACTTGATTTGGGCATGATGATCCTCGACTACTGTGACGGAAAGGAGTTTCGAGATCTCGTCTTGGCTGCTCGATGGAAATTTCCAAGCATTTACTGGAAACGAGCGATTCCCAGGTGCGTATTTGAGGTTCACGACGATCTTGGAGAAAAGAAGCTCGACTGGCAGTACCTGGGTTTGGAGTTCCACAGAATAATGGAACGAAAGGATGGACTTTGGCATAGACTGTCCATTCTAAAGTACATGGCACGTATATGGGCATATTACAACAACGATGAGAATGTAGTCATCCGAGATCGGTTCTCCTGGTGTGGCATAGACACGACTGCTCCTTATATTTCGAGTCCACACTGGTTGCTTAACAGCATCATTGGGTTTTTAGGAAAAATAGTTGCCGTGTTTTTCAGAAAATGGACTTCTATCTATTGCATTGGCATCATTTGTCTAGCATCATGTATCGACCAAGCTGGCATAATGGTAATTCATGATACTCAAGGCTAGTCCTATCATCTATAAATAAGCATAGTCCTCGTTGGTCACCAGGTTGCCGGGTCTAAACATGTCTTGGATTTTTAGACTTGCCTCTAACCCACGCCACATCAGCCATTCCCGTAGCTAAAGAGTGTTTAAACGTACGCATCGATTCTTGATTATCAGTAGACGGCTTCTTGATAGATATCTAACTAAATGAACTTCATGGATAGTAAATGAGTAAATTGATCGTCATATTCCCTATTCCGCCTTTCTCCAAGTCTCCGGCGGGCACCAGCTAGGTAGCTCGTCCAAGTAAGTTCAATGGCATCGAGCATGCAAAGAGAAAAGCTCCAAATGCGAATTCTACAAGTTATATGACCCATCAATGGCTTTCACACTGAAGGGAATTGAGCTGAACCTCGTGTCATGACTAATGCCAACTTTTGGACCGAATTGTCTCACTTCACGCCTCCCGATCTAGAAGGATCTTCAGCATTCGGATGCCATCAATCAAATTTTACCCCGCAAAAACGATACCAGAGTGATTGGAATCACTGAGAAATTGCAGATCTTTCTAGCTCTTCCGGAATGTCTCTCCAGTTGTTGAAGTTCTTGATCTTTGATTGGCTCTGCTCAAGACATTTGACAAGTCTACGTTGTTGTCTCACTTTCTCTTGGCGGCATGACTTGACATTTTTAAGGTGATTGGTCGACCAGTATCCAACACAAGTAGTTATGATCAATAGCAGACTTCACAACAGCACCCTCTGCCTAAGTCGGGTCTTGAATCTGGTCGATGTGCCGATGATGAGACGACACATCGATCTACTGCGAGGTAGACTAGGAAGCACTATGATTTGTGCCTACTACTACTGTGTCCACCATAACATGACTTTCTTCGCATCAATGCGACCACCTATGACGATGGTAAACATTCCTTGGAGATCTCTTGATTCAAATGTTACCTACTTAGGTAGGCACTATCGTGACAGTCTTAGCTTGTATTCGACCCATCTATCCTGTCGTGGACTAGTAAGCACAAATATCAAGAGGCGGTGGATCATCAAAGCTTGCTTTTACCACTTGATTCACAAACTACTTGTCATGTCTCAAAGCAAAATGATCAGGCAATCCATTGGTGCGTCGCATCCGTATGACTTGGTCCTCCGCGTCATTATTCTCAGCTCTTTCCGAGGCTTAGACGTTCAGCTGTTCCAGATATCGGGCCTTATGTCTCAAACGCCGTGTTTGGGCAGTCGTCTTCTGGATGTACCTGAGCTGTTAGCACTCACGCATCTTACCCTGTAGCGATCATATCGTATCAATATGAATATAAAAAGAACCGATGTCTCTTCCAGTTCTCTGATCTTCTGCACAGACAGCAACAGCAAGACTTCAAATCAGCAAGAACAGCTATCACTAAAACATTTCTAAGACAAGCCTCACAATTCAAACAAGATGCGTACCTCATTCACCATCCTCGCTGCTATTAGCGGCCTCTCTTCCCTGGCCTCTGCCGTCGGTAACGCAGTCGTCGTCAACACCTGCTCATTCCCCGTCTACCTCTGGTCCGTAGACTCTGTTGTGAGCCAGCAGTACACCCTCGAGCCAGGCGACAACTACTCCGAGACCTTACACAGTGACGCCACCACTGGCGGAGTAGCCATTAAGATCACCACAGTTGAGAATGGCCTCTACGATGCCTCACCTCAAACCGACTATGCCTACTCCCTGACCAACGGCGAGGTTTGGTACGATATTTCCGATGTCTTTGGAGACCCATTCTCGGGCAACTCGCTCACAATCTCCCCTTCGGACACTTCATGCAGCTCCGTTGACTGGCCGAGTGGAACACCACCTGCTGGGAGCCAGGTCAATGTGTGCCAGGAAAACTCCGATATCACTTTGACACTTTGCTAAAAAAAAATCCTTCTTGTGAAATGGTGGTTTCGTGTGTTCATGTCGGGCAATGTCATTGAGTTCGACTCAGAGGAAGGCACGAATGAGGGTTTGTCTCATTGCGTGCAACTGATCAGACATTCAACATGTCCACCATCAAGTCATTCCTTAACGATATTTTTGGCGTCTGTCTATTATTTGTATGCACTATGTTGTCTGTAGTAGAATTTCTTTTCGTTAGCTGAATACACGGATATCACGCTCGGGCGTTTCAATTGTGCTTCCAGACTGTTGACCGTGCTATGCTTACCGAAGACGTACAACGTAAAGCGATTGTGCAACAAACAAAAGTAGATTGTCTTGACTTTGCAAATACTCCATGGTATCATTGCTCTTCATCCTCACATTCGCCGCTACTGATTTGTGTGATGATGTGTTGCCAACTCCAGTTCAGCAAGCACTTCCCATTTATTATAATGCTGTGGGATCTCTGTCTCTTGATGAAAAGAGGATGAGAAACAGCAATCAGTTGGACCTTGGCGACCCCCTAATACAACGACTCGAGCTCGAAAATGGTGACATCGCAATAAACGCGTTGATACAAGTCGTGCTTGGACTAAGAGCTATCGTTGTTTTCGGCTTGGTAGTGGATATCGAAAGTTCTCTCTAAGGGGTTTTTACCAACTCAACATTGCTGAGCATGCTGCTGTGTGTGGTACACAATAATTGATCTCATCTATTGACTTCAAAGCCATATTTCAGAGTATGACAAGCCCGAAAAGGGGCGGTGCCTAAACTTCTCATTGTATCAAATTCGGACAATTTACGACTCATATTGTTAATGTAAGAAAGAAAGAATCGACACGTTCGACACTTGTCCATTATCAAAGAATGTGACGACCATTTTTTCCACCCAATTGAGATGAATGTTTGATTGCATTTAGTTTCACGTTCGTAGTCGTTCCCGATTCAATCGCGACACTTGCAAGCACCAGACGAAAGGGTTGATCCGGAACAATCCGAAAGGATTTAAATATCCGAAACATTATTCATTTGTCGTTTCCTAATTTTACCCATCACAAAGTATGAGTCAAGGGTGCATACTTTTCCAAGTCCACATGTTAAGAATTTGTCAGGGGTGGGGGTCTTCTAATAGCATCACAATCGTCTTGTTATGAAAGTGACCAGTCATCAACTTATATAGCCTAGCGACTCACGTTTGACGGCACTCTTTACAAAGATCAGCTGGAGTGCGAGGCCTTGCATAGAAACGGTATAGTTTACTACTTTCTGTGTCATTCTTGTTTCTGAAGATAAAGTGGAAAAGCAAAACGGATAAACAATTAATCGACGAGAAAACTGAAGATCTACGCTTCGAGCTGTTATTATAAAGCCAAGGGGAAGACCAATCAAAGAACCCATTGATACTTCTTATCTACGCCGTACGTAACACATTTGGTCGGAGTGTAGCATATTCACCAGCCTCCCGCCAGAATAGGCAGTGCTAATTCGGATGATATCCGATTTACAACCCCCAAGCGAAGGCTCCGCGAGAGCCTAATCCCTGCATTATCTTGCATTGCATGTTTTAAAAAGCGGTAGACTCAGCTTGTGGTGCAAAGGGATAGCGAGGGATAGCTATTCAGTGTCCGTTTGATCGTGCAGATTGAGTTGAAATGTCAAAGCAACATACTGGTTCGTATGCGCGTTGGCAGGCAGAACTCCACAGGGGTCACTCGACAACGACTCACGGTCCGTCTCGAGTTGTACAAACGTACTACATACTACGTACCCATAAATAATACACGGGCCTCTGAATTTATTCATTGACACGCGGTTTCTACGTAGTTGTCGACATATCCACAACTGCGAACTACAAACTGTACACTTTCCTTGAACTTTCATGTGTACTAGCCGGCCTTAGGTCTTATATTTGCAAACTCGATTGAATCATGATAAGTACTGCGGTCAATCATCATCTCAAGGATTGAGGAGCGTTGCCGGATTCGGGAGATTCCTCATGTAGATCTCGACTCAATATTGGATAGTCTTGGGATAGTTCGGAGGCTACTGAATGGCGTCTCTCCACATGGTCAGTGCATTGTTTGCCCCTTTCTTGATCAGTTCAAGCTCCACGAAACTATGGACCATAAGCAGCAGTGGTTAAATCCTTCGGGGCCCACGTACGTCGCTACCTTTGTACCCACCGCCGCGTTTTCGTCCAAGCCGGGGTGCTGCTTCCCAGCTTTTATTTCAATCCATCGCATTACAATTGTGGTTATTGTCCCTGTCGATCATCTGCATTTATTAAGCGAACAGCCGTAATTCATAATGCTCTCCGCAGAGTACGAGCACCAATGGGCCTTACTCGTATGCGACTGGTTATCGTTTCGATGCAGATCTAGCGGTTCGGCACACCAAATTGAGGCTTGCGACGCTTCGAGGCTCCGAGGCTCCGAGGCTCGTTTGACGCCTCCCCTTGACAATTTTAATGAAGGTTTGAGGGCATTGAAAGAAGGGATTTTGTGTAGGTATTGAGGCTATTAGGTACGCTAATCTGCCCAAAAAGCGAATACATAGCAATAAAGACAATGAAACAGAAAAAGTGCGGTTCATGCAGGAGACTGAACTGTCTCGTGTCTAGCTGTATGCCAACCTGTAGATCCCAATGACTAGGGTATACTAATAAACTGCCACATGTGAATCCAAAGGTTTTCGGAGTAACATATAAGACGGAAATTGCTCTCTATACCATGGTCGCCACACATTCAACAACGGACTTCGGGACGCACTTCCTTCAATAGTAGCCATGAAGGCTTAACAGAAATTTGTGATCCGTCTGATTTGCACACTGTTCCTGGTCGTAACGGCGGTCTACACAATGTGCATATGCCATATAGATCGTCGGAGTCACACTTGGCCAGGGCGTGGGGTGTCCACATCGACAAGCCTAGACCATGCCTTCGGTACATGACAATGCAGGTACACGCGTGTATTCTTTCTCTGTTATATCGTCTATATCAAACTAAAATCCAGTCTTCTAACCGCAATTGGCCGGGCGTCTGTCATTGCTCCGTAATGAAGTTGTACCACTTGGCTAAGTGCATAGGGAGCAATTTCAGTCAGTTCTAGTCACAAACCAGGCCACTTCAGCAACTAGACTGAAGTTTGGATTCCCTTGAACCCGACTCGTACAAGCCCTAATCTGAACGCCCGAATGGTCAATCCTTCTCCTTTCTTCTCCAAGGGCCGAGGAAGAGGCCTAGCTCTCTTTTATTGACAGTAGTATAACCGATGACTACAAAATAGCATTCACTCCCACGACTTCTGATCATTTTTCCGTTTCCTCGACCATTCAAGCTTGTTCACTCCAGTCACTCTTTCGACTTCACATTCGTTGGTGTTAAGCAACCACTCGTTTTTGCGATACCCAACATCCACTCTTTGCTTTGTATATTCAATCTAATTGCTGCGTTCATTCTCGAAAATTCATATTTATCATCTAATATCACAATGAAGAACTCAGTCATTCTCTCTGGCCTTGCCCTTGCCGCCTCTGTTGTTGCTCAAGATAGCCTCATCAGCATTCCTGTTGGTCTCTGTGCTGGTATTCTTGGTGATGCCTCTTGCGACCAGACTACCTCCGCAGCCGGTGGATTGATCGATGTCCCTCTGAACGCCTGTTTGGCCGCTCTTGGTGATGCCAAGTGCAACCAAGTCTCCAGCGCCTCGAGCGACCAGGGCTCTTTGATCAGCGTGCCCATCAACATCTGTATTGCTGTTCTTGGCGATGTCACTTGCAACCAACAAGCCTCCGCTCCTGATGGCCTCATTGACATTCCTATCAACCTCTGCCTTGCTGTCTTGGGAGACGCCGACTGCAATCAGAACAACGGGAGCTCCGGATCCGGCTCCGGCTCTGGTACTGGCACTGGTAGCAACACCTCTGTGGTTGGCACTGTCAGCGTTGCCACCTCTGGTATCCCTACAGTGACTGTCCCTACGACTGTTCCTATGACTGTTCCTTCCGCCGCCGCCGCCGCCGCCTCTACAATCACCTCCTATTCGACCATCAGTGGCCCTGCTCCTTCTGGGCCCGCTACTGGCGCCCCTCAGACTATCTCCTGGTCTACTAGCTCCATTGTCGTCCCAGGAGCTGCAGCTACCTCTTCCGCCGTTGTTGTGCCTGTCGCTGGCGGTTCCAGCACCGTCTACGTCGTTGGGACCAGCACCACGACCTACTGCTTCGGAAATACCGCTCCCTCTACTCTGATTCCTGCTCCTAGCGGTCCTGCCGTTGCTCCTACCGGTGTTCTCCCTCGCCCATCTACCTCGCCCTCTACTGGTGTGACTCCTTCCTACACCGGTGCCGCCGGCCGCATTGAAATGTCCGGCATGGCCGTTGCCCTTGGTGCCATGGCCATCATTGGATTCCAGCTTTAAAGTGTTGCGAACTAGTTGAGATTCGGTCAATTTACATCATCATTGTTCATGGTTCCCTGGCGTTTGTATTTTTCCACAATTTATCGCCAGGTCTCGACGATTGAAGCAGTGTTCCTGGGACTTGATCATACTTTTTCTCTCCTCCCATGACGGGCTAAGCAGAGTAACGTTTTCTTTATGGATATTGTTTAATAATTATTTTGCCTTTCTTGATATTATACCCCTTTGATCATGCTATGTCAGAAACATGAATGAGCTACGCATGTGGGTGTTTTCGCGAGCATAACTTTTTAAAAGAGGAATAATGCCCGTCCAATTTGATGCATCTCGAATCTCGAGATCCTCTGTACTAAGCAACATCAAATTACCTCGGTGCAACCTTCCGCTATTCAATTCATTCATCAACGACTAATTGTCCTCTCATACGACTTGTTTCTGTGTGACGTATTTTAGCTTTCAGATCATTACTGTGCCTGTCTATTAGCGCGTTTATGACGGCACTCATGAATGATAATTCAATCACAAACTTGTTATACTCGATCAGACATTCAATAGTCATTGATCCGGCCATTGCTTTCTAAATAAAATCTTGCTCTATCAAACATTACATGAAGAAAATTTGTTGTTATCTGCGTACAGGCCTAAGTTTGGGTCAATTTAATTATGTCAGGATGAGGCGCAAAGTGATATATATCTTCGCCGTCGGCATCCGACAGGAGGTAACCTATAGTTGGGCTCCGATGTCCTTTCGTCCTCGAAATAAATAATTTGCATACTATAGTCGAAATCTGCTTGAGAATTCTTCCAGATTGACTCTTCTATACTGCATAAATCCTTGACTTGTGGTCCGTCCAATCTTGCTTCAACTTTAAACCAGTATAGATCGAGTGATTTTGTCTATCAGTGATTTTAGTGGCTTTTTGGTTTCGCCATTGGCGATTAATTCAACTAAAATTATACATGAACCTAGGCTGCGAGAAGTGCAAGTATGCATCAATCGAAGATCTGTCATTTGTTCCGGGTCGACGATCTTTTTATACTCAAGTTTCATATACGAGCTTAAAGCCAGCCAGGATGATGATAGGGCTGTCTCTTGTGTCTACCCTAAGATCTGGATCATGTATGTTGCTGAAAAGGCTGGTAATTAGAGTCGTATTCCATACAGAACCCATGTCATTATCTCCGATATATGCACGCTTTCTACATCTATATGCTCATGAGATGAGCAGATGTAGATACTCATAGCGGTCCTTAGGTGATCTCGAACTCTATGGGTACAAAGTCTAAGTAGTACATTTTGCGAGAAGGTAGGGGGGAAGTGTACCAATTCCTCCGGAGACAGATGCTGGAAGAGCGATTTCCCTAACGAACTGTTGACCATGGTCTCAAAGTAGTCTCTGCAGGGATTAACGACGAGGACGTTGACGAGAAATTACGTCGCCACCATGTAAATCAATAGCATCGACCTTCTTTCCCAGATGATATGCTGAACATTCACCAACTTGACAGGACAGTGCATCTTACTGTCAATACTCTTAGGTTTGAAACGTAGTGGACACGTAGATACATGAGAAGGGGGAGGGCCAATTCCGGGTTGTATATGCCAGTGTGATTTCCGTTCTGCTAGAAGGGCATCCTCCAAATTGCTCAACCATGTCAGAGCAGGCTCCGGTGCTATCTTAATGATAGTGCCGGAACGGCATCGCATTCAAGAGGTGTAACTTTGACACAACTAGAAATTGTCCCAAGGCAATGTATTTCTACGACACAAGTTGACGAGGACGTTACAGCGACACTCTGAAAATAACATACGGAGAGGTAGTAACTAGAACCACTCGGTTGATGGCCCAAGTGATAGGTCAATCAAGGACTGAATATGAGGAGAACGAAGACGTCTTCCCAAAACTTCTAACACTTCCCAATCAAAGCGAAAGTAAATGTACCCGACACCACAGCCTTGCATATTCACTTTCTTGGGCTGAACTTCCAGTACAAATTGGACCCCAGGCTCAATATCTTCGTATGCTTGTCCGGAGCAAGGGTCGTTTCACCCATTGATATTATCCATATCCGTTTGCCGACTACAACAGCCTTCATCAAATTATTAGTTAAACCTACTGTTTCTTGAATAATCTGGGAAACCTTTGAAAGCGATATCTTTTTATCAACAATTGAACCCGAATCTACCTTAGAATTCGAGCAAGACTAATAACGATCTAAGAACAAATCGGCATACGTACATACATGATTTCGGGTACTTTGAACAATTTCAATATTAAGCTCAAACCACTGAACTCAGGGTCCTCCGATTGGTTGCTTTCTCAGGCCGACCGAAATAAATATGACAGGTCTCAATGCCGAGAGGGACGCATGAGAGAGGGTAAAAACATAATTCACCCTCCCTTGCAGCAATGTCTTAGGGCTAATTGCCCGATCGGGACGAGCTGTCAGGTACCAATTTTAGCGTGCATGATCGGTCAGATGTGAGCGACCATACAATGAGATCGAATCCGTCTTTGCAACATGATACTGGATCTCTATTGGTCTACGCTTACATACATTGGTAGGAAAGCAGTAACTGGATCAGTTGCGCGATTGTATTACCTCCTCATCTGTCTAAGCGAAGTTTAACGAGCGCATATCGACAAATGACACGTAGATCGTGTTCGGAAGTCGGAAAGAGTTATGTGACCGTTGATTGCTTGCCCATCAATTATGCCTGACCAAGGAGGCGTAGGGGCTTCTCATGAACCGCACTCGAAAGGGAAAATGTCAAGACACAACTTGGTGTACAAACCATACCATGACCCACAACAGCAAAGAGTTCTATGCCAATTCTCAGCTTGCTGCATCTAGGAGTCTCCTCCTTACTGCATGCTCTCCGAGCTCTAGACTTCAATCACACTGCTTGTGGCGTCTACTATTGTTTTCCGCTAAGACAGACTCCTATCCCTGATACGCCTCTTTGATGATTGGTGAATTGATGACTACGATCCAAGTCTTGCTTGCCGGAATGTGTATATAAAGATCATCGTAGTCGACCTGAACAGCGATCTTTTTTTCTATCATCACAACCAAGCAAATCACTTCGTTCTTCTTTGCCATTCACTCGTTGACCAACTCGACACACTCGTTAATCCATAACCCGTTAATCTTTAACACAACCCAACAATCAAAATGCATTTCAACTTTGCCTGTGTCACCGCCTGCGTCTTCGCAGCTGCTGCTCTCGCAGTCCCCGTCGAAGTTGAGCGAAAGGTCGTTGTTGTCCGCGCCGATGTCTGCCCTGCTCCTTCACCCGCAACCACCGCTGCATCTGCTCCCTCTCCGCCAGCTGAGCACTATTCTCCTCCTCCTCCTGCTGCTGCTGCACCTACTTCTGCTCCGCCTGCAGAGAACTACTCCCCTCCCCCCACTGCTCCTTCCCCTGCTCCTGCTGAAAACTACTCTCCCCCTCCCACTGCTACTCATCCTCATCCTCATCCTCCAGTTACCACAACAAAGTCTAACCCTCCTCCGCCTCCGCAGAGTACTAGCGTCGACAACAAGCAATGCTCGGCTGGAACCTCGGTTCACTGCTGTGACACTGTTGACAGCACTGACAACTCGAACGTTTTGAACGCCTTGACTGCCGCTGGTCTTGACCACGGCGATGCTACACAGAAGGGCCAAGTTGGATTGACTTGTAAGGACGGTCTTACCTTTTACTTTGCGAACGATTGAACTAACCGGATTGCAGGCACTCCCATCACCACCTCTCTCGTTGACGCTCTCAACGGCAACGTCTGCCAAGGTGCAGTCACTGCCTGCTGCGAGAACACCAACCAGGTAAGCCATTTATCATGTCCGGTCCACTTCGCAATCTAACGATCATACTTCAGGTCGGCCTCGTCAACCTCAACCTTGGCTGCACTATCATCCCAGTCAACCTTTAGAGCGCCTGACCAGGCGAGTCCTTCTCGAGACAACCAAAAAAAACACGAAAGACGAAGCTTAACGACGCACAAGAATTCAGTATAATCTAATCAGACCGTGTTTTTCAACTTGTCCTCGCAATTGTCGCTGCCGCAACAAAACAAAACCAAGAGATCATTCAATTCGTCAATGTGTACTATTTACCTTCATTATCAACATCGCAACAACTTCTTCACGTCCATACTCCGGGGACTTGCATAGCCATATGTCGGGCCATTTTGTTTGTTATTTCATTTCTTCGATTCTTTACAGTTGTTCCTAAGCAACTGTTATCTTGTATCTTTTATAGTGACTAGTCCTTGTCTATCTTTTTGTAACTAGTCAGATTGTTTCTTCAACCCATTTCGTTACCTTGGTTACATGACCTTATCCAACTTTCATAGTCTCGTGTGAATTTTTTCAAATGTTTGTATTGAAGTACCCAAACACCCTTGTATTAACTTGTCTAATATTGTCGTAGCTTTGATTCCTCTTCCGTAATAATGCAATAATCCTGTAGGGCTTGCATATTCCGAAGCGAAAGAAGCAACTCAAGTCCGGCAATGACTCCTAGAGTTGCCATGTGGATTGCTAGACTTCGACGCTTCCAACTTTGCTGACTCGATTGTCGATTGCGATGCGTGGTTCGAGGACTAGCGGAAGAGAAGGGTCTGTATTGGCAACGACTTATAACAGGTTCAAGAACGTGTAATGATAGGCCTTTTGATCCGACCTGATGCGTATATTGTTGAACAGATTCTCACACTGTGTATTGGGTCAATTCACTACGATTACATAAATATATATATGCAGATCATCGAGTATAATAAAACATGTCGATATAAGGAGCTCATATGTATGTGTAAATTCTGGACATACAAGTGAAAAGCACAAAACTTTTATTCTTGAACAATATATATAACCTAACAATGCTTATTTGACTATTCGTATTTGACTACAGCAGAGTTCGTGCGAAGTAATAAGAAATGAGCGTCAAGCCACCATCCTCGGCGACACAGCTCGCTTCTCCTGCTCGCCAGGGCCAGCGTTATTCTCACCGCAGAAGCCATTCGCACCACCAGAAAGCTCTGATGTATTGCTAAGCTCCGAACTCTTGTTACGCAGTGACTGTTGACTGTTCTGACTACCCTTGCCCGAAAATGTCGACGTCAACCCGACCCAGGCCTTGTCGTGAGCAAGCTTGAACAATGGACGCATATTCGAAAGACAAGCCGCCGTGATACCAACAGCGGGCTCAATGCATGTCCACACGGAGCTCTGAACTTCATTATCTGCTCAACGTCAGCCCCGTCATAAACGAGAAGAGAAGAGGAGTGCACGTACAAGTAGCATCAGCACCACTCTTCGACAAATCAATCAACGCCACAAGCCTCACGATATCAAACACAAACGTCAATATTCCCACCACAAAGATGCCGGACAACAAACTCTTCTGCGTTCTAGAAATGGGCAATCCCCACACTACCCTCATCGGCATTATGAGAATAATAGCATCGGTCACAATATTCGGTATCTGAAGCCCGTAATAGAATTTCGCAAGATCCAAGCATCCGCCAGCGACGGTAGGATCCCAGAGTTTTCGGACAGGGATGCAGACCAAGCCACCGACGAGACACACCCCAAAACCCCAAAGGATCACGAGGAGGCCGACGGTGTAGACCAGAGCGAGCATGAGTCTTGTGGGGAAGAGACGCCGGTAGAGCGCGAGGATGGAGAGTTTGATACAGACGATGCAGCCGGTGTAGAGGAAGGAGCCGGTGAAGAGGGTCTATTTCTGTTTAGTATTCCAGTTTTTGTTCTGGACCGGGAAAATGTCGCTACCTTCTGGTATATGACTAGATCTCCGGGAGAGACGTAGTAGATATGCTGTCCCAGTCCGTGGTAAAGAACTGTGCATTCATCATTATTCACTCACTCAGTCAGTCATGTAACCATCGAGAAACTCACGAACAACACCTGCAATCGAAATCCCGTACTCAAACAACTATTGAACAACCACATCAGCCAGCCAACAACCTCATAACCAAAAAGCCCACATTCAAGGAGATAGATAAGACTTACCAAAGCCCCCATAATGAAAAAGTCATCCAGATACAATCCCTTTCCATTAAGTTTCCTCGAAATCAATCGAAACCCCACCGAGAATGTGGATAGGATGAACGCAAAGCAAGTAGCAGTGATAACCACATGTTTGAGGTTATCGCGCGGATATCCGGCGAGTGGTGAATTGGGATCTATTGACTGGGTCGCTGCAGTTGTTGGAGAGGCAGATGGTGCTGGCATTGTAGTTGTAGATGCCATACCTTGGTATCTTGCGCGGGTGGAATGCGTACTGTGGATCGATTATATGGACAAGAGTGCAAGGTTGTGGAAAGCTTCCACAGGGTCACTACCTGTGGTATACTCGGTGCATCGATTATCTGTCCGCTATGAACGAAAGTGCTGTCTAAGTATATATAACGACTCTATCTCATTTTTCCGTCTCCAGGCGACATGAGAACAGAGTCTGAGCATGATCATCCCTCACAATCCAGGCCTGTGCGGAAGCAACCTTCCTGTTTTGTTCGATATACTACTATGAACGACCAAAACAATGGGCAGTCAGATGGCGAAATCAATAATCGGAGCATGTTCAGGTGGGTTCGATATGCGTTCATGAATTCTTAAGGTTTCGGAATCCTGATAGTCAAATCCAAATACGTCGGGTAGATCTTTGACGACTCTGAGGTGGACTCTGGACTTTTGATTCTTCTTGACGTGTTTGCGCGCAGGAAAAAGTATGAATTGATGCTACAGCAGATCGAGGATGGTAATTTCTCCCGAGTTCAAACCCGGTGCATGGTGAACTCTTTGGGCTATGGCCACTGTCGTTTGCGCTGTACATCAGGGGACGCATGTCAATTCAGTGATCGATCTCATAGTCCCACTCTGCACATAGTAGTCGCGGCTACTGCATCATCAAAAAGCAATATCCGATCTACCCTACCTCGATGACAGATCCAAGATTGATCCACGATCACTCGGTGTCGTTGACTTATCATCTCATGCCCCGCCTCATGAACTTAACCTAGAACAATACTCTGGCCTTATTGCCACAAGCACCTTCCATCAATTACCATGGATGACTTTCTATTGATCTAGTGTCATTGAAAACACAGGATGATCACAGCCCTTACATCGCAACATTACCATATTAGGAAATAATGCGCACGGCGATGACTCCACGCTGTGCGACGCACCTAACATCTATCCAATCGGCCAGGTTCGATAAGATATGTTGACCGAGTAAGCATCCCCTCCACTTTTCGTACGCATTAAAAACTCTGGAACCTGATATATCGGAAACGTATTGTGGAGATTACGCCGTGGTAGGGAATATTGGGTCATTCTGTGGGGTTCTGGTTCTTCGGTCAGAGTGAGTCCGAGTGTTTCGCTATACATGTCTATTTGCACCTACATATAAGGAAGGTCGTCTTTATTTGAACTTGGAATGATTCGATAAGTGGAATATTGCCCAAGTTAGATATTGCCTCTATCATCGTTCAGAGATCGATTACACATGTCAAATCGACTGCTAAGTTAACGCCATCTCATGCTGCTCACGTCCACACCAATCAATTTGGATATCATCACGTATACATCGATCATAATTTATTTACACACGTAGTATGAACAATCAATAAGAATACATCTCCGTCGGAAACGTGATCTCAAACCTCAACGCCTCCACATCCATCCCCTCCACTAGCATCGGATAGCGATCAATGAACTCCGCCGTCAGTCCCCATCCATCCTCGCTACTGAAAATCTGCCTGAAGTCCTCTCGCAGCTGCAACTTATCATCCGCATCTCGTTCTAACATGTCCTTATTCCACGGCCAGCGGACCTTCATGCAAGCCGCCAGGAAATCAAATACTTCCAGTAAATCGACTTCGCCCCAGTGGCGGATCATGTTGACGCGCATCTGCGGCCAGATGATCATGTCTATGCCGCCAAAATGGTCTTTTTCAAGTTGGATGGGGAGAGGGTGTTGGAAGCGGGCGAGTCGGGCGAAGGTTGCTGGTGTAGGTGAGACGCGCCATTTGCTGTAGTTGTAGAGCAAATACCCAAACGCGAGGCACTCGGCGTCTCGTATGGCGCGAAGTCGGATTGAGTCGTGGATGTAGTTGGCTAGGAAGTTGCGGCGTGTACCGTGCAGTAAGTCCAGGGGTGATGGTTGCAAGGGACAGGGAGTGATGAGCTCTGGATGTGAGAACCAGCGTGATGATATCATGGGAAAAACACGTGTGTTATTGGTCTCGTATGTGTTGCGGGGTACGCGACACCAGGCGGGGACTGCGTGTGATACAGCTGGTGGAGAGGGGAGATGGATGACTGGGTGTGGACTTGGTGGAAGGTTTTGTGGTGAGCATATTGAGCCAGCAAAATGGTATAGTGACGTTGGTAGTGTTGGGGCTGGGGCGCTGAAAGGAGGCGCCGAGTCTGTTCTGTTCATCGACACTGCGGGACTGGCAGCAGTAGTTGCAGTGGATTGATTATTGTCAAGACCAGCAGGACTGGATGAGGTCCGATAATCGATCTCGGACACTGCACGGCTTCCATACATAGCAGACGAAGCCCTAATTCCACGTTTTTCCTCCTGTCGTTCTCGTATCTGCGCTGACTTAACGTCGTTTTGCTCATCGCTTGACTCCCAAGACCCAACCATCCGGCGCAGACTCTCCTGCCGCTCACGCAAGCGATTATTCTCCAGTCGCAACTTCTCCACTGTGTCGAGCAACTTCTGCATATCCTGATCCTGATCCTGATCGCCAGCTTGGGTCTGTATCAGTGGCTTAGTCTCCGATTGGGCATATTCCCCATGATTCTTTTCACAGTAAGCCACTCGAGCTTCTAATTCTAGCATACGATTTTGCCGTTTTTCGCGCAAAGTCTGCTGCGCTTTCCTATCCCGCAGCCGCTTCTTCTCGGATGAAGATAGCAGGCTTGCATTGCGCGAAGTAGACATGCTTCTTTGACGGCTCGCCTATCGGATCATGCTCATAGTGTATGCGACTACTCCGGCTGTTATACTGCCTGTTGTGATTGATGTGTGATGAATGATTGATGTTCACGTTGAAGTCAAAATATCACATTCATCTCGTTCTGGAACTATGCCCGATGCGGTCAGACTGTATCGACTGAACCAATCAGACAATCGGACTGTGATTAGTCAGGAAGCATAATCTTAGTGCATAAATCGGCCTTTTTTGGTTCCGATAGAGATGCCGCCGCTTCCGATGTACTACAATGTATCACTATGTGCTACTTAAGTACACTATGTACACTACCCTTACTTGTTTGAAAATGTGAAAGAAGAGGCCTGTCTATTGATTGTCTATCATAGCCATCTAGTGACAACGCACGGACGAATGACTCTACCGTTTATCCAAATCCACCGGATACTTCTCCCGAATCACCTTTCCATACCGCGTAAACAGAATCGGAATTGGCACAAACGCCAACGCTACAAACCCCAGCAATGAATTCCCCCAGCCCAGTCCCAACGTATCAAACATGCTAGGTCCAGCGAGCGGCAGCAGCGCCGCAAACAGCGACCGCGTGGCTGTCAGGCATGCGATTGCAGAAGCAGCATATGTCTGGTACGAATCAATCACGTAGGTCTGAATCGGCAGAAACAGACCCATCATAGCCAATCCGTAAGGATACATGCCGATGATGGGCACGATCCAGTGGACGTGTTTGTCAGCAGACCAGCCGTACCAGAAGAAACTGATGGGGGCAATCGCGGCAAAAATGATCATCGTGGGTAGACGCATTTCGGGCTCGTACTTGCCGTTGTTGCTCTTCATCATCTTGAGAACGATGCGGTCGTTTGTCATGCCGACGATGAGCAATGCCGTAAAGAAGCCAGCTCCAATTCCGATGTAGGCGAGACCCGATAAACCGGATGAAAAGTTGTACTGGGTCTCGAACACGGATGGAATAGTGGTGAAGAAAAGGTAGAGCAGGCCGTAAATCAGACTCATATATATACTCAGGAGAAAGACGATGGGCGACTTGCAGAACAATAGCACCGGACGCTTGAGTCCCTGCATAATAACCTGGCCGGGTGTTAGGCGATTCCGGCTCTGTTCCTCAGACTCGTAGCCACTCCGCAAATCATTTCGATCCAGCTCTTTTGCCACCTTTTTCAACTTCCACTGGATAAGGACTCGCGCATACGTCTCGCGGTTCGATATCTCGATACCAATGGACAACGAACCGCCCACAATCAACAACACCCAAAACACCCATCGCCAACCGACCGTCTCACCTATAAACCCACCACAAATAGGTCCTACGACGGGACCAATCAACGGTCCCATGCTCCACAGCGCAGTCGCTTTGGCACGTTCTCTCAGGGGAAACAAATCTGCAATTACCCCAGCACCCAGCGTGACACAGCCCGATCCACCGATACCGGCCAGCAGTCGGAAGACGATGAGAGCTGATAGGTTGGGCGAGAGCGCACAGCCAATCTGCCACACGACGAAAACCCAGTTTGCGCAGCTGAGGACGATTCTGCGGCCGTATATCTCGCTAAGAGGTGCTAGAAAGAGGGGGCCGAACTATTTATTGAATAATCAGCTCGTTTTCCAGCAGCAAAAACAATTGACGGAAGGCTCACCGTATACCCTATCATATAGATGGTGACACTAAAGGAAAGCAAGGTTTCATTGGTGA
This sequence comes from Talaromyces sp. PB3603, assembly GCA_023625915.1. Taxonomy (NCBI): domain Eukaryota; kingdom Fungi; phylum Ascomycota; class Eurotiomycetes; order Eurotiales; family Trichocomaceae; genus Talaromyces; species Talaromyces sp. PB3603. The sequence goes on along the minus strand of JAMAFY010000015.1, from coordinate 270,963 downwards.
CCTTGAAATCCGCTGCTGCACTGGTCAGCGCCGGCGCAAACATGCTCGACGCTAATGGCGATACCAGCGTCATGGAACTCATCAGAGCCAGGAGTCCCCATTTGCGTGATTCGGCAAAGTTTTGCGGGTTGGCAGGGTCGTCTTGGGAGTCCCAGCCGACGACGCCTTTGTCGAGGTCTGTGACGGGGTAGAGGATGTCTGCAGTGGCTACTTGTTCCTTGTCGTCAACTCGGCCATCACTTTCATCAGTTTGGCCGTCCTCAACGTCTTTCACGTCTGCTGCTGCTGCTGTTGCGTCTGTTGCTGCGGCATTGTTTGGTTCGGAAATCGATGGCTCAACTGTTCCAGTGAGGGTCTTTTCATCGAGCGAAGTGCGCTGACTTTCAAGGTCCTGCATCCTGATGACCTTCAGTCAACTACCTTGCCTTAGAGGGTCACGAGAAGGGCCTCGAAGAGTCTGAAGTAATGAGCCGCTTATATACTCGGCCGGCCACATCGAATGTAAAAAAAGTCACCATTTTATCTCATAGGCTTAGACACCAATGAATCAGTGCCGGAGCTCGGATTTCACCCGACTATAATCGGGGTTTAGTGTCAACCCCGCCTGGACTTCTGTCCTATGATTAATCAAGAAGCCAGAGGCCAAGTCAGGCCCAGATCCGAACGGGCGATGGATAAGAGAAGCCCTTGCCCAAGCACTGGCAAGCATAAATACGCCATCGGCTTAGGCCCCGATCGTTCTCGAACCCCGATTTCATATTGATTTCTTCAATAGCAGTCCGAGGATATGCGGTCGAATGAAAATTCGCTCACTCCGTGGATGAAAGAAGGGTTTTCGTCCGTTCTTAGTCTCTGCCCTGTAAAAAGCGCGGAGTATATTGCGCAGAGATGCGAATCAGCGCTTTCGGCGGGTCTGCTTCCCCGCGCGCTGAGTCAGTTATGTCCGGGGCTTTGATTGGTCGGATGGGGCTGTAGATCAGAAATGCATGTTGGCAGCGATCATTGATTTGATCGGTCATACGAGAGTCAGCGATTGATCTTATTTCAGAAGGCAGACTTGCTGGAACTGTGTAGTCGCTGTTCTTCGGGTTTGCAATTGGGCTACATGTAGCGAGTGTTAGTGGTGAGACGAAGCCCCAGATGCTTTGTATGCCGGCAATTGTACCCCCGGCCGCGTACTCACGATCGATAATACGGTCTGTGCTCTGTGCTTGGTGATCAATGTGCCGTATACACAAGGCCATAGCCTGACGATAATCACCTGCGAAGCGTAGAAAGCAGATGGACGAGAAACACCCAACCTTGCTACTTTCTTTCCTACTTTCTTTCTAGGGTAGGGTAGGGTAGGGTAAGGTAGTCATGCCTTATCGATCAGCCAGCAATCGTGATGTCAGTCGAATTATTGCAACGGTAGAGCAGTAGGTTGAAAAGATGATTCTAACTACTCCACCTCATTTTCATGCCTAGTGGCAACGTTATCAACATTTGAAGATCAAAGTTCGATGCTTTCCGGCAAGGACTCTGATCTACCGAACCGGCTCTGATATGCAGCCTCGCCGAGATAAGATCCGAGTCCATCTGATTACTCGGCACAGAGGCAAATAAGAGAACGTGGAATTGGCTTCCAGCTGTGCGATTTTCTGGCGTTAATAATATATCCGTGCTCGTCGTAGCCGTGATGATATCTACTTACCTAGGTAGTTGTATAGTAAGGGCTGGGACACACTTGTGGTACGCGCATTGACTTCATACTCATATTGAGGTGTCGGCTTATATCTAATCGTGCCGATCAGGGTTTTATCAATATATCATGAGGATACCTAAGTAGCTTCGCTTCCACGATAATCGAGTTGACAGAGGTCAAATAGACCATCGAATATTGATTTCAAGCACCATAATATCCAACCATTCTATAATTTCATCGAACAAAATGCCAACACGCGCCGAAATCGACAGTCTTCCCCTCTCACCCGCCCACAAGGCGCGTCTACTATGTCGCCACAATCTCGTAGAAACTACTTCGGGCCTTGCAGGCGACTACGTGCAAGCAAACCTCATCATCCTACACTCCGACTACGCCAATGACTTTCGCATGCTCTGCGCTCGCAACCCCGTGCCCTGCCCAATTCTGGGCTGGACGCCCGTGGGCGATCCGAGGAGGATAATACCTACATCCCCAGGCAACTCCGTCATTGAGGAGACTGAGGACAGCGATTTCGATATCCGCACTGACGTGCCGTACTATCACATCTTCCGCACCGTCGACGACGGGGATGACCGGAAGGAGAAAAAGGTGATAATTGAAACAAGCTCAAACCTCCTCTCCGAGTGGACGGATCACCACATCGCGTTCTTGATAGGCTGCTCGTTCTCCTTCGAGCAAGCCCTGACTCAAGCCCGGTTGAGGGTATGCCATCAAGAAGATGCCCGAACGGTTGCAATGTATCGATCCACTCTCCCGTTGTTGCCGGCTGGAATCTTCCATGGGAGTTCATATGTGGTTAGTATGCGCTTGTACAAGCCGGAAGAAATAGAAAAGGTCAGAGACGTGACCAGGCCGTATTTGGCCTCGCATGGTGAACCGGTCGCGTGGGGCTGGGACGGCGCGAGGCTCATTGGAGTTGAGGATCTGGAAAATGTGGATTATGGGGATAGGCAGGTTGTGAGGGAGGGAGATGTTCCTGTTTTCTGGGTATGTATCTAAGCTTTCCACCGCGTATTCACCAAATGCTTCGTGAGGAGTGACTGAAGAGAGTATAGGGCTGCGGCGTAACGCCTCAATTCGCAGTCGAAAAGGCGCTTGAACGAAACGCGATTGCGGGAACGGTCATGGCGCACAAACCAGGACAAATGCTTGTGACGGACTGGAAAACGAGTGACTTTTTAGCGCATACGAGGAGACAATTGGGTCTGGTTTGAGCCTGTACTGTGCCTAGGTAGTCTCATGGAACTGTTATGGATAGTTGTTTCTCTTTCCCTATGCCAACGGCATACCAATCATGTTGATATCTTCGATCAAGACTCCCTACATACCTAAGTATCGATCAGATGATGGTCTCGGCACGGCATTGCCATGATCTATATCACGATCATACTATGCAAAAGACCGCGCATGTGCTCTATAGACTTGAGAGATAGGAAAGGCGATACAAAGATACATACCGAGACAGAATCCAAGATACGTATGGTATGTTACTAGCTTAGAGCTGAACCATGGACCGTTCCCGTGGCCGCCCGCTTCCCTACGAGCTTCAATTGGTCCGATTGAAAATTCGAAACATCAATTCCCAGCAGTATCCATCGTTCCCGAATGCTGAAACGCGCTTGTCAGTAAGCCTGTATTCCACGATACATACAGGGTATTACGTATGCTATGATCGAGTTGCATTGAGTCATTTATCCATCACCGATCAGGAAAAATCTCTCTGTGGAATATGATCGTGATATTCTAATTGGCTGTATTGACACATGTCAACGGTGCCGACAATAAAGCACTGCAAGCGAGAGCATGAACAAAGAACACCCGGGACAAATCACACATACATAATTACGCACATAAACTGTTACCAGTTACCAGACCCGCATGAAGCGTACACGGCACGTGGCTTGGATCTCCATCCACTGTCATACCAATCACGGTCCTTCTTGTTGGCTGCGGAAGCGTCAGAAAAGGAAATTTATGGTCTCGTCTTGGATTTGAAAATTCTGCGGTATGAGGATATGCGAAACTTGACATGGCGAATGTCCACATCACCTTCCTAGTCAAGCAAACCATGGCCCAGCCCAACTGCCAATGGCTCAGAAGTGAAAAAAAAAGTTGGGAATTGACCAGCGGACACACGAACTAGCCTGACAGTGGAAGTATTTGCCGAGTTTGGCATTCATTCATTCATTCATTCATTCAATCATTCGTTCCTGGACATACATATCCTGTAAGCGACATGGCAATCATGTAGCACTGCTTATGTAGCCATGTAACTACATCCATCATTCAGACTCGTATGCTGACTGCAGCAGGATTTAGAAGGTTTCTCTACGCCGTTCGGAAGTACAACGTAGAAAAAGGAAGCATGGGCAGATCGCGGCGGTTAAACCGACAACGGTTATGCTAATCCCCACCGTTCATGTCCTTGACGTGACAGCGTGGTATCTAATACGTCGAAAGCCCGATTTGATTCGTTTCTCAATGGCGCGCTTGTGTATGCAAGCGTACGGAGTACTCAGAGGGGTATAGTCGATACATACCACGTTAGATAGTGATACACTCAGTATTGTCATGTACACTTTCCGCCCCCAAGCACACTTGTATTCCGTACCCTGCTCTTTGATGGCGTACAGGGATCTAGAAAAGACTGAATTTTGAGCATTTCGTCCACATGCCTTTCCGAGACTTGTTCGTCGTGTATGTATGTATATCTATCGTGGTCAATGCAGCTTTTTTCTACATTCATGCAATTCGAACCGTCGAGTGTATGATGTGTATGATGTTACATGAAGAACTGCTCCAAGCTTCAGTCGGAATTTCAAAAAAGACTGCATATGGGATGAAGATCGGCAAGGCCAAACATTAATACTGTCTTGCTCCATAGCAACCTACCAAGCTTCCGGAGTCCGTACGGCGAGCATCACTGTACGTATATCTGGGATCACAAATCCCCTGACTCATGCCCAACCCTCTTTCCTCTGCCTACCGCATACCAACACAACCTTTCAATTCAGCTTTGAGTCTTGAATCTCGATTCATGATTCTGGCTGTCTGACCATCCAGCGTCTGGCGATCTTCAGGGGGCGGCGTTTGGGTGGATCTCGTCATGTTGTTTGGTAACTTGAACTACTACGTAGTAGGCTCGGAGCGTTCACTTGGCACTTTCAACTAGACGGCCAGTTGCAGTTCCTTCACAGTTGACACCACATAAATACGCGATAAATTCCAGGCGTAAGCCGTAAGTACCCTGGCTAAACCATGATGGTATCCATGTCCGAGACGATAAAAGGTGCGCCACGAATTCCGGCTGGGGAACTACTGGCCTAGCCTAGCCTAGCAATCAGGAAATATTACGTATGCTATGCCACTTTATGCAAGATATCGAATTTGTGAGATGCCAGGATTGCGGACATCGAAGTGTATCTAGGTATTTAGCACCATGCGCATAGCTCAGCCATGAGACAAAGTTCGGTGAAAAACCTTGGATGTTGATCTGGATCGAGACTATCAAAGAAGTAAAGCGTGGTATAGACGTAAGATTACTGTATTCGTAATACATGTAGATTACGAACCGGGGAACCCTGTCCATACATACGGCCTAGCGTCTGATTGCTCAGCTTTACTCTGCTTGCTGCCAACACAAACGTGCTGTACGACATTCCGGCTGCTGATGGATTCATATCGCGACTGTCGTCTCTGTATCCTGGGTACGTACACACGCAGACGCATTTCAAGACGAAACTTCGTGGATGCTCGGCATGGCCCTTTGCCGCGTGGTGGATAGTTAGAGCGTCGATAGACTGTTTGTAAAGTGGAAGCTAGCAAACCGCTAAACACCCACTACGCCGTCCGTGCAGCCCAGGTACTTTCTCAAAACAGTCAAGTTCACTCACTTCAGTGCATGTCAACAAGTCGGATTCATCCAAAAGCCCAGCGCTAGTCGACTCGTGCAGAGTTAGACAGCTTAATTCAGTGTCTGATAAGACTGTTAACAGTGTTAAGCTCGCAATTGACTCTAGCCGAGTCCATGTGGTGGTAACCTGGACTTTCTCCACTGTGTACTGGTGGTAACTTACAAACCTTTCCCTTCTTCGCTATTACTTGCACGATTTGCTGCACAGAATGAAGGTTCTTCTCCTTCATACCACCTGATCATCGACTGTCGCTACTGTCCATCTAGCCAAAATCAGAAGAATCTCGAGAAGAAGAGATCCTCTCTACTCTGTAGAGTGCACGGAGTCGACAATCGCATTGTCTGGACAAGCGCGTGGAACGTCCGGCCAAAACCAAGGGAAAGGAACAAAGACACCAGAACTGACAGGTAAGATCTCACGATCTGCTATGATCTCTTCGATCGCCAATCATCCGATCTATATTGTGCGTCTATATGCCTCTGCTATGTTCATCCATTCCTGCTCTTTTGCCTGAGGTCTTTTTTTTTTTCTTGAGCCTCTTTCTGTTAGAGAAGCCGTCCCGTCCAATCAATCACATTTCTCGAATTTTGCTTTTTGCTGTCGAGAAAGTTTTCGCCGCTTCATCCTATCGCAGTGCACTCGCTCGCTGAGTACTACATGCTACATGCCATGGATGAGGTGACGACCACCGGAGCTGAAAGAAAAATCTTTAAAGCATCGTTACATGACGTGTACCACCCGTTGCATGAATTCTGACTTGCACACCCCTCCCTCCCTTCCGTGGCTCGCGTCAATGTCGAGCTTTGTCATGTGTCGAGCTTTTCTTTTCTAATACTCTTGTGTTGCTACAACTTTTTTGTCGAATTTTTCAATTGTGCGGGCCTCGTGCTCAACCGTCCTTTCGATCGCGACTAATGCGAGCTCATGACTTCACAGATTTCCCCCGCGATTCCAGTGCCTTCCTCGCCATCCTTCCTCGCGCAGTTGCGTTGCTTCACGTCGTTTGATCGATTTTTCATTGAGGCGCCATCAGATCGAACTGCTTCTTTACGAGTACATCAATTGATTGCGACGTTTGAATAGGCACATGTGTCAGGAGTGTATATACCAAAAGACCCTGCATTGCACTTAGCCACCCACGCCATGGGTTGCATGAACTCCAAGGTCGAGGCGGAGGACAAGGATGCCGCCAGAATCAACGCCGGTATCGAGAAGCAGATTCGCAATGACAAAAAGACATATGACCGGACGGTCAAGATGCTCCTGTTAGGTTTGTGTTAACCCTGTGGTCGCGACGATCCGACTGCTCACTGTCTGTAGGAGCCGGTGAATCGGGCAAATCGACCATCATCAAACAAATGCGCATCATCCACTCCGGTGGATTTCCAGAGGACGAACGTCGACAGAACCGCGCGGTCATATACTCGAATTTAGTAGTGGCCTTCAAGGTTTTGATGGAGATTATGCAGACGCAAAAGATTGAATTTGAAAAGGAGAGCAACCAGGTATGGCTTTTAAGCGCTTTGTATACTTTCGCAGCTAAGATTGTCAGCCCCTCGGAGACCTTCTCGCCAAAACCGAAGCCGATGTAGACACCGAAGAGGCATTTTCCGATTTAGATATCAAAGACGCGATGACGGCGTTGTGGAGTGATGGTGGCGTTCAACAAGCCGTTGCGCGAGGACATGAATTCGCGCTTCACGATAATTTGCATTAGTATGTCTAATTGGAGGAGCCGAAACTCATGTCAATGCTAACCTGGGACAGTTTCTTTAACTCGCTTGACCGTCTGTTCACCCCCGGCTGGTTACCTGATAATCAAGATATGCTTCATTCTCGACTGCGCACGACCGGTATTACAGAGACGCTATTCGAATTGGGACAGCTTAATTTCCGCATGATGGACGTTGGAGGACAACGGTCCGAGCGAAAGAAGTGGATTCACTGCTTCGAAGGTGTGCAATGTCTTCTATTTATGGTTGCGCTGTCTGGTTACGATCAAAGTCTGCTCGAAGATCAAAACGCGGTATGTGTGATTCTTGTAACGAACCTGCTTGAACGCAGCTGACTGGCATAGAACCAAATGCACGAAGCAATGATGCTCTTCGAATCACTGGCAAACGGCGAATGGTTCAAGCGCAAACCCATCATGCTCTTCTTAAACAAAATGGATCTTTTCAAAACCAAACTCCCTCTTTCGCCCATCAACAAACATTTTCCGGACTACAGCGGCTCTGCAACGGACTTTGACACCGCTGCCAAATATTTTGCGGATCGATTCCGCAGCATCAACCGGATGCCAGACCGAGAAATTTATATTCATTATACCAACGCAACGGATACCACGCTACTGAAAGCTACGATGGACTCGGTGCAGGATATGATCATTCAAAAGAATTTGCATACGTTGATCTTATGACAGTGAACGTGACGCCTATAGGAAGTTGCGCCTTAGGCTTGTTTTACTTTCCTGTCAGCCTCTCCATTCTCGACACCCCCCTCGTACACAACAGTCGTTCTTCAAGCCATCGAATCTTCTTAGCTCTGCATCTTCTCGACATCGACGTCGACAACGATCACGCCTTCCTTTCATATTTTTTGTGTTGTGAGCTTTGCAAGATACCTTGTCATGATTCCACGCCTCTCCTACATATGCTTCGAACAGCATGCGACCCTCACTGTCACGTTTCTCCTATCGTTGGCTTTCTTCTCATGCAGGTACAGGCGTCTCTACTATTTCTCTTTGTTCCTGCCTTTCTAGCATGTATATTTAATCATCAGCCCGCAGGCCCTGTTCTCTTTGATTTCGCTTCGTAACATGTAAGATGGAGGCCGGGGTTTTTTAAGGGAGGTTGACCCCAAGATTATTCGAGTCTGGTGTGCAGTTATATAGATAACTAAGCGATCATGTTATTGCCAAATGCTCGAATATGATCATCAAATAACAACCGTCTCTACTTTTGTGTGTCTTAATCTCACCATAATCCGAGGCTGTCAAATGATGACAAGTCTTGGCGCTTACATAACCAAACTGCACCATCTGACCGCCTCATCGCCGCAACCAAGTTCGGTCACACGCTTCCGACTCTTCGCCTCTTCGATCTACGCCTTCAACCTCACTGAATACTCGGCTTTGAGTATTCCCAGAGGATTCTTGAGCAACGATGCTATCCTCATCTCTCCGCCGTGCCGTGCGCACGACGACGTCCTCGCATTCCGCGACGGCAGCAATCGTCGCTTTCCCGAACCTGCTCGTTCCCTCCACCAGCACTAGTACTACCACCACATCTACCTCGCGACAACGGAGAGGAGGCGCCGCGCAACATCAGCGTCGCTATTCTTCGTCGTCGAAGCCCCCCGTACCACCCAATGACGGCTCGAGGCCCATTGATGCGTCGTCATCCTCGTCACAAGCGCCTGCCAATCCGTCCGCGGGAAGGAAAGTGAAGGAGTCCCAGGGACGAAAGGCCGGTGCCGGTGCAGCTGGCGATGCTGCGAAATCGAGACAGGGCTCAGCTGCGTTGTTGAATCTGCCTAGCGTGCCTTCGACGCAGGATACCTCTTTCGAAGGTTTGTCTTGCCGAAAGAAAAGTTTTTTAGTCCGTATAACTAATCATTGTCAAATCGGTATAGATATCAAAGTAGCTTCATTTTTCTCCGTCCACAGGCCCATCTCGGTCAGCGCCCCCGTGCCGCCGACAAGCAACGAAAAGACCTTCAACGCCATCTTCGATGCCAACAACAAATCGCGCCGCGGGAACCGTGCCGCAGATGTAATCAACACATTGACCTCGGCCGTCGCATCAATGGAGCACGCAATGCACGGCCAGAACGCACAAAACAACAGCAGTCTCCGCCACGCCGTAACGCAAGCCTCCGTCAGCAACGCTGAGCCCGCAGCTCGCGTAATCCACCTCGATGAGGTGTCGGAGGAGGAGTTGCATTCTTCCATTGCAGAATTTGCGAGTCGATTAACCCCGTTCCAACCTCCTCCCGCCCCGGAGCCATACAACCCAGAAGACGCTGCCCATGAGAGTATCGAGGCCGCCGTGGCCGACGATGCAGATATCAGAACCTATTCCACCGTTCTCACGATCCGCGAAACCGCCTACGCGGACGGCCAACGCACAATCGAAACCTCCTTTGCACCTCTCGTCCCCAGCCAAGAAGCCGCCATCGACGAACCCGTCATCGAGGGCGGTGCAGGAAAGTCATACATCGAGCGCACGATCAACAGGAGAATGTACACCATCTCCGTGCGCCGACAGCGCAAACTGAAGATGAAGAAGCACAAATTCAAGAAGTTGCTGCGCAAAACGAGGACGTTGAGACGGAAGCTTGACAAGGCTTAACCCGCTTTTCATCTCGTCTCTGTTTTGGTACCTTCTCGTTGAGCTAGCTGGCGGTTGTTTCAGTAGTCGTTACTTGCAGGAAAGACATACATACATACATACATAGTTTAAATCTCCGTATCATTCCTACTCATATTCATACTCATACTCATATCCGAGGCGTTTTCCTCTTTTTCTCACTCTATATTTTCGTTGAGCTATCGAACAACTGTGCGATGTTTTGAGCTTTGTTATAGACATCCCCCAGTCGTCAAATGTTCCAGCATCGAGACTTAGATTTCTTGGTATTTTCGAACGCACACCACGCGCATACTGAATTAAATCAAAGTTCCTCCTTTTCCATCTAAATCTTAATCTGTCAATGCCTGTCATGATGACTCTTAATTCGACAGCTCTATTTTGATCTCGTTCACAGATACTCTACATATCCCCTTTCTCTGCCTTGCCCGCAGCTCTACACCTCATACCATACATAGATTCTCGATAATAGACTCAATGTAATTCTGATATATAAAACATAAAACATATCGAAACACACGAAAAACGAAACAACACACAACAGAAGAAAAGAGGAGCAATAACAGATATGAGAAGATGAAAAAAGGTGGGTTTTTCACTTGCTTTACATTCGCAGTCTAGACCAGACTAGCTACTTACTCCCCAAGAAATGGAAAGAAAGGAGTAGTATGGACCAAATTGCATGAAAATGCACGATTTGCCAATTCTTCGAGCTCGAAGAACGGGGATTGTTCGTTATTAAAGGATTCTCCAACATATGCGGTGCAGGATGGTAGCATATGTAGAATATCGGTGGTTGAGTTGAAGTCGATAGCGATGGATGCGTCGAGGTTACAATTCGATTCATTTCCTTCAATCGGGTCAAATCAACCGAGCGGTGCCGTGCGTCGTTTAGCATTCGCCGCGGGAGCGCGAGTTCATGAGTAGAGCGACGATGAGACCGTACAGACCTAAACCAGGTTAGGCCCTTCTAAATAAGAACAATATAGGGAAGAGGAACTGACCCAAAACTTCAGCGAAAATAAGAATAAGAATCATTCCAACATAAAGACGAGGCTGTTGGGCGGATCCACGAACACCAGCGTCACCGACAATACCAATAGCGAAACTGCCACAGATCAGTATTCCCTTCACCCAAGAACAGAGACAAGGGGGGCCTACCCAGCAGCCAAACCAGCCAGACCAACCGCAAGACCAGCACCAAGCTGAATGAAACCCGTATACAGAGGCAGACGCTGGTTCAAATCATTCGCAATCAAGACAGAGACGACGAGACCGTAAATGGCAATGATACCAGCCATGACGATGGGAACGATGTCTATCCACCACCCACCAGAATTAGTAGGGTGACAAACAATTTAACAAAGAGCAGGGAACGCACTTCGGACAATTAAGTCGGGTCTGAGAACGGCCATGCCGCACACACCGACACCGGCTTTGGCGGTTCCATAGGCGGCGCCGAAGCAGGTGAAGACGATGGCGGAGGTGCAGCCGAGGGCGCCGAAAAAGGGCTGTCAAGCTAATGTTAGTTGTTATTTTGGAGGTTGGTGTTGTCATTGTCATCGACTGTAAACGAGCGATCGGAGTAAGTTGTAGGTACTAACCGCGTAAACCGGGCTATCACATTGCAATATTAGCATGGAGCTCAATCATGTTCACTTAAAGAGCTTAGAAAGAGGTGACTGATGATCCGGTGCAATCAAGCAGCAACCAAATACGCAGCACGTCAGCTCCCGAGGACAACTCACCAAAGATCGGTAGACATCTTGAAGGTCGCTATAGACAGCAGACAGCTAGTATGTTGATTCTTATGTTCTTTGAGCTTGAGAAGTTGTGGTTCTCAAGGTGAGATGGTCGTATATCGTGAAAGCGATGAGGTGGTGTGCTAGGTAGATAGATAGATGAAGCATGCCGGTGGTTGAAGGTTCTTGATTTGATCAAGCTCCCTTGTCACGTGGTTTGTCTTGGCATGCATCACAACTCCAACACCTGCAAGTTGACTGTTTTCTATTGTTGACTATATCGAAATGATTGTTGCATGAGTTTACTACAGGCAGATTTAGTTTTACATCTGCCATATGTGTATAACCGGAATAGCGGGTTGTGCTGGGCAAGATTGGACGCATCTGAGAGCTATGCTGATCCCACAGGATATATATCCCGAAAGTTTGACGGGGTTCATGTCTAGTATATCGAAAAATTAGCAACGTTGGAGTGTATGATTATCGTTTTCAATTTCTCGATGATTTGTTGTAGAGCTTTTGTCCAAAGTCGGCTCCGTATTTTTATATATATAGCAACTCAGCCGCTCACTTCCCTTCACTTTCCGAAGGGGCACTTCAAATGTTCAAGTTCGGCGCAACTGGATTGTTCTCTTTCAAATGTCCTTGAAACAAATTTTTAGCAGGCTTCTCCGAGTCTAACTCGTTACATATCGTGTAAGCATCCAACCTTTTAGCTTATATGAGCTACCGAAAAACAAATGCAAAAACATCTGTCATAAACACTCTCCGAGTTTGTCTACGTGTGATGCTGCCAATTGACAAAGGCTTCGCGCATCGACATGCTAGTGTACATCTGTTATACAAGAAAAAAGTACATCATGCAACTGATAGATCAATCCTCGACCCCGGGACGGATATCTTAGTGTCGCAGTGAGACGTTTGAGTCGAGTCCTTCTGAGAATAGCTTATCGCCGATTCCGAGACCGCGCCGAAATAGCCGTGAACCACAGTCACACCATCTAAAGACATTGCGTCTGTAGACATAGACGACTCCGTCGATTCTTGAGGAGAGTCTACGCCGAATGAGTACGTTAGAGTACTCGACGTAGATTTATTATCGTATGTCATATCGTCTTCGGGCGTCACGAAAAACTGAATATAATCACCAGGTGATGCCACTTGTGACAATTGTGCAATGTTCTCTTCGAGTCCTAATCCCTCGAGAAAGTCTGGGAGGTCATTTGTGAAGGCCGGCTCGGTCTCCGAGACCGAAGTAAATACCTTTTCAAGCGACGTTTCGCGAGCACGACCTCCCGCTGCAAAAGCGGCTTCTGGGTCCAACGAGAGTAGACCTTGCTTTTTACCCCAACCGCCACCTCCGCTGACAACACGATGTATCTTGCTTCCTCTTGATAGTGAGTCTTGAAGATTCTGCTGCGTGGTTTCAAACGATGACGAGGCTGATGGCTCGACAAGTGCCCAGACAGCTACTCTCTGATGCGGGATGCCGCGTTCACTAACGTACTTGGGGAGCTCCTTTTCCAACTCGGCAGAGGCGGGAATGCCTGCATTTAGATCACCATCGTCGATCGTGGATTTGGAGACTTGTCGTAGGATGTTCCCCATGCTTGAAACAACTTGTCGCCGTTGAGTTACTGGGAAGAAGGGTACATTGACGGCGCAGTGTGCCTTTTGAACGGCAGCCATCACAGAGCACGAGGAGAGGTCGTGGTAGCTATCAAGCATATAGTTTCCAGAAGGCTCGTCCCGAGTCCAACGCAATCCCAGCAATGTCCTGTCCCTTCCATTTCGGAACACCGTCTGGGCAAGACGTAGGCCAATTTCGTGAGTTTGAACGCTGTTGTGGCTGTCGGTATTTTGCGTTACCAGAAAGAAGGCCGGTTCGTCCGAAGCGTTACTCTTCAAACGTGTAGGTGTGGCAATTGAAGCAGTTATGCAAGAACTGTCGGCAAGAAGCAGTGACAATCCTTCCGTGGCTGTTTTGTCCGTACCACCACTTTTGCTGGGGACTTTATCGACTACAGCCGCAATTGTGTAGGCGATATTCGGACCATTGCCGGCATAGATCTTGTTCAACAACGGTGTCGCCCATTCCGAAAGTAAAGGTCCCGTTGGTTGCGTCCATGCCGTGAATTCTGGCGATGCAAAGAGAATAGGAACCACGGGGGAATCTTTAGACGACGAATGAATATGGGCGAAGGACGAGGTCAGATCATGGGGAGTCTACCAACTGTTCAGCTATACTCCATACTATACTCCATACTTCAAATCTGGGTACTTACCACATGACCAGGTTGCTGTGTAGTCCATGTCAGCGCTTGCCATTGTTTATTCACAAGGCTGGAACTATACTTCCGGAGTGCAAAGAGGGGACGATGACCAGCTCCCGCATAGCCAGCTCTCACAAGGTAGCCGGGAGTATATGCGGTTAAAGTGATCATGACATTTAGACCCGATGGCACTTTTTATGTTGTTAGTGTTAAGCTCAAAGCAGGTCGTCGAGATTGAGTCATGTGAGAGGACCAATCACGGGCGGGAGCTGTGCAAGTGGGGCTTCCCCGACATTCCAGCTTCCCGCTTCGCTTCACTTATCCGATGACAAAGATCTTATTGCTTTGTTCATACGAGATCTTACTCAATGGCCGGGAGTAGAAAGCCCATGACGCATCGCTCGACAGTGTGGCGCCGAGATAACCAGGCTGGTGAGACAAGTAAAATTGGCCAACACGTCAGGGAGCTGTGGACCTCCAATCTAGAAACTTGGCAGATAAAAATAGCTGTGCCGTCCGCCGAGGCAGCAATAATTGCTCAGGCACCGACCATCTGTATTTCGTATTTCGTATTGGCAGCGAACAATTACTACCGTATAAGCAGAAGCCAAATGTCTGGCTACACAGTACTCCTCCCTTCTCTATAAGGAAAGATCAGAGGCACGTGCCAGCACTGCCGACTGCGGAAAACGTCTTCTTTACGCAAGCACCAACATGAACCAATCAGGCGTCTGTGGCAGCAGTAGCTTGCGCCACAGATGAGGCGGTACCCTGGGTACAGCATGAGGTCAGAAATTTGAACGGCAAATGACGTATTCCGCGACTTCCGCAATTGACCCAGCCCGAGTTACCTGACCCAACGAGGGAAGGAACACCAGAGCTTGGTTGGTACTACTTAAGCCGCTCCCATTTCCGTCACCCGTCTGCTCTGTCTTTTACACACCTTCATCCTCATATTCATACTCATACGCGCATCCTCTACACACCTCAAAAAAACACAGTATACACCGAATCTTTTCTGATTCATTCAACCAACTGTCAACATGCCTTTCACCGCTTCGTAAGTCTACCTTCATTCTATCTTTGGTGTTCATGCAGTCGGTGGCTCTCATTGCGACCGTGCAATGAGTCAAAATTTGAACACGACCGTACATTCCTTGGTTCACTTGAGTGCTAACACAGCGTAGCGACATCTGCAAGATCATCCTTGCCATCATCCTCCCTCCAGTTGGTGTCTTCCTGGAGCGCGGATGTGGTGCCGACTTGCTCATCAACATCTGTTTGACCATCCTGGGTTACATTCCCGGTATCATCCACGCTTTGTAAGTCTCTTGTTTTTTGTTTGATGAAAAAAGGCGAAAGTATCGAAATACTAATTGACTGTCTTTAGGTACATCATTCTCAAGTACTAATCGACAATTGTTGACCGATGAGTCGCGCGCGAAACGGAAACCCCGGCAACCTAGTCGAGCAACCTGAGCTGTTGCGTTCCGTTCCGGCGGAGGGGGACTGACTACTGACAACACTTTTGCTCCGTCCGCCGCGCTGCTCGTTCAACCGACTCAACCAACAACACTACTCCGCCTCGGGCTAGCTCGACAGTCTTGGCGTTGTGGCTCAATTCAATCGATTTAATTGATCAATTGTATTGATTGATGAATTACCTTGACCTGGTCGATATGATTTCTGCTTGATTGTTTGATTACTGCTCCTGTCTGCTGCTTGCTTCTATCTCGATGATACCAGTTCTGTTTCACATTCTACTACCTCTTCTCGCGTCTCCGATGCACACGTTAATTGATGGGTGTCTGGCTGAGCGAAGTATGCATGGCGTTCACGCGCTTGTCTACTCTTATTACCATTACTAGGACGATAATTGATTAATCCGTCGTATATTGAAGAACTTTTCCGTCTGTGCCAAATGTATAAGATGGTGACATCATAGATCTTTCACTTATAAATCGACTGTAAGTCAACCATTGTCATAAGCGCTTTGCCTCTCGTTTCATGTTGACGCCTCGAGAGTGCTCAACACTCAGGTAGATCCGGCTTCGTGTGAGGAAGGAAAGCAAGCTGTAGATTGATAATCTTCTTAATGCTGTGGGAGATTATCAGACTCTGGCCAAACCCAAACCCGCCGAGCATTTTTGCCAATCTCTCATTGGCGTGGCTTCCTCGATCACATGATTTAGTAGCCCGATTGTCGTTAGCGTCAAAGACTCAAAGAGGAATTTCCGCATCCTGACACTGTGATTGGCCTCCGCAAAGCGCCAACTCTACACCCTGGGCGCCTACTTTCTCTTCGTCTCTCTCCCCATTTTCCTCACAACCAACCATGCCTCTATGCGCTGCAGGGAGCATCCGCACTCGTCCCTATTCACGATGTCATTCAGTTTCAAGATGGCGCCTAGGAAGAGCAAAAAGGAGAAAATGAGGCAATGCTCGCTGCGATTTCCCCTGGCGCGTAAATGGGGTTCCCTCAACAGATGCCCCAAGGAACCAATCGTAACGATGTCAAGATATTGGCTGATTGCTGAAGAATCGCGAGAGACACTTCGTTCTGTTTCATATTTCATGTTTAGTATCCTCTTCTCATCGTCTCTTTTTTGTTGGATTTTTTCCTTTGTTGTTCTTTCTTCATTTCTGTTTGTTTGGATCATTATAGACGTCTAATATCAGCTTTCATTATCTTTCTTTACGATTCAGATCGTTGTACACTACGAACAAACAGTTGCTTGTTTTCTCTTGAGCTGTTTGACTATGTCTCATTATAGACCATCATATTCTTCTGGGTAGTAATCTACCTTAAACTATCGACTGAGCAGGTGAGCCCATCTTTTCCGGACACACAGATTATAATACTGACATTCGCAGTATGCTGGTATCATGTCTATCATGGAGAAGCAGTGTCTTCTTTCCGGCGGTCTTCCTGGCACTAGGCCGAATAGCATCGTCAACGACGACAACGACAGCCGCAGATTGTGCATCGACCGGTAGTACCAGTAGCTACCTGAGCGATTCCATCCCGTCATGCGCCCTATCCTGCGTTCAGGACTTTATCAAAACCCAATATGGCGACGGTCTTTGCTGTTCGACTGATATAGACTGCCTTTGTCGAACGAATACCACCAGTGGCTTGACCCTAGGCGAAGCGTCGTTGGCATGCATAGTTGGCTCGTGTTCCTCGGACATAGTCTCTACTAAAGGTTCAATTGGGTATGCGATTTGCAACGATGTTTCCGGTGCGTTGCCAGAAACTCATGGAGCGATTACGGCGACAAAAGTGTCTGTCGTTACCGAGACTACGCATTTGGCTTCTACCACGCCGACGTCTGCATCTGCTGAGAGTACTGGGGCATCGACTACGCCAACCACCATGGTTGCGAGTAGCACGTCCGATAGGAGCACGTTGATAACTACGACGCAGATTACGGCAACGGCGACGGCAGCTACTACTCTGCCGATAACGACGATGACGACGTTTCCGAGTACTATAACATTATCAGGAACCCCAGCGACGCCCATTGCAACCGTAGGAGCTGCGAGCTCATCGTCACTGAGCTCGCCCGCCGTTATCGGGGTATCGATTGCATCTGGTGTATCGGCCATATTCTTAGTGGCCGTCGCAATACTTTTCTGCGGTCGAAGATTACGACGTAAAAGACAACAGAAAGAAGGTGCTCCACAAAGCTTCGAGATTGGGGGTGAAATGAGCGAACCGCCAGATTTCGGAACTGCCGCGACCATTGCACCGCAGCCATTGTCGCCGACGCCTCTATCGCAATATCCGCAAACGATGATGGAAAACGAATACAGCGGTGCTCATTTCCAGCAATTTCCATCGCAGCCGTTGGCTCGACAGCAGCAGGGCCCTCTGATTGTTACAAACGCAAGCCCCTACGTGAATCAGGCCTCCATGTCCCCCGAGACAGACTACAATGGCTCTCCGCAAAGTCAAACGTCACAACGGACTTTATCTCGTCTTTTGCCGGAACGCACGGCACTACAAGGAATGGGGATAGTCCCTGAGCCATTAAGAGTGATTCGTCAAACTCCTACAAGTAATACCATCAGGGTGGTCGGTGGACCACCGCCTCGACCAGCCAGCGAAGCAACCGTTTTTGATGAAGATGAGCAGCAATCGAACAGCATCAACGACATATTCGGACCACCACTGGATAGAACACGACGTATTTCGCAGCGGAATATGGCTGATGGCGGAAGTCCCATGCGGGTCGTGGGACTCCCAGCCGGTCCTCGAGCGATGCTCGCTCCGTTGCGGACGCGACAGGAGCAGAATCCGTATGATAGAAATGGTAACTCAGGGCACTATTCGTATCAATGGGATAAGGAGGCTGCTCCAATCCCTGGCCAGTCCCGCTCGCCTAGGTCGCAGCAGAACAGCAACAACGGAAACTGGAACAACACCTCCCCACAAAGAAACTTTTCGCGTCTGGGCAGCGCACCGCGTTCATTGACCACTCCTACCACAACAAACACCCTCACGCCCTGGTCGCGGAATACAAACGGCTTTGAGGTTGCACCAGTCGATTCAAGCTACGAAACCATCTTGGCAGAAGACGACTGGACAATGGCGGAACGCAGCAAACTCTCCGTGCCTTCTCATGTACCACGACCATCCCAGCAACCGAGACTATCACCTGTTTCTGAACGAGGCCCCGCGCCCACGAAATCGCCTCTGCGATATCCGGCGATCCCTCGGTCGGCGGCAGCAGCAATTGTCCCCGCGACAGCACAAGGCATGCGCAAATCGCACGTCGCAGAGATGTACTACGACGGGCCCCAGACCTTCCCAAGCATGCCGCCACCCATTAGCAATTCAATGAACATGGTCTACGAGCTAGGTCCCGGCCAACGCTCGCGCTCCGCCAGTCCAAGCCCGAGCGTGAATAGCAGCCTCCTCGCAAAACGTCGCGGCGAGAGCGTAGCCGACAAAATGGAGAGCCAGTTTCGGAGCGGCGTTCAGCCAAAGCCGGGAATCAGCCGAAAGAAAGTCGTCGCTGCTGGGGACGGACAATCCTCGACGACGAGCGAGGAAGTGCAATCCCCGCCCTCGGCCAAGAAACATAATATCACCCCTACGCGGAGAGGAGAGGATCTATACTTGAGAGTCGATTGATTCGGATTCTCCCACTGCCTGATGCATTCCCTTTTGACACGTGTATGATTAATTGGTACTCTTTTCGACTTGCATGTCTTTTTATGTCGCTATTTGCATGGTTCAGGTGTATACGTATACGACTGATATGATACGAGCAGACAAGCTCATTTCCCTTATGTTTAGATTGCTTTATTTTTCCATCTTATTTTATGTTTGCATGCTCTGTACTAATACAATGTGCTTCTGTCAACTTGGCGTTTTTCCCTCCTGTCGTTTTCACTTCGTCGACGTTTGGTGAAGAGTGAGCTAATGTACTATACAACCAGTATATATACCTGAATATTCATATGCATAAATTTTGCTATTTCTGTACAACGGCGCCAAGCGTATGGCCTGTCACGAGTCTTAAGCTGGGATGCTGAAGTCGTTTGTTCATCATCGGCGTTTGATGTAATCAGCCACTCGTATCGGCCACAGCATTCAGGCCGCAGCTTTACTTTCTTATTCCCTTTGTTCCCAGCATCTTCCTATGATATCTCTCCTTTTCTTACAGGTGGTGGCTTATTCCATCCGGCTATTCATCTCTGCGACGAGGAAGTTTATCCCCCGAATCTAAGTCAAATTGCGGTCTGCACAGCTACACACTTCCTTGCATCCCGTGCTCTGATATACAGTATACAGCGGTTGGGGAGCGATGAATCGTTGTCTGGCCGGGTGGTCGCGACCGCTTTGTGTATTGCAGGACAAGCCAGCTGGCTCGGGCGGACACATCAGGTATTGCTGCATGCAATATCGCAAAGAATACCACGTAGCATGATAGTGGCGAGGCTGTGCAGATTCGAATCGTCAGTTTCCTTGGTATGAGCAGGGGCCCAGTAGATCGGTGTCTTTGTCAGTCTGTTTACAGGCATACGAATGTGGGATGTTAACTTTCAACTGTATCGGATTTTCTAGCATGGAAAACACTCTGCTTCTATAATTTTATAGAACGAGACAAGAACCGAGACGATAAGCAAGAAGTCGCGAGAGCATATGCATGATAAAAAGTAGTAATAGTAATAATGGTTTTGTAGTGGAAAAGAAATTCAAGACCAAAAACATCAACGCCGTTATCCCGTGCATACATCATAGCGCAAAACAGGCCCTGACTGTATATGAAAAGAATCGTCTGCTAACTTTGGGTCTATTCCAGATAGTAGAGACGAAGAAGAGAAGATCGAACAAAACATCCATCGAGGATGGGGGAATCATCAAAACGCCATAACCATAACCATAACCATAACCATGACCAAGAAGAGAATGAGAAAAACCCAAAAAAAAGCCGTAACTCGTGACGCGATGGAGGAAAAGAAAGGATGTTTATTCCAGGACAACAGCCTCATCCGAGTCATCATCATCCACGATCTGGTTTTGATCTGCTTGAGTGATGACGTGCTCCTTGACCGCTTTTGCGAATTCGCGCTGCATGCCAAACTTGACAGCTTCGAGGACGTTGGCGGCGATCTTGTTGGGCGGGTAGCGCGGAATGGTGCCTTCTTGGAAAACGCCCGTCTTCACCAGGATAGAAAACCATTCCGCATCTCCGGAGGCGTGGTGGGCGTTGTACTCGTTTGTGCCGCGAATGTCGGACTCGGGAGTGTCGCCCACGAAGTAGACGGTGTCGGGCGCTTTATTGATGCCGTGGGTATCTTTGCGCCATTGCTTCAACAGACGGGTTGCGAACTCGAACGTGCCGAGTTGCGGCTTGCCGAAGGCGATGGTTGTCAGGTCTTTGCCCGTGACGGCTTTGTAAAGCGCTTCCAAAGAGGCGCGGAGGGCACCCATGCCGATCCGAGTGTAGTCATGGGCGGTAGACCAGACGACATCGTTGTGAGAGAAGTAGAGCGGCGGTCCTTCCTGGAAGTTTTCCGATCTCGTCCCGATACGTCCGTTCTTGGACATCAACAGATCCAAGATGATCTGCTGATCGCCGGCCCAGTCACGGCTATCGGCGAACACAAAGATGGCTTCGATATTGATCTTGTTAAAGTCCCGGACGCGGGAGTTGTTCCATTCCTCTTCCGTCAGTTTGCGGAATGGTGTGGTCTCGGCATTGGTCTTGATAATGTCGCCTGGTGTGACGACGTCCTTGAATCCGTAACCCTCGGCGACTTCACGGCACTTTTCGCCTACACCGCCGACGACGAGGACGGTGTTGTACTTTTCAGCCATTTCACGCATGGGCGTGTGGCCGCAGATGAATTGGCCGGGGGAGACTTCAAGTTCAAGTTGGCGGCTGAGGTCGAGGCAGCGCTCTTCTTCAGTTTTGCCGCCGCCGTTGGTGACGAAGATGTATGGTCTGTTTAAACTATCAGCTGAAGGTTCATGTTTATCTATGTTATCTATGAAGAAAAAGAAAAAGACGTACACTTTGACTCCGAATTCATTCTCACCGTTGAGCACTTTCATAGCCTCAACGGCTTCAGGAATAACTCCTCCGCCTCGGATCAAAACACCGTCGATATCAAATGCAAATGCATATTTATCTGTAATTGACGAGGCAGAGTTTTGTGTGGGCACAGCCTTGAGCACCGGTGATCCCGAGGCAGGGGTTGCCTCTTCGGACGACGAAACGGATTCCTCGAGATGCTTTTTGGCGAGTTCCATGGACTGGGCGGTTTCGAATGCATCGCTCTTAGCCATGAGGTGTTTGGGGGGCACTAAGACGGTAGGACCCGAGTAGAGATCAGCTCGGCTTGCCGACATGGAAGAAAGGCGGCGAGCCCGCTGGGACCCGGGAGCCAGGTAGTGTTCTGCTTCCGCCATTTCGTATGTTGGGTCGTTCTTGATGGGCTATGTGGATAAGGGATGGGATAGTGATGTGAAGGCAAGTGGGGAGGATGATGGAACAGTGGCGAGATATCAGATATCAGCAGAGGGTCACGGAGATGAATAAATAGTAGCGCGGAGAGAGAGAGAGAGAAGAGAAGAGAAGAGTCAAGCTATGATGTGAATAAGGATGTATTCTAGTTTCTAACAGGTTATCGACAACTTGTGGAGCTGGGATGGAGCCATGCTTATATACTCGTAGCCGACTGTCGTCAGGGAGGCGGCTTCGACCTCTCTCTCAGGCACGTAGATAAATTGCTCTGGCCGTGCAAACCAATCAGGCCCGTCAGATTCAGCCAGTTATCAAGTGCCCTCCCAGTAGCAAAAAGTTGTCAAGATCGGTATCGCAGTTTCTCGGAAAGAGGCGGGGACAAAGCGAAACCACAGACCCCGTTGAGCGTTGCATCTCGTTCAACGGAACGCTTCAATCGGTGACGGTCTAGTGGAGCACATCCATCATCTGCGAATTCGCGATCAAGAATGAAACCCAAGTAATGAGGCATGGTGAGGTCCACTCTTCTCACTCGCCCGGTGGATATGATGCTCGAGGATTGGCGAGATGTGAAAGGTTGAGGGAGGAAGATGGCGGTTGGCTGAGTGGAGCACGCCCCGTATCATTTTATGGAGCAGTACGAGGGATGTATGGTAAGAATGCTCTATCGGCGTGCAATTCAGCTGTGAGCGAGCGTCTCCTTGCCTGCACTGTTCGAGTCAAGTACGACGCCGGTGTGCTTTCTTGCATACGGGCATGCATCTAGTAGTTGATAGTTCCAAATTGCATGTGTCGGTCTAATCGGTCGTAGACAGGTGGTGGCGGGGCAGGCTCAATACGAAGTAGAGGTGTAGTAGTAGATTGCTAGATATCGAACAACCGGTAGTGTTGCAAAGGAAGTTGGAGATCATATAATTTACATGTAAACCGAGCTCACTGGGCAAATAACCTACTCGATCTCTACGCCCATCCATACAACTTCTCCGAAAGAATGAATATGTTTCCTGGTGAAGATGGAATGGATGATTGATCTGCTCCGATCAAAATTACTCGTAACGCAAATACACCTCGTGGTGGTCGACCCGCTAAGACGTCACAGCCTCGTCCCCTAAAATACCGTATTACCACATCGGCCAATCATTTGCCATTGTACATAACTACTCCCCTACAGTAGTCCTACTCCTTATAGTATGTACTATGTATGTATGTAGTAGGTACAAAGCAACGTCACCAATCAACTTCCCAGCTACAAACCTGGAAATACGTACTCCGGTGTACTACTAGTTGGTAGAATTAAATCTCTCATGAGCATTTTTTTTTTTATTTCGGTCTTGTAGCTGAAACGTAGCGTCCAGCAATTCACCGTCCAATTACCAGGTCCTCCGAATTTGTCAAGGTACAATACAACCCATATCAAGTGATTGGTTGAGATCTCAACTTCTCAGACGTGCCTCTCCCTTTTAGCGCACGAGAGAGTTTCTGCTTTCTGCTCTTGATAGTGTACTTGCCCCTTTCGAAGGATTGCATATGAAGTTATTCTCCCTTGAGCGGGATGAGAGTAAAAGTATCCAAAGAGGTCAAAATAGCCGTCAAATCAGAAGTGTCCGAGAGAGGACATGGAGGGGTAGATCATTGATAGCGGGTTAGCAGCGCTAGCACTCAGGGTTAGTTGCTTACTACTAAGTTAGTACGTACATACGTTAGCACTAACTATGTCGGTGGTGGTAGAGGGGCACGATGTCATTCTATTTCCGCTCGCCCAGTTGTATTCCGTATGTTTGCTGTCTTGCGCTGTAACGGTGGTACGTGGAGGGGCAGTGAGATTAGCTAATCCGAGGACTCTCTGAGCATGTGAATGTCGGACTAGACTGTTTCAGGAATGGCGCGTCGGACTGTCTCGGAGGCTTGACGTCATTGGTGCCGTGTTGATGCCTGAGGCACTACACTAGCCATCAGTTTGGGAAGGTGATTGACGTTCTCAGACTATGACTAGCTACTGAACCCAGGATACAGCTACGGATGGTGAACTGGCACCAAAATAGTTACATTCGCGAGGAGTGTCCCCAGCTCCATTTGCAACCGAACCAAGAGAGTAGCGACATGCGATGTATCCACTTCCCCCATATCTACTCTGTAGGACAATGTCTAGCATGGTCCTGAGCGCCCAAACGATGGACGAGATGGAGAATACCCCAGGTCTGCAATGTCGGTTAGTAAAATTACTTGTGGGCAGTCTGCTCCATGATGGAGTACCCCAGCTTTGTTGAACTGCTAGTAGAGGTTCAATCTGATGAGACGTTATAGATCGGAAGACAACTCCGGATATCGCGCTCTCAGACAGAGAAGATATGCCGCTGAGATTAAGAACTGCTGCATTATAGGTACGGGAGATGAGCAAGAAGCTATGACCTCGACACAAGCCTGGCACATGCGGCGTGGTCTTGCTTCGAGTCTCGTCGTCACCGTCAGATGCCAACCATCTGATACCGATTCACATGTTGCCGATGCATCAGGGGCATCTTCGAGGGCTAAGAGTATGAGCCGGACGAGAATGAGATGTTGGTTTACGTCATTGTAGATGGTACTTCACGGTCTCATTGTCAATAATCCCCGTAGAGAGTAAATGATAAGTTAGTCCTAACTTATGGAACGGTATCATTAATATCTGAAGTTCCCATTCTGTACAATGTACTTCGAATGTACGTACAGTCAGTCACTCCTCGCGGCAATGACTCAGTCCAGCCGTCCGGTGCAAAGATATTGTTTCAGTTCGGAGCACAGTACACCTAGGCCCTCCTGCACAATTACATACCATCCAACCCTATTTCCGTAGACGAATCTCCTGAACGTACAGAGTAAACACCGGTCCCATGTCGCCCGAGCCGTCCATGCTCAAATGTCCTAGCGGCTGTGCACATCATCCTGCATTGCCGATCCAAGCTCCGACCTCTTCTTTTCTTGCACTGCTGAGTAAGGTACGGTACGCTATACAGCTGTTGGAGGCTGATCTGACGTCCTAACAATAACGGCGGCCTGGTAAGCCAGCCATCAAGGGGAAATAGAGCAGGTGGCTTGCAGGTGGCTTGCAGATACTCTTATATTTCACTTAAGTTTTTTTTCCTTCAGGATTGGTCTGATTTAGTGCAGAGACGATCCTGAGGTTGTCAGTCTAGTGCGTAAGGATGTACCCGGAGGAGGGCGTTCCAGCGCATTACTTGACTACGTAGGTAATTATTGATCGAATATGGAAAAAATGATGCCATATTCTTATTGAGATGGATATTATTACTGTCGAGTGTAGAGAAGATGCGGTGGACGATGACGATGGTTACATTATCCTCCATCAGCCCTACGACGCAGCCGCTGACGTAACCAACGACACCACGGAGATAATTACGGACGAACTCTCACGTCGTGTCATGTGTGTGAGCTTACTATACCAGACCTTCAGTGACAATCCACTGATATGGTCACTCAGGGCTGGTGATATTTCTTACGTTGGGCGCTCACAACCTGTAGACCCATTTACGGCTTTGCATGGGGACTTCTACAAACACATCACTATAGGGAAAATTGCTTCTCCACTGCTGTACTAGTCAAGTCAATTTTAAAACAGTGCTGCTACTAATGACGGCCTTGCACAAGGTAGACTGAATGTTTCGAACTGCGAGGTTTATTGTGTTGCCCGCTTACGATTGTGCATACACGATTTTCATTGACTATGGCTCGAAAGATGCTTGTAGTACTTGAAATGCTCAGAACTTCCGCTAACGAAACCCACGCCGTTGATTCCCTTGATCGATCTTCAAACTGCTTTCCGCTCCACTCCCGTAGCCTGCAACAAGTGGATGAGCCGCGATGACATGTCGAAACGTCGATCTCATGTGGCATTGAAATCCAGCAAGTCTAGACCATCGATGCAATCATACATCTGGCCAAACAGGCTATCAAAAGAAGAATAACTGCAGGAGTGGCGGGTATCACTTTTATAATAACCCGGCTTGTTGTGCCACTCTGGCGATCTGAATGAGTGGATCTTCCGTACAAGCTCACCGTAATTCAAATTGAGGAAAGGAGGACCAGGTCTTAAAAATGGCAGTGCCTTTGACCTCATTTGCTTGGTCAGAGCTCCGTACATAATTGAGCTGCACTCAAAGCAACACCCTAGCTTGCCGTCCAGAAGGGCATCGACTTTTCCAAGAAGTAGGTTGATAATTCTCTCGATGGATTCTTGTCTGCTGCGGTTCATTGAACCTGATGCAAATTCGTCAGAGCTTGGCCATTCTCGAAGAATGTAACGTAGAGCAGCTTACTGATGACTCGATCGGGAATTGGAAGCCCTAAACTGCTGATCTCATGATCACTATGCGAAATAGCAATCGACGTAATCGCTTTGAAGCGCTTTTCACACTGAAAAGCCCAGAAAATCCACAGCCACAAGATCAATTCTTGACAATATGTCTTTGGAAATTTCCCGTCATAAGGTTCTATCCAGATATCTGCAAAAAACCGTATCACGTCCTTACACTCGTAGTAGTCCGTTACGACGGCGATTTTGGCGAGCATTTCAACGGTGGGTTTCCGTGGAATCTGATTGAACTGACAATGCATGATTCGAAGCAGAATCAAAAACGCTTCGAGGTCCCAGCTCTCCGTCGTGATTTCGACGGATCCTTTTTGCAGCAGAGTGACGCTCTCCTTCCAAGAACCAGTCAATAACTTCTTGAAGACGGGTGAGGCACTCGTCAAATGCTTTGCGGATACTTGGATACAGAAACGAGGTTGCGTCGAGTCCTGGTCGCCGTCATCCGCCTGGATGCCAGTGACATCGCCAGAGGACACGCTGATTGGAGATTTGGCGTCATCCTTTTCGACGGTGACTTCATTTGGTTCGTCCATAACAAACCCGTCGGACGCAAAGGGGGCATTTGCATTATCTAGGATGATCAGCACTTCGCCGTCTGGATCGATAATGTGAGTCGGCTGAGCCATAGTAGGTGATTTCTCCTCTGCAGGTACTACCATGTTCGATACAGAAGGGGAAAGTAAGAAGCGAAAAGAAAGGCAAAAATGAGTAGTTGCTCCGGCCGTGTTTGACGAGAAGGTCTTCTGAGTAAACAGCACACTGGCGTCGATTGTAATCGAGGACGACCTGTTGCCATACGCGCCATATAATCGGAGTTCAACTGTTTGTTCAGTACAGTTACTACAGGCTGACCAAAGATCAGGGGGCTGAATCGCGTTGCCATCTGTAGCGCCAGCGGCTATCTGCAGCTAGTGATTTGTCTAATACGTACCGCAGTCTGCTTAGTGAAAACCGGTGTCACGAAACACCGCTACGATCCTACAAGGCTGAACTCTTGATGAAGAATGTTTTCCCATTTGTTGTAGCTCTTGCATTTTGAAGTACATGTATCATCACGTCTCAATATAATCAGAATCTAGATCACTTGGCTCTACACGTTGTTTCGATATACATATTGCGGACAACACCCCCATCTAAACGCTAAACAACATCGGCAATTGGGATAACAAAACGCTTCATAAATGGAACCCTCTATACGCGTATGTAGATCGGAATCATGAGACAACCTAAATTTCAATGCCATGATCCAACCAATGCCGCACCACAATCTTTCCTTCTGAAAATCCAGCTTTGGGCATTCGCACTATAATCGCTGCATGACTGTGGCGTGCTTTATGTATATACACGGGATACTTCCGGAACCCGACCGCATTTAGAGAATCGATGATTTCAAACTGGGCTGGCGTCAAGGCCAACAGCGGATATTCCGCTGGATCGCCTTCTTCGATGGTCTGTGTTCCAGGCTGCTTCTCGACAGCTGATTTCAGAGACTGTCGCCGTATTTTAGTGTTGTGTTCTTCGTCGTCGCGTTCCTGTTCGGAAAGATATTCGTTGCTCTGCGAGGCGTTGAGATTCTCAAAGACGTCTTCCACTGCACCGCGGACGTCCTGCATGATCAGCGGAACTCTATACCTTCCGGGCAGCAAGTCTGTCTTTCCCTGCTCGTATAACTTGATGCGTTGCTGGCTGAGCATATTCTGAACGACGGAGTTGGCCAAAAACAGCACTGTAGCGATGGGTAGGAACACCGCGATGAACAGATATGACGACGCTGTCCAGGAAGCCTTTTTGAATGTCTTGCCCAGTTCTGCAAAATAAGACGCTGACCCTCCCGCAGCTTCAACCGTTATCGGGAGGATGTATTTGTCCGGATTGATAATGACCTGTTCGTATCCATCCACATAATTAATATTCGCCTTTTCCGGATCCGGGAAGGGATCAACTTTTGAAATGGCAGTTGTATAGAACACGGTTGACCGATCATTCACAATATTCGCATATACACTTCGATTTTTGAATTTCGCCAAACCGCGAATGAATATGCTATTCGGATCTGCCAACAGACTGAGCAGCGGCTTCCCTGTCCCGCGAAAGTCGTCAATCATGAACAGTTGCCGCCCTGACATCGAGACTGTGCGTGCCCCAAGAACATTCCACAAATGACTCGGCCATCCTTTTATGGGCGACCGTACACCGACATGCGGCGACACAAAGGTCGTGAAATTCACCGGCTCAAGTGTGTCTAACGTTCCATTTGCCTCCAACAACCCAATTGCATATCGAGCCACCAGTCCTCCAAGGGAGTATCCCACCACACTCAATTTTTTGATTGCATGCCCCTTGGCACTCAGCTGGTCCAGTGTATCTTCAATCTCGTGCGCGACTCGCTCCCCGCCGAGCTCAATGCCGTCGTACGTATACGTTCCAGAATTGCGCTGCGCAGCGAGAATATACACGTCTTTTTTATGTCGTTCGCGAATCGCAGAGGCGACGTAGTCTAAATGCGACGGATTCCCCCATAACCTACCAGACACCCGTCAGCCAGCTTTCGTCGCATTACGTCAGAAAGCGAAAAAAACATACCCATGGACAAGAACACATAGATGATCGGGTCTGGTACCCGCATTGTCGCCAAAAGAATCCCCCATTTCTTCGAGTAGTCGGTAGCAGTCGTACGAATGAGGGCGGTAGGAGAAAATACTTGACCAGGCGAAGGGCAGAGTCATATTCTTGATTCTTTGGTGGAAGCCTGGATCCGGATATAAGCAGGAGATAAGTGCTTAGCGGGGATGAGATCGGGCCAATCAGGCCGCTTTGTGAAGAACTGGGGTGTTTGTCTTGTTTGTTTGGGGAATCGCCTGGTCTCGTTGTTCGTTGTTCGTCACTCTACTTGATTCTGGATGTTCGATATTCACCACAAGACATCAATACTTAGGTGGGTTTTATCGTTTGACGCCTCGGAATCTATTATCAAAACAAACGAGTCTTTCAAACCGAGAGGAAAGCAGGTTGTGATTGAGCGATGATGACATTCGTTGACAGCCTGCAATGACGAAACCACGAAAATGGCCTGGCACGCGACACCAACCCCGACCACTCGTGATGTGAACGGGATTAAAGAGGCAAACTAGAGATTCAACAGAAGAACAAGCTAAACGATTATATACCGAGTCCCTGAGCGAGATACATCACATTTACGCGGACAGCCCCCTTATCATTGCCAGCCAGCCCATTGATTCTTATCGGGTCTGCCCAATTCTCCACCAAAACATTCTTCGTACTACCAAAGGCGCAAAAAAAAGTCTTGAATCTGGAGGCTTATCTCTGTACACACAAGATAAGCCTGATTCACCGACCAGCGGTCACGCCAAGGCTGCGGCTGTTGGATTATTGGTGCTTGCTGTATGACCGAGCTTATCAATATCATTACACCGTCTATTTGATTCACTTTCGCTTGCTGATAACGTGCGGCTCTACGCTATCCGGCTTTGGGCATCATGTTCACTCCGCTCGGACTATTCAAAGCTGTTGCGTGTCCTGAAGGCGCGCACTGCGAGCTGTTGAATTGTATTTTCCTGCATCGAGAGCCACAGGACCAGGAGCAGCAAGTCCCGCGCTTGGACCAGACAGAGATCATCAGGCAACCGGCGGAGAAGAAGAGGAAACTTGTCCATGAAGATGATCAGCCCAAAAGAACCGCAGTCCCGCCTAAACAACGTCGCGAGACTGAGAAAACAACCGCGCCCAAGGAGATCAAAGATCTTACGTCAGCTCGAAGAAAAGTCTCGCCTCCTCCCAAGGCACAGGACAAATCTACCAAAACTATAAAGACGACGGCAGCTACAGGCCCAAGTCTGAAAAGAAAAGCGCCCAAGGAATCACTAAACCCACGACTTATCAAAAAAGCGCCTGCGACGCATTCAGTCCGGTCCTCGATCTTACTCAAACTTCACGGGGCAATGAAAGCACTAAATGAGAAAATGGCCAAACTCAAAGACCCCAACAAAGCCTCTCTAGTCTTGACGCCCGATGAGTTGATTGTGATGGCGCTGGACGAGGAGCAGAAGACTGCAACCGAGAGTCCGTCAGTATATGGCAATATCATCAAACTACGAATTGTGAAACTTGCGCGAATGAGCCTGGAGGATTGGGAGAAAGAGGTCACGTCCCATCTCAATGCGCGATACTACAAACTGCAGCCGGCCAAAACGGGCCAACCGGATCAAAAACGCTACACGACGAACCTGACGGAAGACGAAGAAATCGCCGTCGCGCGTATGCTCCACACCGATATAAAAGGCAAAGAACAATTCGGCTACATCACCCGCACCCCGACAGAAGCCGAAATCCTCGAAGCGCAAAAGGGCGTCACAGCAGCAGATGGTTGGGAGAAGTGCGACCGCTGCGGAGGCAGATTTCAAGTGTTTCCTGGTCGTCGAGAAGATGGCACACTTGCCTCGGGTGGTCGGTGTACGTATCATCCCGGGAAAGTGTTTCGACCACCTAGAAAGGCCACGGATCACATTACCGGTGGTCAACCGGAGGCGTATTTTCCGTGCTGTAACGAGACAGTCGGGACGTCGGCGGGATGTACAAAGGCAGAGCATCACGTTTTCAAAGTATCAGACCCGAAAAGGCTGGCTGCCGTGTTGCAGTTCGAGGAGACTCCTGCGAATGACGTCAAGGCAAAGACTCCAGTGACATTTGATTGTGAAATGGGCTATACAACCTTGGGCCTGGAACTGATTCGTCTGACAGCCTTGAGTTGGCCCAAGGGCGATACTCTGCTTGATGTACTGGTGAAACCCATTGGGGAAATCCTAGACCTAAACTCAAGATACTCTGGCGTCTTTCCCGAAAGCTTCGCAAACGCCATTCCATACACCAAACCTTCTTCACCGCCAACTGACAAAGCTGGGCAAGAAAAGATGCAAGTCGTCGACTCCCCCGCCGCAGCGCGATCTTTGCTTTTTGAACTCATCGACCCTTCGATACCATTAATTGGACACGCAATCGACAACGATCTAAACGTCGTACGCATCATTCATCCCACCATCATCGACACAGTCCTCCTCTACCCACACCCGCGTGGTTTGCCGATTCGATACAGTCTGAAGCATCTAAGCAAACTCCATCTTGAGCGGGAAATACAAATGGGCGGCGACAAGGGGCACGACAGCAAAGAAGATGCGCTGGCGACGGGGGATCTGGTGAGGGTCAAAGTGGTGGAAAAGGTCAAGGCACTGAAAAGGGATGGCAAATGGCCTTTACCGAATTGAGTACGGTGTTTGGTATACATACTACGCGAATCGATGCATTAGATATGGAAGAATTCCATTTGATTGATTTTTTTTTTACCACTCATACAGAGGTACAAGAAGCCATGACACCAATTAACACAACTAGTTACATCGTGGGTATCATTTTTCTTTTTTTTTCTCCAGCAGAATCCTCTATTCGATTGGTCGTCATCAACGACCAGCGTCCCAGATTGTTCCCACCGTCGCAATCGCGCAAATCATTTCATTGAAGAAATAATTTACTCCTCATCCTCATCAGCCTCGTCGCTGACGACGTTGTAGAAGCGAAGCTCGTAGACACCCTTGGAGGTAGAGACGACGCGGAGCCAGTCACGGAGCTGCTGCTTCTTGAGGAACTTCTTCGTCCTACGCAAATCATCTCTATCAGCATCGATCCCCTGCCAAAGTCTAGATCGGGTTATAATGAAGGGCAGGAACGTACAAGTACTTCAAGTAACGACCAGAGAAAGGAATGTGAGTGACAACCTCAATCTTGCCATCGCCAGACTGAGAGATCTGGACGTTGTCGCCGAGGTTTCCGACGCGGCCCTCGACCTTGATGCGGTCGTGGAGGAACTTCTCGAAAGCGGAGACGTCGAAGATCTTGTCGCTGGCCGGCTGGGAAGCGTTGATGATGAACTACCGTCCGTTAGCCTCTGCGTGAATTCGATTCAGTTGACTGGGGGAAAAAAAAAAACAAGACATACCTTCTGGGTGACCTTTTGAGGCTTCTTGGTGCGAGCCTAATTATATTCGAAATGCCATGATTAGCCTACTGTTCCTTTTCCATCATTCGGAAACAGCAAAGCAGTTTTTTTGTGTGTGGTTTCAACGTACAGCGGTGGGAGCCATTGTGAATGATTTCTGGTCGGGTGACTTGACTTGAGGGTTATAAGAACGCAAAGAGGTGAATATCCTGCGCCTGGTGAAGGAAAGTTGTAGTTGTCGAGCTGGTGGAGTATCTCGAAAAATTTCCCTTCCGACGGTAGGCTGATGGAAGCCGAATGTGGATTTTGGGTGTATTCCCGATCGGGAGAGAGAATAGGGCTAGGGCTTTTCGTCTCTGGCAACGCTGATTGGCGGACTTGCTCTCTTCGGTTAGTCAGTTTGCGCTGGTTGCACGTTTGCACCCTTTGCTTTCTTGTCCGCGCACGGATCACCCGTGTCTGCCTATATATACCTTCTCCCGCCCTTCGCTATTTTCATTCTTTTCCTTCTTTCTTTCCTCAGCTCTCTTTGCCTTTTGGCTTAGATCAAGTGTAGTATCTGTTCTTTTCAGTTTAATCTCTGAAAGTGTTCTAAGGAACACAACATTGATTATTCTCATTTTTGGATCGCGCGCCAAAGTCTCTGTGCTTGCACATGCTTCGGCGCACTGTGTCCTCGGTCTTACACTACCACCGAGCGACGCGAATACCTTTTTGCTTTTTCATTATCAAGTCGGCTTGTTCGACGGGATGGAGAAGGAGCTTCTATTACATGTGTCCCAATGATGAGCGGTCGATGGGTACCATGTAGGTGATAGTAATGTGCTTTGGGGATGGGACTGCGTGGTCTGAGGCGAGTCGTATGCTCTGCCTGCTATTTCGATCTAGATGTATTGCGAAGCTGAATCTATCTGTAGGTAGTGACTTCGAGAAATCGCGGTCAGGGATATGTTCTACGTCATTATAATACTTTATAAACCATGGAAATCTTTCGTGGCAGGCCACCATCTGGAGAGGTCGATGAATTCTTCACATACTTCTGGCAAAGTGTGTACTGACGTCTGATTTAGTTCATGAACTTTCTACTCCAGTCTATTTGTGTCTACTCAACATTTGACGTTTTGCGGACGCTTACCGGCTGATAGAAGCTGTCGTCGAAAATGCACTCGGGCCTCTCCGCGACGCGATCAACTGCAACAATGCTGTAGAAGACAGGAGACGAGGACATGCAGACAAGACAGACCGAGCGATGGAGGTCTAGGCAGCATACAATGAGGGATTTATTCTCATGAGTGCCTAAAAAATGACTGGCTCAGTCGATTGGAATTTCTGCCTGTCTGCACAATTCTTTGCCTCCTCCCATTTGGCCACGTCGACGGCCACCTACAAATGCAGGCATGACGTAGCTGTTCTTTAGCTACTGAAGACGCCTTCTCCAGGGAACTAAAATTGCAGTGCACAGCAGAGCCGCACGCATTAACCTATCCTAGCCTTCCCCCAATTCTAGGATGCTAAGGCTGCTGTGCTTTCAACTCCTTCTATGTTCCATCACCTTCAATAGGCAACTAAAATTATGGTGCAGTGTTTGCCTCGCCCTACTTCATTTGACTCAGGCCATCACGTTGAATGCTAGTTACCTAAATATCATACGTAAAGTCTTACCACAAGAACGAATATACGAGGTGTTTGGGGATACTGCCTGCTTGAGCCTACATACTCCGAGGATCTTGCAAATCATTTTAGAAATCTATTAACGTATTCTTCGTCAATATAATTAGCAGCGCTCTGGTCTTTTTAACGCCCCTAGGCCACTAGAATCGCAGTGCACTGCAGCACTGCAGCCCGATGAGAACAATATAAAAGTCTACTATGAGAGCGATAAGGACAAGGCTAGAATCTCTAGTATTATCATCCAAGGTATTAATAGTGCTAAGAAACGGCAACAGATCATTATATAGTACCTCATGCGGAGCTCTTCTAATTTTCCTCCAGATCGTCCTTCCCATCGACTATAGAGCCTTTACCTAGTATCAATCATAGCATAATCTTTAAGTCTTCAGATTGTGCCCACAAATATAGTGTGTTGTCTTACACTGCCTCGCCAGAAGTCGGCCAATCTATTGATTTAATTGATCAAGGGAGCTAACACTATAGAGCAGAGCAATGCACGTGGTGATTGGAGGGGAGCCATTGCACACAATAATTGGATACCCCTAGCTGCACCATCGCCTCTAATCAGTTTAGTCCTCGTTCTATCCACCTGCAACCCCTCCAGGGAGCTAAAATTGCAGTGCACTTGAGGCCGCCCCTTTGCACCGATCAGCGTATGATTTATTCTTTGTTCAAATTGATTGACGCTGTGCAATTTGCATTGCACGGACCGTGTTTTGGCACGAGAGAGAGAGCAACGATCAGGATTCTGGGGTTTACAGCACGCTAAGATCAAGACTGGGAATAGACAGACCATGTACCAAGGAAGAAGACTGCAAATATTTACGTATACATTGATTTCCTCGAATCTGCTTGATACTCTTATCGTCTCGTTACTGTCTATTATCCGTCCGTCCATTGAGAGTTGATGGTCGGATTATCTGGAACGTGGTGCTACGGTAGACTCGTGCGCCTTCGGCCTCTTTCATATCTGGTCATTTTATATGAGCGATGAGTTCAGAGGCTGATTATAGGTCGCTGTCCTCCTCATTCATTAGCGTCCGATACTAGTGCCTCAAGATCCGCTTCGTCGTACACAGTATACTGCCGAGAGGGTGCGTGGCACGTGTAGGTGTTGTGCGAGGCAAAGACGCAATTGACATAGATGGAGTTGCTGCGTTCGGCCTTGTAGGCGAAAGTCAGCGACAGGCTCCGTCGTTGTGTTATGGGCCTAGATAGGTAGGATTCGCGCGCTCTACTGGAGCGTATAGTCGTAATCGGAGTGGCGTGGGAAGTCTAGAACTGGTCCCGGTCAAGAGACTTTCTGTTTGAGCTGACCTATCAGTCTCGAAGTAAGGGAAAGCTTCTTTTATTTGAGTGAGACCTAAGCCACTGTATATACCACTGTCGCAGCCAGACGGCTATGGTAGGCTGAAAACGTGGCGCCATTCTACCATCGGCGTGAGAAAAAGCCATAGCGCAACAGACATCGAGTCAAATGTTTATTGGTCTCTGCTCTCGGCCCTTCATAAAAAAGCTAAACTATTCGACGGGTCCTATCCTGGACCCTTTTGTGGCTGTACCTCAGCAAGCCATACAACAACCTGCCATAGACTGTGCTGGTGACTTGCTAGTCCGCCAGAACCTTCACTACACAGTCCACCTGATCCGAGTCTTGGATATATACGAGACAGCAGCCCTTTTCATATACTAGAAACTTACTCTTCCAATACTAAAGGCTTAACTCGCGTTTGGCCAATTTCAGGCTCTTCCCAAGCTATCGAGTCATAAAATCGAGATGCCGCAGCAGGCGCCCTGGAATGGGTACAATACCTACTGCCAGCAGCTTACTATCCGTAGGTACTCGCTGTTCAGTAGAGTCATAGGCTAGAACTAATATCGATGAAGACAAAGGCGGGCCCGTCAAGTTCCAGCACGAAATTGGTTCATCGTCATGGTACTTCTGTGCACAATGTTGCCCCAATGCATCCGGCCAGTACATAAGCCGAAGCTAGCAGATAGGGCAATTGTCTCTGGCAGAAGTTGAAAGACGACAGAAAGATTGAAAACTAAAAAGCATGTTACTCTCTAGCTCTGATCAGTTATGCACTCTGGCTAATTCTTCAGCCCATCTACAGATAGCGTATATCACAACATTGTCAGAGTCCAGGCAGGTTCATTAGTGGAAGTTGGGGATGCCCAGCGACTGGAGGCTGTTGAGTGTTTTCAGTCCCTGTCGTTATCTGGTAATCAGCTCTTTTGATTTTTAGCAATATATTACTGGTTATTACTAGTCTTCAAGTTTAGTACATGGTGTAAGGTAGCCCTCTGACTAGTTACTAAAAAAGATGGGTACAGCTAAATTGATGTTGCTAATACGAACCTGAGCCCTAAGTACTGTACAAAGTATTGCCCACGTTCTTCTAGCTGGGCTTTAAATCAATAGATTGATTAGTTTATTGATGCAAGCCTTCTCTACTAGAATCAAGAGGTCGCTTCTGCTTATAGGCTAGGAATGATAAACAATCAACACTTAGCACAAGGATTGATTTGACTCGCACACGACATTCATGGCAGGTTGTGACTCCGGCGGGTGGTAGACGCGTAAGCTAGACACGAGCTAGAAGGGGGAGATACGTGCATCATACTTGCGCTTCTTTGCCACTCGGACACTATTCCTCAGTCCAGTTTTGAATCTCTTGCCACTCCTTCGCATACAACGTACACAGTCTGTAGAATTGCCCCGCACCGGCCCATGCCGTGTCATATACTTATTGGTAGCTGGGTTGAGATCCGACGCTGTAGCGATATCTGGTCGGGTGCATCGACACGAATACAATATGTATAAGAGAGCGTGCCTCTCGCTCGAACGTATCATCCGCATCGCGCATCCTCGGGCACTTCTGTTACCTTAGTGACTTGCAGCATTCGTCAGGAAAGCATCTCATGCAGGCCTTGATAAGTCTACGTTGCACATAATTGATAAACAGTAGCTCAAGACCAATTTGAAAGAACTTTTTTTGTTTGTTATCGAGAACTAAGCCCTGCAAGATGGGTTCTGATACTGAACTCTTCCCTGTCTTTCTGACAGCCCCCGACGTTCATCCTAAAGTAAAATCTGGGCAATGGAGTTTAACGTATCGCGGTCCAGCTAACTGATATCATCATATAGACGTTGAACAGGGCACTTCTTCATCTCTTTGATGATTACTTTATTTCTGATTCCGATGACCCTTGGTGGTTCTACACCTGGTTTCTGGTGACGTCAAAAAACCTTCCTGAAGACCCGCCGCAGATTACAGAGCCAAAACTTGACAAGATTCCGGATAATGACTTTGCTGGTAAGGGCATTGAGGACGTTCACGAGACCATGTTGAGATATTTCAACTGTCGTCGAGATAGAAACGTCAAATGGCTTCTAGCGGTCATCCTGGATCCTGAGGGGCTTGAAACGGACACCGCCCTAGTGACAGAAAGAGAAACGGTCGACGAAGAGAGTCCAGATTACGAAGAGGGAGATAGCATGTGGACCGATACTTTCAAAACGACGAGAGTACCGTTAGAAGAAGTTTGCAACATGATGGGGAATTTAGGCATGTGCAACCTGTGCTTCGGAGATTTCATCGATGAGGAGGCTGGACCTCAAGACGATGGAACCTGGAAATATCATCACATGGAACTCGATGACCCAGAGAGACTAGATCGAATGAGGGAAAGGATTGAGAAGAGATTGACAGAAATGAAACAGCTAGGGTATGTATCGGCTGATAGTATGCCTAGGCTTCGCGAGGGGAGGCTCTAAGATTGACTCTTGGTGTTGACGAGAAGATCCTTTTAGTTGTCAATGAAACAACTGCCCGTCTTTCCAACAAAACATACTATAATCCAAGAAAAAAAAGTCAATGTTTGTGACTCGTTCGTCCATTTTGGTCAGACGACACATTTTCAAACAGCTATGTACATTGTAGTAGTCGACCTCGTAGAGCTTTTACGGTGATACCTGCTTACCGTGCGAGTCTATGATCAATCCTTCATATCACCATCGCTAAGGTACCTCTTCGATCAAGCTAAGATTGCAGTGCAGCTCTGGTGGTGGCTGTGTTGCTCTCTACCAACCCCTGCTTTCACCCTCCCAATGGAGCTAAGATTGCAGTGTATGGCTGTGCTTTCGCTGCCTAGAGGGAGCTAAAACTGCAGTGTCTGTTCCTAGCTTCCACGACCTTCATGTCTCGACACATGTAGCTTAGAGTCTTGATCTTCGTTTACAGTGGTCGTACAAGGCCTGCAGACAAAAGGCTCAGAGAACAAAATGTGTCGTTAGTCTGAAATATGCTGCCGATCCAGCTGTTGCGCTATGCGCTATGCGATAACTGCTACGGGCTGGGTGAGCATGCCTGAAGCTTGATGTACATCCATTCAGCATGTTACTGTCTGGTCGATAGACTCGCAGACACTTGGGTGGAATTTGAGAGTATATCCAAGGCAGCGAATAAGTATCTCCAGTGGACTTTGGTGATGATGATATACTGATAAGAGACATCTACTGTATAACAGTTCTTGTTATACCTAAGAATTGTTTGAAGAGTAAAGTTTCTTAGCATAACGAATGCTCTTTAGAATCACATGTTGTTTGTTCATACTGTAGTACTGTAGAGCTGTCTCTGAGTAATCCCTCCCGGAAGCTAAGATTGCAGTGCTGCAATGAACCGGGGGCTGTGCATTTCAAGCAGCCCCGCTATCAACTGCTCTAGAGGCCTAAAATTGCAGTGCAGCGATTTCAAGTTCTGCCTTGAGTTGTCGCAAGGCTGATTTCTAAAGAATTGTTATTACCGGCTCGATGGGCGAACGAGTAAGCACTAGGGAATGATTCCTCCGTACCACTTGAAGCTCTCATTGCCTTGGCCCCATCAACTCCTCTAGAGGCCTAAAATTGCAGTGCAATAGTCCCACGTTCTGCCTTGAGTTGTCGCAAGGCTGATTTCTAAATAATTGTTATTGCCAGCTCGATGGGCGAACGAGGACGCACTTGGGAATGATTCCTCTTGTACCATTTGAAGCTGTCATTGCATTGGCCCCAAATAGTCTTCTATTACTAGGACGTAGAGATCATTGTCTATGATTTGATTTTGGTTGGAGCCGGATGTATTCACAGTCCCAAAGAGAATGAAAATGTAGTGTACTGACAGATCTTACTCTTTTCGTTTCTGCCATGGCCCGCTTCACCCGAATCCCCCAAGAGCAGCTAAAAATGCAGTGCAGTATGAGGCTCACCGCACCCCCTTCACTGGAGGAGTTGCTGTCACGCCCCGCAGATTCAAAATTGCAGTATTTATACTATGTGTAAGTGGTTTTCTGAAACTAGAGACGTCACATAACTTCTGCGTAGTCTCACGCCGACCGTCGGATCCTCTGCAAGGACCAGCAGTGGTAGACTTGCTGTCTTGCGTTTAATACTAGGGGGAAATAAAACTATAGTGAGTTCTAGCGGCATGCTTGTGTCTAAGGTTCTGGGTAGAAGACATCCTCCCGAGATATTTCGATATTCACCGACCTATCGAATATCATCAATCATTCTTTGTTCCTACCATTCGGCCCCTCTGCCTAGGTAGGTACTGATATTGCAGTGCAATCGCCCGATTTGAGTTTGTGTCTACGAAGCCTTCGCTTTTGGGCAGCCGTGATTTTCTGAGAATTACACTTTTATCTTACTGTAATTAGTTGATCATTGATCATTGCCACGGCTGGCCGTTGTATAATCACTGTAGTGGCTGTCTAGATGAAGGGCGTTTATGTGTACCTACATATTATCATAGTTCTTACTAGGTTGAAGCATTAGGTAGATATGCAGATTACATCGGCCATTGAATATGCTCATGCTTTCGATTTTGCTAAGTAAGTCACCGAATCCCAGCAAAGATCTTGATCCATGAACGTCAAAATGATTTCGAGCCCTACACAGTTTTTATACAGGAATCGGGTTGCAACACCCCCCGACATATGTTGCAATCCCTTCCCGTTCAACAACAGATGTAGACCTGCGGTACACGTTTTCCAAACAATAGGCTTGTATTTTGAACTCATTCGGTCAGTAATGGTACGCCACCTAGCTATTTCTGGCTGTACTGCATGTTGAGATTCGGCTGCTTAAGTCATTGAACACGAGGGAGCGTGCCGCTGATGCGCGAAGAGAAGCCCAATATGCATACATGCTCGATGCACCTCTTTGATCAGGACGTTTCTTTACTGCGACATTTTAAAATCTTTCGCTCAGAGACATATATTACACGTAGCTCAGATCTTGTGAAATGGCACTTGCGCTTTGAACAAGAACCGAACGCAGCTATAATCTTATACTGTAATGTTCAAGCTTGTGCAAACTCTAGAATTGCCCGTTCCACCTGGGCCAAGTTGTCCAGCTCCTCATTCTCATGCTGGATCTGAACACACCGAGTTTTGAAGCTGCTGTCTCCGAGAACCTTACTCATGCCCTCTCGGAGAGCTTCAACAGTAGGTGAGTCTGTGTTTAGGTTCAAGGCAATACCTGCATATTCGCCTCGCATGCATACTTCTGCCTTGTCCTCTGGTATATCGTTAGCTCTTCACCGAAACTCAGGATGAATAGAAAAAAACTTACGGCCACGGCCGGCAAGGACCATTGGAACGCCATGCATCACACTATGCAGAAAGCCACCGTATCCCGCATTCGAAACGAATACATCAGCATACGGCAGAACCGCATCGTATGGCAGAAAGTCCACAATCCTCGTATTTCCAGGTAGACGAAATCCATCTAGCGTGGCGCCTCGTTGACCCAGTACGCCAACGACGAAGACATCCTCCCGATCATCCAGGGCTTCAATGGTGGGTTTCAAGAGCATATTGAAATCAAGTTGAAAGGTTCCTTGCGTGACAAAAACAACTTTCTTTCCTTCTTTCTTCGCAGCATCAAGTTCACCCCACCACTCAGGAAAGTCCGTTGCCTCGAGATCAATCTTCTTCCGCGGACTCGCCCCAATGAAGCGTATGTTTCTTGGCAAATCACTCCGTGTGTATTCCAGGCTTGGACTGCAGGGCTGCAAGACGATATCTTCCACGCTAATCAGAAAGTCCATTATCGGGTCCTCAATTTTTGTAGTCGCGCCGAGTTGGCCACATATATTATTGGCGTATTCCGCAACTTCATTCCAAAGAGGCCTACTGGCCTCGTACATGGCTGCATTTCGGGCGCGGCCCTCTACGCTAGCGTCCGGAGGCAAACCTGGGCCAAAAGGTGCTGTGTCGATACTGGAAACCGTCAAAGGGACCGTCCTCAAGCTAATGACCCTGGGGAATTGTGTGTATCCCTTTGGTAGCGGAGCTCCTAACAGGAAGGGTAACGAACCCATTGCGACGGTCTCCTGAAGAATGACTATATCCCGGGTGGTGCCGTGTCTCTCCCGAAGGTCCTCAAGCACGGCTTTTAAAGCCTTCATTGCGTTGGGCGCCAGGTCAATGAAGTGTCCCTTGAGACCAAAGACGAATCGCTCCGGACCGTCCGGCAAAGAAAGCATTTGTTGAAGCTTTTCATCAGTCCATGTGGTCTGCACAGGATAGAATGCAGCGCCCGTCTTGCGGATACTACTCTCCGAATCCGGGCCGGCGATAAAGTGAACTTCATATCCTTGTTTGACAAGGTGTGTCGCCTGTGCAAGAAGGGGATTTGTGTGTCCCGGGTAAGGAGGGCAGGATATTACCACGATGGGTTTCGATTTTGCACCTGAAATCGCGACCATTTTGAACGAATGACAAGTGAAAATTGGGAAAGAAAGGTTTCTGCCTGGTCGTGGTCGTAGGGTGATAGATTAAACAGCGTGGAAACTGCTGTCTTCCGGCATTGCTTTATACTTTATGTCAAGATGGTGACCCACTTCTTCCGATTACGAGACCGCGTCTGGTATGCATTATGCACCTTGTTGGATATGATAAAAAGTAAATCTTGACTGGACATGACTAGTCCTTTCATTGCTACTGGCGTAAAAGTCTTAGGACTAACCCAAAGGACCACAATCGATTGGCGCTTCACACTAGGCGAGAGCTGAGCTGAGAAGGAAGATAAATATATGCCATCGTGGCTACGGGGATACGGTGATCAGCATTCGTAAGCAGTAGACCTCCTCCCGAAATGCTTCAGATATGATTTCGTGACTCCGCCAAATGAGCCCTAAGCCCGTAGATGAGCACTAGAACAAGAATTCCCAATCGAATTAAGCGAATTGGTCACTTTCCAGTTGACACCTTAAGTTACAAGGCGAAGCTTACTAGGTACGTGCAGAGCCACCTAGCCTAAATAGGTAGCTTAGATGTTAATTGAGCATGATTTGTCAAATCGTGGACGGAGTGGACCCTCAACACTTCCCAAGCTGCTCATTTCTTGATGATCACGAAACAT
Source organism: Talaromyces sp. PB3603 (assembly GCA_023625915.1). Classification (NCBI taxonomy): domain Eukaryota; kingdom Fungi; phylum Ascomycota; class Eurotiomycetes; order Eurotiales; family Trichocomaceae; genus Talaromyces; species Talaromyces sp. PB3603. The sequence continues at coordinate 228,526 of JAMAFY010000015.1, read as the reverse complement.
CACGGCAACCCCGAATGAAATTTATGTTGAGCGACTACTAAGACATCTGGCTGGCTCACGGTTCGGCAGAGCTCAACAATTGAAGCGATAGCCTTCGTTCTTCGTCGCTCCATAGCCAATCAATTAAATGAAATTGTTGGTGTCACTTGGTGGGTCCGACTGTTATCATACAAACGATAGAGGTCTCTTGTTTTCTCGATCCTATGAAGCAAGATCATGGCCAGATGCCGCAAGAAGAACCATGATGGAAGACAAACAGTTGAAAGAAGAGGTATTTGTTGATGCTCTTCGTGACAAACACGGCGTAGCACGTGACCAGGATTGCCCTAGCTGTAACAACCAGAATCACAAAGGCCTCGTGAAGTCTGGGTCGCTGATGTTCAAATGTATATGTATAAGTACTTCTCATGTATTTGGCTTGTATAGCAAATTCAAAAGTATGGGGGCAAAGGTATGTTTAGTATACCGTTGTAACAAGACTAAACCCATTCATGACTGCTCACTCTTTCCCCAAAATTCGTGAACAAAGTCCTCGACATCCTTCCACAGAACCTCGGGCAGCTCGAGAGCAGCAAAATGACCTCCCTGGCGATGATAAAATAGCTTGTTAGCCTACCGATCTAAAGTAAAGCGCAAAGGGTGATAACTTGCCTTGTCATGTGTTCGATACCAGCTTACCTTTCCCGTATGGTCGATCCATGCTTTTGGTGGATTGGCCAGCTCTTTCTTGAACCAGGAATATCCTAGCGGAACATTGACACCTTTCCAACCATTTGTGAGCAATTCAGGGTCATCGGCGACTAGCTGGTGATGAAATATAGACGTTGGGTAGCATCCCGAAAACCAATAGAGAGCCACGTTGGTCAGGATCATCTCAACGTCGGGCGGCTGGTCAGACCACGTTATCATCTTCTCGCCAATCCAGGCCAATAGTCCCACTGGGCTACACCCAACGAGCAACCCGGCAAGAGCAGGCCGCGTGCCATCGAACTGGATGAATGCAGCCTTCTTTTTCAGAAAGTCCATAGTGTCAAGGAGGGATTGCGTCTCATCAGGTGTATACCTGCCCGCTTTGATGTCCGCCTCAACGTCGACACCAGGTGGAGGTGGTATATTTAGAAGATTGACGTGAACCAGCTTACATGCCACATCATTACTTGCAACGACCAGTGCTGTTGCTGACCCTAGATCTCCGCCTTGAACCACGTAACCAGATTTGGAAAAGCCCAGGGCGTGCATCATCTTTGACATGAGACGGGCATTATCAACGTGCGTGAAGTCTTTATCGATTGGTGGTGGATCGGAAAAGCCGTAGCCGACATAATGCGGTATGATGAGATGATAAGACAAGGATGCAGGTCCGGACTCGGCGTATCGAGAACGCACATTGAGAAGCAGTGGCAGAAATTCCACAATAGAGCCAGGCCAGCCGTGAAGTAAAAGTACGGGAATAGCAGATGGGTCAGAGGAGAACAAAGCAACAAAATGTATTTTGTAGCGTCTCGAGTCATCATCAGTGACGGTAATCCTATACTGCGGGAATGAGTTGAGTATCGATTCCCACTTTCGCCTATACATGTGTTAAGATTACGATAACAATTTGATGAACATGATTACAAAAACTTTCTTACCAGTCATAACCTTTCCAAGACTCGGTCAAAGCCACGAGTGTTTTTCTTGGGATGCCGAGGGATCCATCTTCGCGGGTGTTTGCTCGATTGGGAGGAGCAATAGGCGAATTCTCAAGAAGAAGCTTGAGTCTGTCAATCTCCACATCTGGAACAGCAACAGTGAAGGGGGTGAGATCTGCCTCGGAGGCGACAGGGTGAGGAGGTGTTCCGAATGTTTTTGAAGCCATTGTCGATAGACCTTCCATCTTCCACTACTTGCCAGTGTGGCTTCATCTAACTTTTAAAAAGTCTGAATAGTATTTTGCCAATTGTCAAGAACTTTCGAGGCTCGGCGACTATGTTCGACTGTCTTCTAGTGTTTTCCAAAGTCGTCGATCACAGTTCCTTCACGGACATGTTTCGTCCGTGGAGTTCTCCCAGAATTCTTTAGGCTGTATTCTATTTTCGCGATAACGATTTAATCGGTGACTGCATTTCTAGGCATTACCTGACTTGTCGACGATTCTGGGACTTTTGATTGGGATCGAGGTCGCCCATGAACTATAATGTCTCATAATGGCTAAATCGGGTGAGTCATTAGCAGATCTCTGAACCATTCTCTCAGATTCATTGATGATATTGTTACCGTTACCCAACATAACTCATCTTCTTTGACCGCGACATGACTCATTCATAGAGAAAGATGAAATGATGAAACAGCGTTGACCCGTAAAGAATAAACTTGGTGGTTTCTGATTCCTTTGAGACACTAAAATTGCAATGCAGTAGAGGCAAAAACATGGCGAATAGACGTTGAGAACCCATGAGCCTCACCTCTCTATTACCCCTCTTTCCCACAGCACAAGGCTGAGCGCCTCCGAACATCCTTCCATTACCGGAGACTCGCTCGCGCCTAGAAATTTGAAGTGCGACGGAACTCTGATCAAATATGAACAAGTTGGCGTAAAATAAGCATCCATAGTCCCGCTGTCAGCTTTGTACCCACAATGTCGGATCCATGCCAGTACACTGTGGGTTGGATATGTGCCTTAGAAATAGAATACGTGGCTGCCCGAGCCCTCCTCGACAAGAAACATGATCGGCCAGAGAAGCTTTCTCCAAGAGATAATAACCATTACACGTTGGGAGATATCGGTGGTCACAAGGTTGCCATTGCCGTTCTGCCTGATGGAGAATACGGTACATCGTCAGCCGCCGCAGTGGCTAGGGACATGCTGCACAGCTTTCCAAACATTCGGTTTGGTTTGATGGTTGGAATTGGTGGTGGAATACCGTTAAAACATGATATTCGTCTCGGCGATGTTATTGTGAGCTCGCCTCGCAATGGTCGTGGCGGCTTGCTTCAATATGACTTGGGAAAAGAGTTACAAGGAGAAGATTTTCACCAAACTGGGTTCCTGAACCAGCCACCACCTATTTTACGCACGGCCGTAGCCGGCCTTCAAGCACATTATGAGGAGGAAGGTCATCAATTGAAGGAAAGGGTCCAGGCCGTGCTTGGAATTAACAAGAGACTGAAGCGGAAATATAAGCGACCTCCAGTAGAGACCGATAGACTTTTCGAAAGCCATTATGCTCACTCAGATCCCGACGAAAGTTGTGGCGAGCTCTGTGACGATTCAAAATTGATTCGGCGACCACAGAGATCCGATGAGGAGGATGATCCTGCCATTCACTATGGTCTGATTGCATCTGGAAATCGAGTGATCAAAAATGCATTATTTCGTGATGAGCTGTCATCGGCCCAAGATGTGCTATGCTTTGAGATGGAAGCGGCTGGGCTGATTAACCATTTCCCATGCTTGGTTATTCGTGGTGTGTGCGACTATGCCGACTCACACAAAAGTAATGAATGGCAGGGTTATGCTGCAATGACGGCAGCTGCATATGCAAAAGATCTCTTGAATCAGATTGTCCCTCAGAGGGTACACGCTGAGCGAAAGGCCGGTGATATTCTCAATGGCAAGTCCCCGCTACAACGACTCGATTCGTCGGCTCTAATACCTCTTTTGTAGACATCAGAACGTGCTTGGATAGTGTATCCGAAAATGTCGACAGTATCCGGTCAACAACTGATGGATCGGCGAAGAGAATTGAAAGCGTGGCGCAATCTATTGACCTTTTGGGATTACCAATTGCAGAAGGAGCCGAGTTTGGAACCTATATGGACCAACATGAAGAAGAATGCCTGCAAGGGACCAGACAAGATCTGCTACAGAAAGTCGAAGATTGGGGCGTATCACCAAAAGGAAAGTGCATATTCTGGCTCAATGGGCTAGCCGGAACTGGCAAGTCAACAATATCACGGACTGTGACAAGAAAGTTTCGGGATCAAGGATTGCTAGGCGCAAGCTTCTTCTTTAAAAGAGGTGAAGGTGATCGTGGTAACGCAACTCGGTTCTTCCCAACCATTGCCAGACAGCTTTTTCGAGGAATTCCGGAGCTACGTGATGCTATCCAGCAGGAACTTCAGGACAATCCCGACATTTCAGTCAGACCACTCAAAAAGCAGTTTGATCGGTTAGTCCACCAGCCTCTTCATAACCTTTATCAATCACAGCCTAGGAGGTCCGCTGTGGTGATTGTGATCGACGCACTAGATGAATGTGAAAGCGAAAACGATATTCAAATTATTCTTCAACTTTTACCTCGTTCTGTTTGTCTGAGGTTCTTTATTACCAGCAGACCAGATCTGCCTGTCCGATTGGGATTTCGGACTGTTGAGAACAATTATCAGGATGTTATCCTCCACGAAATTCCCGCACCAGTGATTGAACACGATATCTCCTTATTCCTCGAATACAAAATTGATAAAATTAGGAGGCAGAGAGATCTTGGTTTTGACTGGCCTGGAGAATCAAATTTTGTGGCTTTATTGTCCATGTCGGTTCCATTATTCGTCTTCGCTGCAACTATCTGCCGTCTATTCGAGGATCATAACTTGGATCCAGAGGAATGCCTTGTGGAAATTCTTGAATATCAGAATGAGGAGTCGAAGTTGGAAAAGACGTATCTTCCCGTTCTGAGGCGACTCACCTCAAGATATGACGGGATGAGACAAATACAATTAGTCCAAGACATTCGGGAACTGCTTGGCATAATTATCATCCTTGAGACTCCCCTCTCAGCTTTATCCCTGTCCAATCTGACCGAGATCTCAGTAAGATCCATCGAGTCCAGATTGAGCTCATTGCACTCAGTCGTGCATGTCCCGAATGATAAAGCGCGGCCAATGAGAATATATCATTTATCATTTCGAGACTTTTTGCTTGACCCCAAAACTCGAGGAAAAACACCTTTTGGACTTGACGAGGAGGAACTGAATTATAAATTAAGCAGATACTGTCTTTCTTGCATGAAAACCCGGTTGAAGAAGAACATATGCGGTTTCCCAAACCACGGAATTGAGCGCAGGGATATTGATACCAAGCATATAAGTCATCATCTACCACCGGAGCTACAATATGCATGCCGCTACTGGATCCATCATATAACGCAATGCAGGGAATTCTCGTCTCAGCTCGACTATATTCTAGCTTTCCTTGAAGTCCACTTTTTGCATTGGATGGAGGTGATGGGCATCTTAGGTTTTGTCTCAGAAGTTATCGAAGGAATCAGCACTTTGAGACTGGAAATACAAGTAAGTATTTATTAGTCTTTTCAAGGATGTTTGTATTGAAAATTTTTTAGTATGATGATAACATGGAAATATCAAATTTTCTTGACGATGCGAAAAGGTTCGTCTTGAAAAATAGTTACATGACGGATATTGCTCCACTGCAGATCTATACTTCCGGATTAATCTTTGCACCAAGGAACGCAATAATCAGGAATCTGTTTGAAAGAGAGCTTCCAAGCTGGATAAAACCATGGCCGTCGCCTGACGAAGATTGGAGTCCGGAATTGCAAACTTTGGAAGGCCATACGGACGAGGTGACATCAGTTGCTTTTTCACCCAATGGTCGGCTGTTTGCTTCAGCCTCATCTGACACAACCATCAAGCTTTGGGACCCTGCCACGGGAGCGCTTAAGTACTCCCTGGATGGGCATAAATCGCGAGTGACCTCTATTGTCTTCTCACCTGACGGTCGGCTTCTGGCATCTGGCTCTCATGATGGGGCAGTCAAATTCTGGAATCCGGATTTAGGCACGCTTACACACACCATATATGATACCAGTTTTGGTATCTATGTTGAATCCGATGACCAGGATAAAATCACGTATCTGAAACATCTTCCTGGATTTCGTCATCCTCGTATAGAGTCTATTGCCTTCTCAGCTGATGGTGGATCGCTGGCTTCTGGCGCTGTTGTAGGACCTGTCAAGCTTTGGAACTCTGCAAATGGTATGCTCCAGCGCACTTTGCAGGGTATCGTGCCACGGGAAACACAATATTATTCAGACACGTGGAAACATGGTGTTTGCTCAATTGCTTTCTCACCGGATGGTCAACTGCTGGCAGCTGGCTCAAGGGATGGGATCATTAAGCTATGGGATCTTGCTACAGGCGTTCTCAAACATAACCTAAGAAGTGGTTTCACCAACGGCACTGTATCGGGCGTCGCTTTCTCGCCCGACAGCCGACTCCTTGCGTCATCCCAACCCTATGGATTCAATAGGCTCTGGGACCCTGTTACCGGCGAACTGGGTAATACCCTAGGATCCAATGGGGAATCAATTTGCTATTCACCTGATGGTAAAATGCTGGCTATTGGTCTTTACAACTCCATAGAAATTTGGGACCCTACCGTATGTCAGCTGAAGTACACCCTCAAGGGCCACTTAAGGGACGTACTTTCAGTTGCATTCTCACCGAATGCCAGACTTCTCGCATCTGGTGATAATGATGATGCTATAAAATTCTGGGACCTAACTACAAATGCACCCGAGTCCAACCAAAATAGCCATACAAGCTCGGCAGATTCAATTGCCTTCTCACCTGATGGTCGCCTGCTTGCCTTGTGTCGTATTATGGATAGAATCATTGAGGTACGGGAATCTGCGACAGGCGTGCTCAAGCATATCATGGACGATTCGAATCCTTGGATGCCAGTGACTTTCTCGTTCGACAGTAGATTGCTAGCATCGGGGTCCGCAAATGGGATCGTGAAGCTTTGGGATCCTTCTACGGGAATTCTAAAAACTAAGTTGAAGGGACACAACGCAGATACACCAGGCACTGCAAAAACTGACTCACTTTGCTTCTCAGGTGACAATCAACTACTTGCATGTAGTTATTTTGGTCACGCCATTGACCTCTGGAGTCTCAGCACAGGTGCTCTCAAGCTCACCTTGAAGCTCAACAAAGCAACTGATACAATATCGGCAAAACCGATTGCTTTCTCACCTGATGGCAAATTGTTAGCAGTCAGTTCTGGTGATGAAATCGAGCTGCGGGAAACTGTTACAGGCACACTCACATATATTTTAAAGGAAAATCTAATACTCCAATCACTCGCCTTCTTGCCTGACGGCAAATTGCTGAGCTCCGGCTCTAGTGGAGGCATCAAGTTTTGGGATCCCACCACAGGCGTGCTTGAGCGTACTCTGACGGCCGCTGCCTCAAGATGGGATCGTGATGATGAATCTCCCTCGTACCCTTGCTATCTTGCAGCGAACCTAGAACGCTTTAGCGCTGAGGACTGGCAAAAATTATTCTTATCAAATTCCTTCGACAGCCTAGACAAGCCATCTTTGCACCGAAATGAGTGGATTACTCTTCGCGGTAAAAGAGAAGTATGGCTACCTCGTGACTATCGCCCCTATACTGATAAGTACGGCGTAAATGATTTATATTACGAGCTCCCAATAGTGAAGGATGGTGCTATGGCACTTATATGTCTAAATAGAAAACTTCATGTCATTACATTTGCTATCTAGTAGCTAGAAATTTATGATTAATTTCCTTCTTATTGTTCGAAGACTTTTTACAATGGAAGGTCTCGCTGATTATGAGGTATTTTCTGGTTCATCTACTGACTAAGTGTGCAATGCTTAGACCTGTTACTCGAGATTTGTACTTGATGACTTAGCGCAGGAAAGCAGACACCATTGAATTGTAGAAATAGAAAAAATTCCCATTCTAGCCTGAACCCGGTCATGAAATAAGAGCGCAGATGATCGTGTTTGGTTCGTTTGGATATCAGCCGTTCGGCCAACTCCAAAAGCCGCTTCGACCGATCAATTTCGCGTAGGCATTACATACTTGATTTTAAAAAAATAGGGAGTTTTACCAATCTACTTCTGTTCATGACTGCGGATAATCTTTAGCACTCACAAAAGTATGATCCCAGCACTTGACGCCGTCAATCTCTTTTGGTCCACTCATCCATCCATCTCGTGCCACTCAAGCAAGCCTGTTCTCTGAACACACCATCTGGACACCAACGCCCGAAGATAGCCGATGCTCAGCGCAAAGGTGCATACAGCGCGAACAGGTCGATTTGCCAAAGGGTGCGAAAGAAGTCTAGAGAGCTATCTGCAGTTCATGTACCGTTCCCGTATGCACAGAGTTCTTATAAAAAAAGTTGCTGCCAAACTGTCTGTACAGCTTTCCAGAGCAGTCGAAACCACCCCATAGTGTCGAATTTTCTCCTTCAGGGCATTCAGTTAGTTGCCTTGGGAGGATAACACTGTGTGAGCTGGTGACGGAAAACAGGATGTGTTTTGCTGCATGGTTGATTGGTCAATTCAAACTGAACTGGAAAATACGAGAAAGCGGGAATGCATTTGAAGATGATTCATGCTGTAACCCGATGTGGAAGCTGCTTAAGATGCGCGAGATAGCCAGCGGTGCAGATCATCAGTCTAGATCAAAGCCTCCATCCGGAAAGCCAAGTCGGGAGAAATGGCCTAAATCCAGCCTGGCAGGCCCGCTTCCAATTGTAACGTCATTAATCGATGTCCAATAAAGACCTATCACCTGGGCAGAAACTCATGAGACCTTCCCCGCTCTGTGATCGCAATCTACCTTGCTTATCACTCAATGGTGAATGGCGCAGCATTGAGAAACAAAAGACAGGGCCAGTAATTGGCGGGAGGCAGCTAAGACATGATTAGAAACATTGCCGCACTGAGTTTTTATAAGTAGCTCAACAGATCGCCTCTTTCTAAAAATCCATAAACCGATATCTCCAATTAAGCTGTTCAGCGAGATCCGGACAGTAAAAGACATGGCTCTAAGAGCAGCTGTGCTGTTGCTCACATTGGGCCTTGCCTGGACCGCCGACGCAGCTCCTTCGCGGGAAGTAAAACATGTTCTTCACGAGAAGCGACATTCACTGCCCGAACGATGGACGAAACGCGACCGCGTGCCCCGAGACAAGTTGCTTCCAATGCGGATTGGCCTAGCGCAGTCGAATCTAGATAAGGCGTACGGACATTTGCTGGATGTGTAAGTAGTACTGTGCCCGGGCAGCATTTTCAGCTGCGATCGGCAGTTGAGAATTTCTCGATGATATGACGGGCTAATGTAGATTGCTTTAGCTCTCACCCAGAATCTGCTAATTATGGGAAACACTGGACCGCCGAGGAAGTCATCAAGGCGTTTCAACCATCTGATGAGACGGTCGAATCAGTAACGACCTGGCTTACCGACAGCGGCATTTCGTCGAAGCGCATAACGCACTCTGACAATCGCGGATGGCTGGCTTTTTTCGCCACTGCAGATGAAGCGGAACGTCTCTTGAAGACTGAATTTCATGAGTTCGAGGACTCTGTCACGGGTGGAATCATGCCAGCTTGCGATGCATATCACGTACCGCACCATATCAAGGCACACGTCGATTATATCACTCCAGGTATCAAGCTTCTTGCCTCAGTCGATGGACAAGAACGAGTCAAGCGAGAGGATAAAGTGCATGTTGCGAGAGATAACAAGCAAAAGAGAGAAAAGACACTCACTCGACGCGTCAACCATGATCTACGGAATCCCTTCGAAGAAGGCTCGGAGAGAGCGGAAGCAGTCAGGGCAGCGATGTCATCCGATCCCAATGATCTCAGTACCTGCGACGTAGCCATCTCCCCAGCCTGTGTTGCTGCCCTCTACAAGATCCCTCCCGCAACGAGAGCACACCCGAACAACTCTTTGGGGATTTTCGAGTCTGAGCTACAATTCTATACGCAGCAAGATCTAGATCTCTTCTTTGCCAATTTCACCCCCCAGATTCCCAAGGGTACGCATCCTATCGCAGCAAATGTTGACGGCGGTCAGCAATCTACAACGGATCCGTACTATGCTGGTGGGGAGGCGAGTCTGGATCTCCAGCTCGCGTATCCGATTGTATATCCACAGACCATTACCGACTATGAAGTCGACGACTTTATTGTGCAGTCTAATCCAAATGATACGTGCGTATTATATGCTCTCAGTCGAGACAATCCACGAGAACTTCTTCCAAACACTAACTTCGTGGCAGCTATACCTTTGGTTTCAATACCTTCTTGGATAGTCTCGACGGTGTAAGTGATTTCAGCTCACGTCGGGGTTCTTTCCCGGGTCATGACTTATGGCTACTGAAATGCTACGACTAACATCATCTTCAAAATCAGTCATACTGCACATTCTCGGCTTACGGTGAGACCGGTAATGACCCGAACCTTGACCAGAATTATCCCGATCCTGGTGGGTGGCAGGGTGAACTCATGTGTGGCGTCTACAAACCAACCAATGTGATTTCCGTTTCGTATGGTGGACAGGAAGTCGACCTCCCATTGTCATACCAACGCCGCCAGTGTCTCGAGTATGCTAAACTGGGACTTCAAGGAGTGTCTTTTCTTTTTGCTAGTGGAGATTCGGGTGTCAGCAATTACCCCGATTCCGGAGAGTAAGGATTTCCCCCCGGCTTTACTCCATTGCATGTAGGTTTGGATGCCAATTCTGATTCAAACAGTGGTCCCACGGGATGCATAGGTAACAATCTTAACGTCTTCAATCCGACATGGCCAAATACATGTCCCTACGTCACCAACGTTGGAGCAACCAAGGTATACCCTGGAAAGACAGTCTGGGAGCCGGAGAGTGCCGTATATGATCCAGCAGGCCACCCATACAGCGTCAACTACTCGTCAGGTGGTGGCTTCAGCAATGTGTTCCCGATCCCAGACTACCAAAAGCATGCAGTTGCGACTTTCTTCAAGAAACACAACCCGCCATACCCATACTACAGTGCTTTGGCCCCTGAGACGAATGACACCCAGCAAATGATCGATATTGATTCTTTAGTCGGCAACACGGGAGGTATTTACAATCGGATTGGTCGTGGTGTTCCAGATGTTGCGGCCAATGGTGACAATATTATTGTAGGTGATTCCATATTTGGATTTGATCTCTTTCTCTGTCGGAATCTAGTAATGTGAATTCAACATACCTGACGCATACTGACGAGTCAACACAAGGTGTACAACGGTGGCAATTACACTCTTAGTGGTGGAACGTCTGCAAGCACGCCAATCTTTGCTGCCGTTATCAACCGTATCAACGATGAGCGTCTTTGGGCTGGTAAATCGCCTCTCGGGTTTCTCAATCCGTCTCTCTATGCAAATCCATCGATGTTGAATGATATTACAAATGGTGAGATTTAGCCGCCTCCATTCTTCGCTTCGTTCAAAGTCTTTCACTTTATCAATGTTCTCCATGGAGCTTTTCAGATCAGGAGGCTGACGCGATAAACAAATGTAGGAACTAACCCTGGCTGCGATACTGTGGGCTTCTCTGCCGTCCCTGGATGGGATCCTGTTACTGGCCTCGGAACACCTAACTTTCCTAAGATGTTGAAATATTATCTGGATTTACCATAGCCTGCCCTCGCGTGCTTTTCACTGTTTCGATGTCAGCTCAAGAGACCGTTACTGCTTGTCAAATAATCAGTCTTTTCAGACCTCGGCATCAGTATGTATAGACATCCTGTAAAGAGATTCTGGGACTTTGATAGCAATTACAATATTCCTGGCGTGAAATTCTCACTTTGATGCCGTCGATTGACATTACTTTCCAGCGCTCTAGATTGCAGTACAAGAGCAGCAGATCACGAAGATAAATATGTTTCCTAACGTTCTCCTAATTGAACATTCTTAAGCACCAACATTCACAATCTGACACGCGCAGTCAATCCCACTCAATTCCAGCCACATCAATCGTAAATGCATATCGGCCTTTGCGATACCTAGGTATACTTTCCGAAAAGACACTAGAATAGTCCCTCTTGACCATAGTGGTTCAATGTTTGACGCTTCAAACCTCAAATTGCATGGTCCTAAGGCAAGAATTTGCATTAGATAACGAATGAAGAACAGTATATTGCGTCCAGCAATATGGCTTCGCCAATGACCTCTGATCCTCCACCCACCTCAGGGGTGGAAGAGGACAGGGTCCTGGGCATAGAGGCCCCGGAGGTCCACTGCATATTTCCACCTGACGACATCTTGCGTTCGGGGCAAAACCCGATTCAAAAACATCACTTACAGGGCTCCTCGCATTTAGCAAAGCTAAAAAGACCCCCAGGATGTCATTGAATCGCATTTTGCACCAAAGGCAACATCTCGTTAGGTGGGAATATGCAGGGGACCTGAGGGGCCTCTATGTAGAGGAACCTATACGAGATTAAAGGTGAGTTGTATAGTTGTACAATTTTCCAAAAAAAAAAAACAGATTGAACAAGGGTGAGGGGGTAGACTGTTACCAGAAGATCAGACGTGAGACCAAGGTTGGTCATGACCGAGGCTAGGGCTTGGTCTCCTCCGTCGCGATGAACGGCTCCGAGAATGGCCTCTACTGTTGTTGCCATCATCTTCGGCGATACCTCAGGAGTACCAGGATTCAGGTTGATACAGCGGTCCAAGCCATAGTAAAACCCGGCGGGACCAAAAATGTCGTTTCCAAGGACTTCTTTTCGTATCTGCGTCCATTGTTCTGCAAGTTGTATCGTTAGTCCTTGTTAATAATTCAAGAGGTCGCGAAAGTAGTAGGAAAACCAACCTCTGGTCAATGCTACTTCAACCCATCGACGACAGACAAGCCACTGGGATGCCGAGTCACCGTATACAGCTAGACGAATGTTCTGGGGTAGTTGCATCCATTGACCATGATAGATCAAGCCTTGGCCGGACATATTGAGGGCCTCGAGGATGAGTCTCTGATCCGTGAAGGTGTAGTGGATAATCCGCTCGCAGTCTGCGACCTTGGTTTCCATTTTGAAAAGATGGATGGAACGACTATTGATAACTGAACCTTTAAGCCGAAGAAAAAATAGTACAGCTAAGAGAAAGTAGGTAAGACAAGGGAAAGAATTTTCCGCCCATTAAATAGTCTGTCCTCGATGGCAAGTGCTGGGTGGTTACCCGGGTGCGCTGATGCATGAATGCCTGCCTGATCTTTGATATTTGAGCCCAATATTCGTTCAGGCATTATAAGGCAGTATTGCTCTGAGCGAGATGGTGATCTGTTGATGTGGCTGTCTTTTTCGAGGGAAAATCCACGATTTTAGTTAGGGTAGATGGAATTCCGGACCACAACTCTACTACAGCGATCGTGTCAGATGTTCACACATGTGATACGTTGCACGAGTACTGACTCGTCTTCCTGTATTCAGAGCAAACTACACCAGTACGGAGGAATCATAGTTAAACACATGTCCCTTGTTAGTCAGCCTTGTGGCCAAGAATCGTTGTGCAGGGCTCTAGAAGTTTGGAGCACACGGCCCTGTGATCAGGTGGATTTCGCCCAATGAACCTGGGAAACTCTAGAGAGTAGGAACCTTTGCCCTGCCAATTTATCTCGTACAATGTTATACTGCGTGGCACACCCGAAAGTAGAGCCAAAATGACAGATACAGAGAAGCCCGAGGAATCTCATCTATGGTCAGGAAGCCGGACATTGTCCCTATCCTTTTTTTGGCAAGCGAAAAACGCCTGTCGGTTCAAAATTATGCCCCTCAAATTCTCGACTGACAATTGGTCCAGCCAGAAAAGGATGGGTCAAGTAGCTCAAGCACGAGGCTGAGCTCAGCCTTGTTGTATCACCACTGCCGAGAAATTATTGCTTTTCTCCACCTCTCGATATGCCTCTTCCAAGCTTGTTTTACACTAATCAACGCCACGATATCTTTAAAGATGATGGATGAATCATTGTAATTAATTTCTGCTTCAATCTACCTAAATCTATCGCTGGCGGCTCCAATTTACGAGGTGGGATTTAAGCCTTGTCTCATTACACTTTTTAAGAAAAAGTGCCTTGGGAAATGGCTAGTGAGTCGAGAAAGAATTTCTGAAAGAAAGCAAGTCGAATGGTACTCAACACGACTGTTTCTGGTGCACAAATACCAAAGAAACTACTACTATCATCATAATCAACCACAAATTTCCGAACGGTAACCGAAAAATTGAAGTCTCTATCATTAACGAGTACCGATTACGAGAATATGTGGAAAGGATTGCCGTCAGAGTTGCCTGCTGGGATAGGCAGCGTCCTTTATGAAAACGATGACCGTGCAACAGATGCTGCTCATGTAACAGGCAACGGAGACTACACTACATCTACACATTCAAACATGACAATTCCGTACTATGGCGCTCGATTCAGCATACCCAACTTGCCTCTCGCCAATGACCTGGTCGATTCCCTGGCACAAATACAACCACAGAAAACGACAAAGGCAACTGTACGCGGTTCTTTTGAGAAAGGATCACGAACAGCCGATACTGAGTCGGAACGAGCGCTGCTTAAAAGCTTGAACACCGCGAACTCCCGACCTCGGCTCAATTATGGAGAAAGGTAACACATATTCTCTCACATAAACACCGTGCACAGCTTGCTAACACATTCGGCGATTTACAATGATAGGCACGTACCACCACGTGTAATATCCCAATCCACTGGTCATTCTACGAACAATCAAAAGAGTTGTAACATTTGTGTTGAGGATTTCTCAAACACCGTCACAAGGCCGGCATGGATTTCCTTAGCCTGTACTCACGAACCAACAGTGTGCAGCATCTGTGTATCGAAGAGTATAAAATCGGACCTTGAGATGAAAATGTGGGATCAGATCAGATGCCCCGAATGCCGTATATTGCTCAATTATGACGATATCAAGCGGCTCGCAGATACAGCGACTTTTGAGCGATTTGAGAGATTGTCATTCCGCAGTGCAGTAGGGTCGGATACAAACTTCATCTGGTGTCAGCAATGCGACTTTGGTCAATTGCATCCAAAAGGAGCGTTGGAACCTACTGTGCGTTGTCTCAATTGTGGCTTCCGATCTTGTTTTGTGCACTCCGGACCTTGGCATTCAGGATTCACGTGTGATGAGTACAATGAGATGCTGCAAGATCCAGAGGAATATCATACTGTCTGGGACCAGAAAAACTCGAGTCGGGAAATGATCAGGAGGCTCCAAGATGAAGAGGACTCAGAAGCAGATCGCAAGATCGACATCCGAGAAAAACGCATAGAGGAAGAGCGGCAAAATCGCCGTCATCAAGAAGAACGAGAAAAGGTGAGGATTGCTCAATTGTTGGAAGCAGGAAAGAGGAGAAAGAAACAGCAGCAAGAGAAAGAAGAGGACCGACACCGAGTGGAAAAAGAGAGACGGCAGGAGAAGTTGAGACAAGAAGCTCAAGAAAGAATAATTATAGAAGCAAGGAGACAGAGGGAGAATGCCTTGTCCATGGACACGATGAAAAGGACCACAAAGCAGTGTCCCGGATGCAAATGGCCTATTGAAAAGAACAGAGGCTGTGACCATATGACATGTAAGCTTGGTTTCCTATTTTCTCTCGCTACCCACTTGATTGCTCTCGAGACTACAGTGTATCATTTTATGATTCGGCAGCAATACAAAGGGTTCTAGTGATAAAAGTTACTGACATATGACTCTCAAGGCGTGAAATGCGGTGCTGAATTCTGCTGGCTGTGTATGAACGACTATGAACAGATCCGCTTGTATGGGAATTCAAGGCATCAGCCGGATTGTCAATATCACACAAGGAACTTGCGATAATTAGTAGATTTGTGTTATTTGAGAAATTTAAGTTATGATACAATAATCTCGACCTGGATAACAGCATCAGATCACTTTTGCTCATCTTCTAATCAATCGATCTATTCCGCCTCTTCTTATTTTCCTCGGGCGATTAGCTTTGTCCAACATTTCAAGGACCGTTTGATACGGGCCGCTATGTGGTGGCTCAGAATCGTTCTTGTCGTTTCCCGTCTTCTCTTTGACAAGAACTAGGATGCGAGCCTTGACAAGAACCTTTGATTTGGCATAGGAGTTTGGAAGGATTTTTCGTACTACTAACTTGGGTGTGACGTCGAACAACCATTGGATACGAACTTGAGACGGACGGGCAGTAACGGCTCGTCCACGCTGTAGATCAATCATCTCGAGATCCTCGAGATCCTTTATCACAAGACTTCCATTGAGCTGCGAGTCATAATAGTCGGACCAACGGATGGTATAGTTATCGACAGATAGCTGCATCTTGTGTGCAAGATTGTAGGCACGCTGAATGATATTTTCATAGATACCGTCTATGATGTCCTCCGTGTGGGCGGTGGAAGTAATGAAAACTTGTAGTATGCCAAACAAGTCTTTTGCAAGTTTTCGATTCATTGCTTCAACTCTATCTTTGAATCCAGGACTATTGGCGATTGCCGTGAAGGTCTCACTATGCCATGTACGACGAGTTCGCAGATCTGAAAGTTTGGCAGGGCATGTTAGTACTCATTCCTCGCGCACAGAGAAGAAGTACATCAATAAGTTTACAACAGATAACAGGCATGATGCTTACCACGTGGAGGGTCTAACTGGCTCATATTATGTTCAATCCGTGCCAAAAATGACTTATACGCTCCAGGAAGTGGACCGTACATGTCCGTCGAGAAGAATTCATTACAGAGAAAACGCATGATCACAGCGATGATATTGTACTCATCTGTACCAGGGCATACGAATGCGGATCGGCCCGGCGCTGTGACAAGGTCAAGAAGCATCGTTGCGGCCTTTTCTTCAGTAACCGACCACGAGCGGCTTGATGACAGAGAGATTTTTGTATCCACCCATTGCTCGACGGACGTTAGAAGCGTTTTGAACTCCCTTGTCGCCTCCGTTTCCGTCATCGGTGGCTGAGATGTTTGAAGACTGAAGATGAGACTATGTGCTTCTTCGAGATCTTGTCGAAGCTTCTGTACAATTCCATCTAGTGTTTCGCAGTCTCTTTTCGACTTTTCTAATTCTGATCGTGGAACATATTCAGAGTCTTGGTCAGGCTGCGACTCAGCCTGCATATTACGTAAATCGCCTGGGTCGTTTCCCTTGAATGCGTGAAGAGCAGAACCTCTCGGGGCCCCGGGGGTGTGTATATCGTCTGGGGGAGGCATTTTTGGTGTTATTGAAGTCATGTCAACCGTCGCCAATATAGTATTCGCAGGAAGTGATGCCTTGCAAAATGTCAAAACAGAGAATTTCGCAATTTCTGCTTGACAAGTAGGTTTGCCTTGCAAGTGTCAAGAAAAGGGTAGAGCAGAAAGGACATGGATACAAGGCAGACCGGGCAGACTTTGAGAAGACCTCATGCTCAGCCTCGTGGTACCGTCAGCCTCGCCTTTCGCAAACACTCTTCGCGATTGCGCAAGGCTAACCTAAGTATACAACAATTGTCTTACGTGCTCCAACTCTATTGAACACTTAATCATTTCTAGACGTCATGATTGGCGATGAGCAGTTAGTCACATTCCCATTTCTGCGTCTTATACATCGCAACATGCGAATCGCCGCAATCCGCATCTTGGCAATCAGCCTTGGAGGGGTAGACTCAGCCTACACAGTCCTACAATAAGCCAACAGCACTCTATCATGTCATTTCTTTTGAGAGAGTATCTCGTATTAGAAAAGGGCAATGTGAGCCATGTGTCGTACATATAGTTAGAACGTGACTTGTTCTGTAATTCACCGTGCATCCATTCTCACTCTTTCCGCCTCGAGATTGATATGCCAAATCTGGTGAATTCAAAGTACCATTCCAATACCTCGACACTCATCATCTTGACAACATGGCAAACTCCAATCAACGAAAATTGATCGTGGGTATCGATTTTGGCACGACGTACACGGGCGTTGCCTGGGCTGAAACAAGACGGGTATGTGAATGTACTTCAAGTCTAATATTAGTATCCTCATCCTCTGACTATTGGACCTTTAGGCCGACGACATTCACGTCATTGACACATGGTCATCAAAATTGGGATCAAACGAGGGCGAGAGCAGTGTCAAAGTGCCGACCCAGCTACGGTATACTACACAAGGAACCGAATGGGGGTTTCAGATTCCACCCACGGTTGAACGGAATCATTGGTTTAAATTGTGAGCAGAAGTATACCAAGAGAACTTTGATAAGAATGAGATTCGGCTGACTTGCTTTATCTCGTGATTTCCCGTCTCAGAGGATTGCAAGAAAACAAACCTTCTGTATTTGGCGAAAAAGGCGCAGAGGAATTAACAACAGACTACCTGGCCAAAGTATACCAACATGTCATCTACACCCTGGAACAAAAGATAGGGGCTGGGATTCTTCGAACAATTCCCATCGAGTTTTGTCTTACGGTGCCAGCTATTTGGTCGGAGGCCGCTAAAGAGAAGACACTCAAAGCCTGTCAGAACGCTGGTCTGAAGTCCGACACCGAAATTATGCTAGCATCAGAGCCTGTGAGTATCAAATCATTACCTACAATTTTGATCTCCTTTATTGATGGAGACTTCCCGCCAAACAGGAAGCTGCTGCTATTTCTGCGTTGCACGGACTCGATCCCCATGGTCTTACAGTCGGAGATTGCTTTGTCGTTTGCGATGCGGGTGGTGGAACGGTAGACTTGATATCATACGGGATCAAGTCACTGTATCCGCGACTACAGGTTGAAGAGATTACCGCTGGAACCGGAGGTCTCTGTGGTTCGGTTTTTCTAAATCGCCGGTTCGTGGATTTTGTAAAGCAAAAGTTAAGTGGACAACCCGGGTGGGACGAAGAGGTACTCTCAGAAGCATCAGAGCGATTTGATACGGTGGTAAGTGGCGCTTGAAGAACTCGACACTTTTGAACTGAAAGAAAAGTGCCTAAAACTGACGTTTCACAGATCAAGCAACAGTACTTGCCTTCTCGAGATGGCGACGACGGATACCCAGTGCCTGTTCCTGGTTTGGCAAACAATGAGAAACTAGGCATACGACGTGGCAAGTTTACAATAAACAAGCAGGATATGCACCATATCTTTGAGCCCATAATTCAGAAAACTATCTGGTAC
This sequence comes from Talaromyces sp. PB3603, assembly GCA_023625915.1. Classification (NCBI taxonomy): domain Eukaryota; kingdom Fungi; phylum Ascomycota; class Eurotiomycetes; order Eurotiales; family Trichocomaceae; genus Talaromyces; species Talaromyces sp. PB3603. The sequence goes on along the minus strand of JAMAFY010000015.1, from coordinate 209,599 downwards.
GTGCAAGACCAGATACGCCTGTCTGGGAGCAGAGTAAAGTCTGTTCTCCTTGTGGGCGGGTTTGGTCAAAACATGTATCTGAAAGAACGTCTGCGCGAAGCACTCCCAAACATCGAAGTGTTGCAACCACCGAATGCTTGGACGGCTATAGTTCGTGGCGCAGTCATGATGGGTCTAAGCAACGCCAATACGTCGCTAAGTACCGTACAGGTCGTATCACGCAGGGCGAGAAAGCATTATGGTATGACGTTGAATGTCCTTTTCGACAACGACATTCATGACATAGATGAAAGGTATGATTGAAATTCCAGATTAATCATCAACCCGCTAATAATGAGCAATAGATACTGGAGTCCATATCACGGGCAGTATAAGACCGAGGCGATGGAATGGTTCATTCGCAAAGGCGATGTCGTCCACGAGAAGAAGCCGAAGATTGTGAAATTCCATCAAAGATTTCTGGTTTCCGACGGCAGGCCTGACTATTACAAAATAAGTGTCTATGCAGATTCAGAAAGTTCAGTTGCACCAGTACATCGTTGCGACAGCGTCAGAAACCTCATGACGCTCAAAATCAACCTGAGTTCAGTACCCAAACACCAATGGAAGAAATTGATCAAAAGTGGCGAAGATGGAAAGAAGTACTATGTCGTTGACGGTGTTATTGAAGTCACTTTCTACTCTGCTTCGACAACGTACAAACTTTCCTGCGAATGGGGGCTGAATGCGTTCGTAACGGCAGAGTATGCATGATGCTATCTGTCTTGGACTTTTGGGCAGCTTAACACCAACTCTGTTCAATGATACCCCTATGATGTGTACATATCTTTATAAATTGACATTTGCTTGATATTCATCAATAAGAGACCTAATAACAAAGTGTTTCATGCTAATTACATTATGCGTTTCTACAAGTTTGGCGTCATCATCTTCCATCTTCCGGCCGAGATACTTAGGGACTTTACGAGGCTTTACTTTAGCTGGCGCATTTGTGATGTCTGTGGTCATTCAGTCTTGTAAGGACGAGGAGAGATTATAAAAATATTCATTTAAGTCTTTCACAATCAGAAAACTCTTTTTCTGTTGGGTTCGAGCCTCACTTGGTTGGAGTCCTCATAGAGTATCCTAACAGTAATATCCATTAGTCTCCTGCTCATTCATATATGGCCGACCTTTCACTACTGTTTTAGAATATCCTTGAAGGAGCTTGAGGCTAATGTTCTTTAAGCACGTCGGTCTGGTCCTTTGAGAAGCCCTATAAGGCGAATCGAAATTCCCTATGAGTCAAGGAAGTGGGCTCGCACCAAAAGCTATACCTTGCCCTTTCTACCATACTTTCTACCCATTGGCGTGAAAACAAGTGCAATGTAAATCTGCGAAACTTGGTTATGATAAAACAGGGCATACATAAAAATGAAATAATGCTTGACAGAAAGTAGTTCATTGCTATATCAATGGGTAGTTTACTGATGGTGGACATCTAGTATACCTGAAGTCAGGCGTAAATATATATTTCGAACGCTAGTCTCAGACTAAATAGGATTGGAGCAGTCATCAATGTATCACAGAAGTCAAAATGATTCTCGGGGCAGGCTCGCAAGCCACTTCACGGATTTAAGAACCTATAAGGCGAAGCTCTGTTATAGTAACATGTCCAAGAACGACTCTTGCTTATGCCTTGACAGTTTGACCAACAAACCAGCAAATACATCCTTGTCCATGTCACCTCTCTTGCATAGATCACGTAACCTTAAAACTTGGCAAAACTGTATTTTAGGTAGAGTAATGCCACGTACAGGAGAGCTTGGTGTAGCAAACCAGAGGTTCTATTGTTACGAAGCATGCAATTGATGCTTAGCGTCTTTAGGTAAACAAATTGCCTTTGACTGAGTGAGAAGTCATGATGATCGGATGAGTTGTCGAGCCAGAAAGCATCGCTTGATATCAAATATTTTATTCGGACTTCTCAGGTTCTATTCGAGAAATCAGTCTTTCGATCTGCTGCCATGTGCTAACGACCGGGGTTTGATATCGGCATTGTTGTAACCCAGATGAAAGTAAGTACTCTGAGCCACATTGAAGCAATAATCCAGTTACAAGTAATGATAAAGTTCGTATGATATAGCATTCGGTATATAGCACATGCGAAACCACCATCTGAAGTAGTAAGACTATATCAAGACAAAGCATTGACATGATAGTCTCAAATGTATTTCACGCTACCGTTGTATCTAGCCAATCACGAGGGTAAATTGTGTACAGCTGAGAGCTACACACTCCTCTGTATGCGTATTTCTGGTAGCTATACATTAATTCTTCTCCCCATTCTCGGACTGGGCCATCTGAGTGACTGGTGATACCATGGCCCTTGTTTTAGTCATTAGAAAGAGGTGGACTTGAGTCCACTTGTTGGACTGCAGGTATATCGCAATGCTATCCAGTACCCGTTAGACTCCGCGGATCTTGAGATACTTTTCTATTTGATGATGTATACGATGTACTTACGTACAGTGCCACCTGCATGCAAGGGGCGACAAATTGGCCTTGGACGGCTTAATTGATGTTCAGACCATTAGTAGCAACTTTTGTCATTTCTGGCATTTTTCAGCTGAATCATACTAAAAAGTACTTGCTGTCATTAGCCGAAGCTGATGAGAAGTATTCAAATCCTTCTTTCATCCAGCCGTTTGTCCTTCCCTACACACTACCTTTCGATGATAGTAAAACAAAATCTTTAAACACTTATCTTATCAAACATTGACTATCTTGGCTGACAATTGTTAACGGGTCTCTTATATACAAGTTGATTACGGCCATTGGCCTTCCTGATATGGAATGATGCACAGGCGCTATGGTTGAGGCGGAAAGTTCACCTGTAAGAGGTCGAAGAAACAGCCCCCTCTTCCACATCCCTGCAACCCTCGTAAACTATAGAACATGGGCTGAACAGTCCCCTCTCACCCTCAAAGTCCGTATAGATAAGCCAAAAAGAGAAAAGCCACCACCAACTATCTTCACGCGAAGTTACCTCACTATTTCCGGACGCCTGCATACGGAAAGGTTACTGATGATGGAAGGATCAAACGCGAATCACTAGTTTATGGTCAATACTCTAGAAGATCTTTAGGAATGTTTTTATTGGCTACTCATCATAGGTCGGTAGACACATGTCCATATGACCTGGCGCAATATCACAACATTATTCACTATCCGATCATTATTGGCGACTGCATCTCGGCCAAGCTTAGTGAGATTGATGTGTCATCACTAATCATGCATCGGGATCATCAGCATCGATTTTTAACTTAATTCCCGAATGATAGAGACTAATTTGAGTCTACTGCATAGCTCAGTCTAGTACGAGGATGATTGACAGAAGGAAGTCGGCAAGAAGTTCGACGAGAGAGATGATTTCTGACAATGAGCAAACATGGACGAACAGAGTGCTTCGATGATCTACGAAAGTCTTGAGAACTACAGAATCGTCTGTCGTAGAAGAATGCAAAATCGAGTGGCTCAGCGCAGATTCCGTGTGTGCATTCAGCTGGCAATGACTTTACAAGATCTAGGCTGACCTTTCCACAGGCGAGCGGAAAAAGGCAGAAAGACAGAAAGATTGGACTGCTAAATCCAGGGAAGTTGATATGCCAGATAGTTACAGTAAGGCGATCGATGGAAGGAGCTCTACATTGTATTCCCTAAATAATACGGTTCATTGTCTAAACGTGCCGCAATCGACGAACAGAGGTCGGAGCCATCAGCCTCTTCTTGGTCAACCGGATTTCAGCCCAGCAAATGTTTTGAGAGGGCAAACTCGGATTTTGGGTGAGTCTGCGTGAGAGCTTCCTGCCATTCTCCCATTTTCAAGAATGACAGTACTCACCATCCCGCATGCTTTAGAGAATCCAGAAACGGAATTATTCAACGACCCGGTAAGTAAGGGTACTATTTTGACAGTCATACTACGTACTGGCGGTGGATGGTACGCTCCTGACACTTTCTACTCCAAAAGTCTCTTTTCGTCGATCGTACCGAAAGCGATGGTATCCTTGAACTTATCAAGTCTCCTCGTGATGGGGAGTCTGATGAGAAAGAATGTGGTAAACCCCCGCTGGATATTCATACGCATCATCAAAATTTTGTACGGCACCACTCCATAACCAAGACCTAAGTGGTATGTTGACTAAGGAAAGGAGGAAATTTCATCGAAGTCGAGTCTACAAGACGGCATTGACGGGACAAAGCCAACTGTTACGATGAAACAAAGTCAAAGAACACGAATATGTGACAGTGCCGCGGAGCACCTCGAGAAAGTTATATCATTATACGACTTTGGTGTCTTTCTGGATATACTAGCAGCGGATTCACGTTTAAGGGACCTGTTGATAAATGCTTGCACGGGGTTCCGTAATCTTAAATTCGATGGCCTCTCGGACACGACAGAATCAGTTGACTCGGACCCGAAATCTCAACTATGAATTACTAGTGTGCTTAATAGTGCTGGATATTCTCTGTTAAACGGGGTTGGCACGACTTTTACCCTTAACTTTCCAGCGTATAATAATCTGCAGTCGAAGACTAGCCCAGAAAAATGTACATTAAGCAGATGGCGAGACATATATAAGACACCCTCTAATATCGACCAATATAAGAACCAGACTCGCATTATTCGCCGACGCTTACAGAAGCCATAGGGAATTTCTTCGGTGCCTTCATTATGCATTTCCTGGCATGATATCGGTGGCATGCGATTGAAAAGGGTAGGGTAAATAATGAGCCGTAAGGGGGCGTTACTCGACATATCCACCATTGAAAGGGCCTAATGTGAGCGGGGTAGTGAAATGTAAGCTTATTCATAAGCTTATTTGCAAGATTTTCCGTAAGCTTGCATATGCGGAGTCTTATCTCGTATTCTTCAGGTTCTTGACAAAGTGCAGATGATGTAAAGATCTCGTTGTAAGTAGATAGTACGTAGTCTGCCTTCTCTCATCTTTTCATATCTCTGAAAACCCTTTTCTGCGAATAAAGACAGGCGAGTCAAATTGCAGTCAGTTCTCAATGGAATCCATCACGGGCAATAAGATATTTAAACGCCGACCAGGCGCTTGTGGGTCGTGTCAAGCTCGCAAAAGCAAATGTACGCGTGTTGAGTACTTGATGCATTCAATCGCCTCTTGCTAAGCTGGAAAATAGGTGATGGTGGTAAACCGACGTGCCAAAGATGTTTGGTAAGGGTTCGCATTTCGAATATTTGATTCCGAGCTCTTTTACTTAACAACACATCCAGGATTCCGGTGCTTTGTGTCTATACCCATCACGCCGGAAAAGGACGCAGCGTTGTATGAACAACTCAAATCGAAAAGAATAAGTCCTACAGCACTAATTGATTTATTCTACGCTTTATTTCAGCATCGAGTGATTTCACACACGATATGATATCAGAAACTATACCAATTACATCTAGCGAAGCTCCGCCTACCGCTTGTCAACCATTCAGCCCTATAGAATTTCCTCCGCTTTCACCAGTCGCATCTCAGCTATCAACTTATGAAGATAATGAGATTTTCGATATTCTGTTCAATGACTCGTCCGTAACCTCGCATGCTCGCAGACCGAGTATTTTGTCTGCTCAAGTGATGAATATTACTCTGGATGACCTTGATCAAAACAGAGGCGAGACCGCGCAACAAGCTGACGTCGAAAGACTGAGCTGGACTGACATAGCTGTTAATCCAATCTCTGAAGAAACATCAGGTCTTCGATTCCAGGACCATTCCATGGATAGTTTATACTACGGTTTGTTACGAGTGACACAGGAGATATGCTTTATGAAGCTGATTGAGATATATAGATGGGAATAGCGGGCTTGATTTTGGTTTAATTAATGTAGCCCGAAACGTCATACTATATCACAAACAACAGCACAGGATCTCCCCAGGACTAGAAGCTGCTCTTGAAGAATTGCTTGTAGCAGGATCTGAAGTCAATTGCTCCAACTTATTGACACGCGAGCAGCAACGATTGTGGAACCCCGGCCAGAATATCGATATGTGGAAAACCTATCTCAGATGTAAGACTCTTCCAATAGCTCTTCAATCTTGACGTCTTCTCATTGACACAGCATTCCACAGGTTACTTGAGTGAGCCATACATGTAAAACTCCACTTTCGTGTGAAAGCTGAACGTCCTTGGAAATCATATTGGCTAACGGCTCATAAGGGGAGTGCATATACTTGAAGAAGGATTTGCTTGGTCACTTTTCCACGAAGTCTTTATACAAGGAGTGGGCGATCAAGTGAAAAATTGTCTTATATATGGAGTGCTTGCTGCGGGATGCTACACATATTGGCATACCACCCACCAACCGGATTCGGATATAGCACAAGAGGAGTCGCAATTTCTTTTCGAAGAAGCCTGGGCTAAGCAGAAGGCAGCTGACAGAAGTGATTCAATCTTAAGCTTTCAGGTAAAGTTCTCATTTGCAAGCTCACCTCCGATTAAGTCGCAATACCCTTGCTAAGTCAATTTGTTAAGGCTTTGCTTATTCTGGTGAGACTCATTCCGACAACTTGCGTTGCTCGAACTTAAAAGCATCTAGTTGGCATTTTGCGCAGAGCACCGGCCAACTTTAAGCTCCGTGATTCTTACCTCCTGTATTGCGAGTGCGCAATACCTCAGACTGAATAGCAAAAAAGCCATCAATAGGTTGTGTCGCAGCTCAGAGGAGGGAACCCGTTTAAAGGCCGCGTTCTGGCTACTTTACACAATTGAAAAACCATATTGTATGCGCCAAGGCCACTTTTCTGTGAGTTTCAACTTATGCCACGGCTCCAATCAATGTAATGCTCTAATCCACATGCTATGGTATCTAGATGATTGATGATACTATGATTGACCACATACCATTGAAGACGGAGGAGAGTGGCCCTGTATCTGACTTCGTCCAGCACTGCCATTTTGCAAGGATATGCTCCCACTCTATTCAAAAGATTTACAGCAATACAGGAGCTAGGCTATCTTCGGCAGAACTTCAAGAGCCTGTCAATGATCTCAAAAATTTAGTTTTAAGCTGGAGACAAGCAGCAGTGTCTGGAATTCAAAAAATCGATCCTAAACTGCCCAGCATGCCGTTTCAGACGAGAACACACGAGTCGACAATTATGCTGCGGTATCATGAATTGATGCTACATATCTGCTGCAGAACTTTGATAGGCGATCCTCAAAGCCCCGTCAATCATCAATTTGTGGAAGATTGTCATAAGAGCTTGGTTGAATCCGCATGCTCCATTTTAGAGCTCGGGAATGCCCTCCAGCCAATCTCAGGTTCGCCCAACCAGTAAGATGAATCATTCCAAATTTGATTTCGTTGCGTGTCAAGTACGGCCAGCTAATGAAAAAAGTAGTCACATCATCCACATACAGTGTGTAGCGCTCTGCATTGTTGCAACCTCCCTATCAATGTGGCCGGACAGGTTAGAGCTTCTCAAACATCTGGGATTCGCATACGGATTCTTTGCAAAATGCTCAAATTCGTCAGGCTTCTCTTACAACAAGGTTCATGAAGTCAGCATTGCTATTCAGGAATATTTAAAGGCTTCGTAGCAGAGATACATACCGAACAACCCATCGTTTCGAGTTTCAGACAACAGGGGCTATTGCCGCGATGGAACATGGTATTCCGTAATAGATATAGCAAACTAAAGCGAACAGTTTACAACTTACAGCCAGAAACTGCACACCTTGCGCCACGCTTTACAAAGTTCATGTATGTCTAAAATCAGAAATAAAAAAAATCAATGATCGTAAGCAGCTTCGCGGTTCCAATGCATCTCCCGGGGCTTCTTTGTTCTCGGCTGAGCCATGCCCAAGCTGTAACTAACTTAACTCATTAAAATTTAGGACGTGTATTGAACCGCATGAGAAAGCCAATGAAAGGATCTGATTTTGATTATTATAGCTTGAAGTTACATCGATAAGAAAGAACCACCAATCGAATACAACATGCAAATGCCGAAGTACTGTAAAATCTGTAAACATCAATACATGACCCAAATTCGGATTAGTCCGCAAGATAAGAACTTACTTACCTTTAGGCTGATGCATTAGCTGAACTTGTTGCGATAGTTAATTGCGGGAGATATCAGATCAGACTTATAACTCCTATCGTCAAACATATCACCATGTCAACAAATACAGTCTGCCCAGTCGATGCAGATAACCATTTTGGCCCGCGCGTAGCGGTGAGCTGTCGCGATTTCGATTTTACTTTACTCTTCGAGGATGCCTTCTTCAGTGCTCTTCCAGCAGCCCTGTTTCTTACTATCATTGGACCGAGACTACGTGTCTTACATAGCTACACGGTGAAGGTGACTTCACACAAGTTGGCGGTGTTCAAGCTTGTAAGTTGACAACGAGGATCTAGACTCAGTATACGATTATCTGACATCAACGATTGTAAGAGTTTTCTCGGGGTCCTTTTTGGTTTGTTAGTACTTTTCACAGCGTTTCGATCCCGGGAACCTTCTCTGCATACTTCATTGTCTACGGCATCGGGAGTCTTGAGCATTGTTGCAACTTTCGCTGCAACTGTTTTGTCATTCCTAGAAGACCAACGCTCCTTCAAGCCATCCGATACTTTAGTCATATACTTTTCTTTGCTCACAATACTGCAAATTCCCCATTTGCGCTCGCTATGGCTCATGCCGTCGGTGGGTATATGCCAGGGCCTATGGACAGCAATATTTGCTGTGACTGTTGGCCTGGTAGTCATTGAATCCGCCTCAAAAACTCGCACATTACGCCCTATATACATCACGCTCTCGTCTGAAGAAGTCAGCGGGTTCTGGCCACGGAGCTTTTTTGCTTGGGTCTTGCCACTATTCCGTACTGGATTTTCAACCGCGATTGGCATCAGCGATATACCTGATGTAGATCACGACTTACGGGGACACGCTGCCAATGAGAAGCTAAGTAGAGCATGGATAGAGTCTGGAGGCTCATGGCGAATTACCAAGGCACTATTTCGTGCTTACCATTGGACGATCCTCGCGGCAATTGTCCCGCGGATTACCCTTGTAGCATTCACATTATGTCAACCATTCTTGATCGCCACAACTGTCAACTGGATAGGATCAGATGTAACTGCCGAAACAAAAGGCTATGGCCAGAGTCTCGTTGGGGCTTATGTGATTGTGTATTTTGGCATGGCGGTGAGTGTGATTTGACGTGCTAGACTGATCGTAACGCTGCCATGTACTCATTCTGACAGATCTCGACGGCTGTGTATTTTCAACAAGTGAATCGTTTCGCGACTATGACTCGTGCCGGGCTTGTATTTATGATATATGACAAGACTATGATGTTGAGAGCCAAGGACCTCAAAGATGCAAAAGCAGTCACACTCATGGGAACTGATATGGAGCGAATCCTGAATGCGGTCAAGAATATGCACGAAACTTGGGCATCTGTCATCCAAGCTGGTATTGCAATTTGGCTTCTTGAGCGTCAAGTGCATGTAGCCTGTGTAGTACCTACCCTTATCTCTTTATGTACGTGAGTTGATCGTTTGGGAAGCGCACCTCTAGCTTTCTCGTTCCCATCATACAACCCATCGATCACTACTAACTTTTTGATAGTGTGTGTTTATCTTGCGGGCCCGGTTTCCACACGAATGGCAGCTGCTCAGAAAGCCTGGATTGAACGGATTCAGAAACGACTTGCTGTTACATCAGCTATGCTAGGTGATATGAAGGCAGCTCAAATGCTTGGGCTCAAAGGATTGTTATTCAATATCATCAATGAGCTGCGAGAACTGGAACTCAAAGATTCAGTGCGATTCAGAAAGATTATGGTAGTGGTCGCCACATTATGTAAGTGTCCCAGGACTCATTTCTTCGTTCTGTTCGCTTAGATCATTCCAACTAATCAATATAGCCAATGCACCTCAATACCTTGCACCGTATGCAATGTTTTTGACGTACGGAATCATTGCCGCAGTTGGAAAGAACCAAACACTTCTTGCAGCACAAGCCTTCGCGTCCCTCTCTTTAGTATCGCTGGTCACTGCTCCGCTGATAAAACTCGTTTTCTCTATTCCGACTTTGAGACAGGCGATTAGCTGTCTTGAGCGTATCGAAGAATTTTTGACTAAAACAGACCTGACGACAGACGATACTGGTTCTGCCGTCAGTATCGACAGCCGCGATTCTGTATTTCATGGAGCGACTCAAATGTCCGCAATGGACGCGGGAAATACGAACGATGCATTACTCGAGTTCAAGAACACAAGCATATCGTGGTCTAAAGACTCAGATGTCGTTTTGACAGACCTGAACTTTGGTATTCCTGCACGCAATATTACGATGGTAGTCGGGTCGGTTGGATCTGGAAAATCTCTCCTTCTTGAAAGCATTATCGGAGAAACCACAATTCGACAAGGTGGCATTACCAACACGCTTGCATACGCTGCATATTGCCCTCAAACTCCATGGCTTATGAATAGTACAATTCGGCATAATGTCACAGGCGCATCCGACTTCGATCCAAAATGGTATAGTTTCGTCGTCTCGTCATGCGCGCTAGAAAGAGATCTGGATAGCTTTGAGTCCGGAGACAATTATAAAGCTGGGAGTAACGGCAGCTCCTTGAGTGGAGGCCAGAAACAACGAGTTGTAAGTTCGACCGGTAGTGTGACAGAGTTTTGGAATGATAACCTTTTTCTATATCCCAGGCCTTGGCTCGTGCGGTTTATTCAAGACTTCCAGTTGTGATTCTTGACGATGTGTTTAGCGGACTGGACTCTAGGTCCACCAGTACTATAATGCAAAATCTTTTCAGTCAAGATGGCTATTTTCGGGTATCCAGAACATCTGTGATTTTGACAACGCATAATCGTGTGTGAAACATCACCTTGTCATCCATTCATATACTGACTCAAATTTAGTGGACCTTCTTTCATATGCTGACCATATCATCGTTCTGGGTGACGGAGGGGTTGTTGATAATGGATCATATAGCAAGATTCTTGCGCATAACCCGGGATTGTTCACAACTTCCACTTCAACGGAAGAAGAATTAGAAGATGAGCCAAATCTATTAATCAAAGAAGTCAGTTCGCGCTCCAAAGCTGAAGAAGCAGAGGATAAAAACGGAAACAAAGAAACCGGTCGATCGAAGAATAGTGTGGATATCCTAAAACGAAATGGAACATGGGGTGTATATCAGTACTACATTCATCGAGCTGGACCATATGTCTGTTTAGCAGCCGTGGGAGTACTGATCATTCAAGCCTTCACTGCACAATACGCTAGTGAGTTCCCAACAAGTTTTTAAAAAGCTCTGATGATTGAGCTGACGTTTATAAAGCGGTATGGCTCCAAAATTGGTCGAATGAGAATGAAAAGAATCCGAATCGTCATCTGCCAATGTACCTGGGCATATATACACTTCTCAACGCAATGACTCTCATCGGGCTTGTCGGATCTGCCTGGTAAATAGCCTTTTCTTTACTGAAATTGTATCGAGAGTCATGGATACTAATCAGAAATCAGGCTGATTACGGTCGTGATAATCACGAATACTGCACGTGGCTTTCATAGAGATCTTCTGCAAGCAACTCTTAGGTATGCTTTGTTTTTTGTGGAGCGATCAATCATGATCTCATAAATGGCATTTGAATTGACTTAATTCGACTCTAGTGCTCCAATCGGTTTTTTACAAAAAATTGATAAAGGCTCGCTGATTAACAGGTATTGGTTTCCTCGATATTTGTCACACTGTCAATGAAATTTAACCATAAGACGACAGGTTCAGCCAGGATATTAATTTAATCGACATGCAACTGCCTATCTATGTGTATAACTTCGCGGAAGGTAGGATCCATTGCCTCATGTCACACTGCTCGGTGGTTAAATGTATTATTATATAGGAGCTGCCATGTGCATTGTCATCCTGGTGATCATCTGTGTTATGGGGAAGTATTTCGCTGTAGCCATCCCTGTGATTGCCATCGTTTTATGGGGTGTTCAACTCTACTACTTGCGCACTTCACGACAAGTGAGGCTTCTTGATATTGAAGCCAAGGCACCGCTTTACTCACAATTCCTGGAAACTGAATCTGGTGTCTCTGTCATTAGGTTGATGAAATGGCAGGACCAATTTCGAAGTCGATGCGAAGAGATTCTTGATCATTCGCAGAAACCACTATACATGCTGTATTGTATTCAGCAGTGGTTGAAACTGATTCTGGATTTGGTTGTGATGGCAATGGCCGTCGTTATAGTGGCTACGGCAACGGGCTTGAAGGGTGATATCAGTCCCGGGGCTACCGGTGTTGCATTAACACTTGTCCTCTTGTTCAATATTAATCTGACCAACACGATCCAGTTCTGGACACTAACAGAAATATCCATTGGGGCTGTTGCTCGTATTCAGCGCTTTGCGGAAGACACACCTTCCGAAAACCGCCCTACGTGTAATCCAGCTCCTCCTAGTCACTTATGGCCATCGCATGGAGCCATACAGTTTGATGATGTCACGGCCTGCTATAGGTATGCGTTACTGATTGAACAAACACTTGATATAATCGAGCTTATTCTACCATGCTGACATGCCTCCAAACTTTTAGTGCAGATACCACCCCGGTTTTGAAACGACTATCTTTGTCTATCAAGCCTGGGGAGAAAGTCGCAGTTTGTGGCCAGTCCGGAAGTGGAAAAACATCATTGATATTATCACTTCTCCAGATGATCGATTTGCAGGGCGGAACTATATTCGTCGACGGAGTTGATTTGGCATCACTCGACAGAAGCGACATTCGGAACCGACTGAGTGTAGTCACTCAGGATCCCTTTTTTATACCTGGCAGTGTCAGGCTAAATCTTGACCCTCATAACAGAGTGTCGGATGAATGTATCGAATCTTCTATCAAGAAAGTCGGCTTGTGGACACGAGTCGAGGCCAACGGTGGACTTGATATGGTCTTTGTTGCATCTGACTGGTCGATGGGTGAAAGACAACTGTTCAGTCTAGCCAGAGCTTTGACTATTCAAAGTCCTATTCTCATTTTAGATGAAGCCACGAGCAGGTAAGAACTCCAATGCATCTGAGTAGTCTCGCCCTTCCGTTCCTAATTGGCGATCATAGTGTGGATTGGGAGACCGAGACCACAATGCAAGAAATTATCAATGTGGAATTCTCAGCTACGACTGTTATTTCTGTTGTTCACCGGCTACGCTTTATCGACTGGTATGATACTGTTGCTGTCATGAAGAACGGGGAGCTGGTGGAATGCGACCGTCCACAGATCCTACTTGATTCAAAATCCGAGTTTAAGCAGTTGTATGACGCTATGAGATCTGGTTGAACGATTTGTCAACGTACAGTTTACGGGTTACCCAGCCGCATGGTTCTGGTGGTTAGTCTCTTTGTAACTATTGCAAGAAAGGGCATAGACAGAAGCCCATATAATTCGACTGCTTTTCTCATACAACCTCTTGATGGTTAACATGACATTTCAGTGATTTGGACTAAATAATATTATCAATTTTAAAATCGACTTCTTGAAAATGAAAGAAGTAGATCAAGATCGACTTTGTATAGGGACTGGTTGTAGGTTGCAAGTGGGTTGCCGGAACAGCCCCTCCCTTCAGTCATGTGTTAGGGCTACAACTAACCTAGGACGATACAAGAAAATAGGGGGATACAAAAACGAAGCCTTTATCCATGATATTACTAAAAATTTAGCTTAAGTGACTAGATGTGCATGATATAAGTATTCATTATCGGCAGTAATATAATAGCTCCCACTCTGAGCGTAGATGCCTCGCTAATGAATAACTTGTTAACAACATGGAAGGCAAACTTAAAGACAGAGGAAAACAACAACAGAGAACTAATGAGTGTCCTTCACCCCTTCAACCCCTCGCATTCACTTTCACACCGTTATTTCATTTCTGTCTCCTAGGTTGTAAAGAGAGAGAGAGAAAAGAAGATACCAAAAAAGTCAGTTCACAGTCAAGAAGCCGCTTGAGGCTACTCTCAAGCAACCAGATCCTGGTGCCATTCCAACATCTGCAAAGACGAAGATCTGTCTAGCGCATCATGAAGGAATGTGAGGATTAATTTTATTGACACTAATCCTCATAGATGTACTCTGGGGACGCGACTGCGCGCTTGTCTTCGTAAATGTACTCCGGGGATGCGACCTCCCGCTTATCCTCGTAGATGTACTCTGGAGACTCGACTGCGCGCTTGTCTTCGTAGATGTACTCCGGGGATGCGACCTCCCGCTTGTCTTGGTAAATGTACTCCGGGGACGCGACTGCACGCTTGTCCTCGTAGATGTACTCTGGAGACTCGACTGCGCGCTTGTCTTCGTAGATGTACTCTGGAGACGCGACTGCACGCTTGTCCTCATAGATGTACTCTGGAGACTCGACTGCGCGCTTGTCTTCGTAAATGTACTCCGGGGATGCGACCTC